>CM031588.1:152475-297671 GCA_018467065.1 Ephestia elutella | reverse complement strand
GTTATATGGCAGGGTTGCCATATCATAATATTAGTTAGATTAGATTAGAATAGATCTAGTTAGAATTAGGCAAACGAGCGTGCGGGTTACCTCTTGGCACTTCGACAATAATTCAAACCTGGGACATAATAACTTATTTTTTGGCTTTGGGTCCATCTGTCAAGACCCTTTAGCAAAGCAACGTGTAGTAGTATTATCGTCGACCTTTTATAAATTAAAGGTTCGTTGACTTTAGCTAAATAGGCTAAATATTGGTTCTCAAACCTCCTTCATTTCCTTCTTTCAAAATAAATTATACAGTCAAGTATGTATTCTAAACTGTATTTTTAGGCGACGGCAGAAGCCAACAACCTTTCAGCAGTGGCTGAAGCGAAAGAGGTGTACGAGACCTTAATGGAAGAAGTGTGTGGCGGCACCCGACCGTACCTGGACCCGCGGAGGTTGCAGGAGGAGCACCGGAGGGCTAGAGACAAGGCTCTCCACGCCTTCGTCAGCAGGAAAAAGATGGGCGGGGGGGAGTTCTCCAAAGAATATTGTGAGAAGCTTGAAAAGGTACGTAAATATTCTTTGTTTGTTCTATTGTTTTCAGCGGCTCCACTAATCACATCAATCCATCTAATTGTTTTGATGTAAACAGAGGACAAGTAAACACACGTTCACATTTAGTATGGATTGTTTTATAATAATTAATAGCTGCAGGCAAGATTCTCCAAATTAAATCCTCACGATGATCCAAACAAGATACTCGGTTCATGAAAATTGATTTTTTCGTTTCTCTACTTAATTTTGGTCGTGGTTGGAGATGGGTTAAAACTCGAAATTGTGTTAAAACCCAGTTATTTCAGTTCATACATTCCAGTAGGTGATAACTGGGTTTTATCCCAGTTTCTGGTTTTAACCCGGATGGTTACCCATCTATAGTCGCGGTGGTTAATTTTTGACGTCCACAAATGATATAATATAGGTACAAGTTAAATCCAATAGTTGTCTTAATATTACAGGAATTAGAAGAGACATTCGAACAATTACGCGCGCACAACGAAGGCAAGAACATATTCAAGATGGCGGGCACGCCCATCGTGCTCGTGGCGCTCGCGCTGCTCGGCTACCTGCTCGGCGCGCTCGGCTCGGCGCTCGGCGTGCAGACGCTGGTGGCGGTCGGACAGACTGTCGCTATACTGAGCTTGGTGACGCTTGGCTTGTGGGTTTATAGCAGGTGAGGAAATTAAATACGAAATGCTAGTAGTTTGTAGCTTTGTGATTTATAATACGACTAGCTTTCGCCCGCGTGAATTTCCTACGGGAACCGTGATTCCGGGATGAAAGGTACCCTATGTCCTTCTCCGTACTTCTAACTATGTGTATGCGAAATTTCAGGAAGATTGGTTCAGTAGATGAAGCGTGAAGAGGTAACAAACAAACAAACCAACAAACTCACTTTCGCATTTATAATATTAGTTAGGATATGACTTATAATTAGTGAGTATGACTTAGGAAGGAGCGGAGAGCCTTGTGGGTTAGGGCTAATATGATAGCCCGAAGGTTTGCCCGCTGCTGTACAAAGCAGGTAGAAAATACGCTTTTCAAACCATTTTGTAACTCTCTGTACACATGCAGCCTTTGGACAGATTATACCCTAACAGCATACAAGGCTCTGCGCTCTCATACAACAATGCTTTATCTACTAAACCAATCTTTCTAAAATTTCGCATACACATAGTTAGAAGTACGGAGGACATAGGGTACTTTTCATCGATGGCGGCGATGGGCTAGCAACCTGTCACTATACCTGAATCTCCATTCCATCAGAGAGCCCACTATTCAGCTAAGCGTGGCCTTCGAGTCTCACGACTCTTGGCTCTGTCTACCCCGTAAGGGATAAAGACGTGATTCTATGTATGTATTAAAAAGCCGTTACAAGTCAGTTGGTTTAGTTAAATTTTTATTATAAATACTATTGTTCAATGAGAGTTATCATAATTTTAAATTAATTTATCAATAATAATTTAAAATGAATTTTGTATTTGTATTTATAATAAATAAGTAATAATGAATTTTGTATTTGTGGTAAATGACGAATTGTAATTGTCTAAGAAATCTGAAATATTTTTTTAAATTTCCGTTCACTGATGACATTATTGTACACATTGTACAGGTTATTGCTCTGAGTATTGTACCTATGGTCCATTTATTCATAATTGTCCTATTATGTAAACAATCTTCACAGTACTTTTTGTTGAATTTTGTTGAAAATAAATCAAGTATTAGTTCAAACCTTAACATTCTAAAGTAAAACATTTATTAACCACGAAAGTAATTTCCTAAAAAGTCTATTTTAATTTATATTGTTGTAAAATTATAAAAAGACATGGTAAGATTTTTTACATAATAGGACAATTATGAAAAAATGGACTTTTACATATTGTACTATCTGACATCTGACACATCTCACTTGCCAGTAGTGAGCGGAAAACCAATATCCCTCATTTATATTGTAGGGTCAGCGGAAACATGCGAGACACCGGGCTACGGATAGACGAAGTGGCTAACACCTTGAAAAATTATGTAAGTCTTTACTTTCTAGTTCAGTTCTACTATGAACTGCATTACCTCATGCTGGGGATCTAAAATGGCTACATTAAAAATGAACCTTAAGAGTGATACCATACTTCCATGCTAGGGATCTAAAATGGCTACGTTAAAAATGAACCTTAAGTGTGATGCCATTAGGTTCATTTTCAAATGGATCATATTCTGAATGTTTTCATTGAGACCCCCTGGTCTGGATTAGAAAACAGCATAGAATAGAATGTATCAGGTGCTTCTCTTCCCGCGCAGATTGTAGAAGTCAATCAAGGGATTGTTGTCAAAGGCCATGGGCTAGCAACCTGTCAATATATCTGAATCTCCATTCGACCAATAAGACCACTATTCAGCTGAGCGTGGCCTTCGAGTCTCACAACTTTTGGCTTTGTCTACCCCGTAAGGGATAAAGACTTGAATTGTATCAAAATCACACTATCATTATAAAGAGAAAGTGTTAGTAAGTTTGTTTATAGAGTATCTTTGGAACTACTGAACCGATTTCCAAAATTCTTTCACTAATAGAAAGCAACATTATACCTGAGTAACATAGGCTACAATTTATGAATGTACCTCCCGAGCAAAGCCGGGGCGGGGCGCTAGTATACCATATACTAGCTTGTGACCGCGAACTTCGTCCGCGCGCAATTTACTATCGTAATTGCTCCGGTTCTAAATAAGCTATGTATCAAGATGAAACCTACGCCAGATTTTAAGTTAGACCTTTTATAATACAACAGTGAAAACAGCATCAAATTTGGTCCAGTAGTTTTTGGGTGATGCGAGTACAAACATACAGACAGAAAGACAGACAAAAATTAAAAAAAAAAATGTTTTGGTTTCTAGTTTATAAAGACTCCTCATAATGATTTGTTTTATATACAGACAAAGACAAGTTACATTTTATTATATGTATTGTTGATGATGTTAATTCACATTGTGCGTTACTTTCAGACGCTGAGCCAAACGGTGGGTCCGGCGAGTCGACTCGCCGCCGAAGCTGCGGTCGGGTACACGCAGAAGAATTCCTAACTGCCACTAGGTTACTGGGGAGTTAAAAGGGCCATACTTTGAATCGGAATATAATTCTTAATGATTTAAAAATAAAACATACAAGGTTATTTTGTAACTACTGGCCAAATTCTTACAATATGCTCAGTACTTGGAATGCAACTACGTCCGAAAAAAAATTATAGTTTTCCATACTAAAGTCCCATAAGCTGATCGACCAATTTGTATGGGAAGCAAAAAATTTTTTTTTCACTTTTGACATAGATTTTTTTGGAAACTTGCTCAATTTCATCAACCAAATCTGCTGCCAAAATTTGGCCAATGATTTCAAAATAACCCTGTATGTATGGTTGAATAAAATTATTTTTTAAATATTTAGGAAATGAGTTATAGAGACTATTCCAATACATCAAAGTGCCCTTTTAACTCCCCTGGTTAAAGAGTCCATCCATACATGAAGAGATTGCATTTTTTGTATAAATCCGTGTTGGACAATATGTGGAAATATGGCGATCGTCTGTATAATATGAGGAAGGTTTTATTTTAGAGGGTGTTGAGTTGTTGAGAGACTGTTTACTAGTCAAGTGGAATTGAAATATATGTGACAAATATGCCAAATAGGTGCCTTTCATTCCTGTGCTTTACAACTAATTTCTACTGTTAATATGTATAAGTATTTTAATCTATTTAAATTGCATATAAAAATCAATATTGGGCCCAAAAGTTGATTAAAAATTACTGCTTGGTTGAGAATTATGGTACCTACTTGATAAAATAATAAAAAAATAAAATGCTAAAAATAATTTTAAAAAACTTAAATTGACCACTAAATCACTGTGATAAATTCACAAAAAACTAATTTTAACATTCTTATAACGTTAAATTCTTATTGTAAGTTACTAATTAAGAAACTATTTGAGTATTTTTCAATAAATAAATTATTTTTTAAAACTTGGATTTTTTACTCCTTGCGTATGATTACACATTACATATAATTAGTTAAATTACCTATTTTATTGTAATTCAGTCAGAACTCGTGAAGAATATAACTTCTTGGAATATAATATACTACGCCATACAGGCGCCATACCTCTTTATTCTCGGCTTTATATACGACACGACGCCTGCCTTCTCTTTTAGTTGGCTTACACAACTCTTTCTCGGTCGCCCTAGACCTCTTCTTCTCTTCACCTTTCCTTTTTAGGGTACCGTACCTCAAAAAGCAAAAACGGTACCCTTATAAGATCACTTAGTTGTCCGTCGGTCTGTCAATTTTTTTTTTTTCTCAGGAACGCTTAACGGTATCCAGTTGAAATTAATACCAAATAATCGGATCCACGGTTTCTTTAAGATTTTTTAAGATTTTATTCCGAATACTATGAGAAATCACGCCATCTATTGCCAAGCCATTGGTGCCGATACAAACCCCTGCCAGACACTGTAACTTAACTAAATTATAGTCATGTTTGTTTTATTATTATAGCTGAATTTAATAATACTTTGAGAGGTCCCCAAAGGTGCTTTCGACCTATAAAATTCACTTTTGCTATCCATATTACCTGCATAAGCAACTAAAATTCAAACTTCATGCGTAGTCGCTAATCTTTTTTACACGTTTATCCCACACAGAAAAACATTCAGCATTTTTAAAACAAGGAAGGTTGGTCGTCGCGGACTCTTGGTCTACTTATGTGCCAAAAATTCTGACAACTTCTGACATTTCAAATCAAACTGACAAAAAACGTTTCGATTTCTTAAATTTTGGGCAGTGAAAAAATAAGTTTAAGTTTTCATGACAACAAAATTGCATCAAGTGCACTAAAAATGATATAATAATATTTTTTCACAAAAAATTAACCGACTTCCATTGTAAAACTTAAAATTATGAAAAAACTTAATAGGCAGATTAATCAAAAAGAAAAATGTATTGGCATGCTACCATGCTACCTACTGCATGAGGTGAAGTCGGTGACAAATTAAAAATTAAATAATCTAAATTAACATTAGAATCATTTATAATTAAATGCCTAATATGTCGGTGCCAAGTGCAAGGAGTAAGGATTCCTTGCACTTGACACCGACTTCACCTCATTCAGTAGGTAGCATGCCAATACATTTTTCTTTTTGATTAATCTGCCTATTAAGTTATTTCATAATTTTAAGTTTTACAATGGAAGTCGGTTCATTTTTTGTGAAAAAAAATATTATTATTCTGATACATCAATAGAGTGGCCATTAGGCCATTATAGACCCCCCTCATTGCACACCATCTCATTAGTCTCTCGCTTATCTCAGCAATTGAATTAAAATGCCGAGATTTCAAAAATTTATATAGATTTTAAACACACATATGTAAAATTGTTTATTCATAAATAGATTAGTGAGTATACACAGTGCCGCGGAAAAACCATAGCGCGAATTAAAGTCGGACAGCGCCATCTATTGACAAATGCTTTCAACTGAAATATATGAGAAATGCGGCAGTTCGTTTTTAGGGTTCCGTACCCAAAGGGTCCAAACGGAACCCTATTAATGGCTCTCCCACACTGGCAGTTTTAAAATGTTATATATGTTGGCTCTGTTACACTTACGTTAAAAGTTAATGAAAAAAGAAATAGCAAATGTTCGTTGTCTGTCTGTCGACACGACAACGACGCTTCGGATTTTGATATCTCAGGAATCATAACGGGTAAGTATACACTTGAAATTCACACAAGGATGTGTACTAAAATATAAAAAAAGTTATTAATCAAAGGGGCGGTTCCCCTTAAATGTAATTTTTAGTGTGTCGCTCTATCGGAAAAACGGCATTATACAAACATAAATCTTTAAAAAAAAATGTAATACAAGATTTAATATATAACTACAAAATACAATAGAAATCGTTCAAGCGCGAGTCTGACTTGCTTATTTACAGACTAGAAATCTTGCATTTTTACATATCTTACTATCCTACTAATATTATAAATGCGAAAGTTTGGATGCAAGTTTGTAAATTTTGTGAGGATGTTTGTTACTCAACCACACAAAATCTACTGGACGGATGGAATGCACATAGGGTACTTTTTATCGCGAAATTCCCACGGGAGCGAATAAAATATAAAATAGTAAAATAAAGTCTTTTAAATTTTTATTATGAAGATTGTTCAATGCAATAAGTGTTTTGCTATGAATTGTGTTAACGACAGTGTTAAAATATGCAAACTCAAATCAATGTTTACATCTGTAGTATTTATTAGCCATGAAGTTGGTGTGTGTGCGCAACTCAGCGAGCTATGGACTTCAGTCGTCATCCGACCACTGTAGCGTGCGATACAATGTTTTGTATTACCTACCATATATGTAATTAATACAGTTTGAGAACTTATTTGCACATTTTCATTATTGCTTTTAGTAGTTTTTAATTTTTTCGCTAGATGGCACTTGGTAACTTAAGAACACGCTATGGTTTCGTTTGTGATTATCTATAAGGCATTTGAATTCAATTATGTTAGGGTTTTTTTGAGATCAATCATTAGTAAGCTAACGAATCCAGTAAAGAACTAGCAGAACAGAACCCTGTGGGTGGTTTTATTTTAATTCCCAGTCGGGTTCCCAATCAGTTCACCCCTAGTACAGTGGCCACCACAAGCTGTAGTACTGTACAATTGAATAGGAAATAGGAACGTAAAAAAAAGTCAAATTGTACCAAACTAACATTTATTTAGGGTAGTGTAAATGTGCCTTGGAACAAATAAGTCTAGATTAAACTAAGTGATCATTGAGCATACGACCAGCGCGGGCGGCGAACGATCGGCCTTCCTTTTTATACATATCTACATAAAAGTATTTGATAAAATAAAACTTAAATTCGTCATTTCTTAATTTGGCGCCCAACAAGTGACTGTAGCTGTCACTCAACATGTTGCTCGTCAAATGTTAAAATCTCTGTCACTTATAAGTCATGGTCATTAGATACACTTCACAGTGACAAAATATTTCTTTTTGATTGTGTTAAAATGTTTATCTACACTAATCCACAGATTTGTAAACCGATCGATCGAGCTGGCCGCAATAAGCGTGTTTGCGTGCAAACCCGCAAATTGCTTATTTAAAAATAGAATGAGAATTGTTTTACTCGAAAACAATGGCATAACCAGCCAGTATTTTTTATTAATTGAAAAGAAATAATTCGGGTTTAAAAAAGTTATGGTCAGTTATGGCAATGTTGACAAGCAAAGGAGTTAATAAACATAATGTTAACACGATTTAACCTACTGTACACACCGCCTATAAACAAACATGTTAATAACAACTACACAATAACATAAATAATCTGACATACTCTCTATTTTTCATAAGATTTTTAAAATATTTATCTAGTTTACACGGACTAGTAGCTATGCGTTAAGTAAAATTAAATCAAATGTAATAAATACAATAAAGTCCAACCTTGACACATTTATGCTGATGTAGTACATATTAAACTTAACATATAGCACTAAGTCCATGTAAATTAGCCATAATATAATACATAATTTAATGAAGCAGTCACATTATTGACTAGCTAGAACAAAAATAAAATCAAGTTTGCCAAAAACAGTCCGCGAAAGTTTGGCACATTGGAGTTTTTTTTAATGCCCTTAGAAAAAGTGGAAGACAGGCACTTTCGGCGTTTATTTACAAGATTATGTACAAAAATTTGATAATGTGTGTCAAAAGTTAGGCTTGTAAAACATAGCTGTTATTTTTTTAATTTTATGAGGGTTATAAATTAAAAAGATAATTTTGTCGGTGCTGCCGACTAGTTTCATGCAGAAATCTTAAATTAGTCGACCGAACTAGCAAAATAGTTCCAATCGCTGATTTTTTCATAAGGTAGACAGAAAATAGTCATATTTCGTCGAAGGTAACCTTTAAGCAAATCACAAGGATAATCATATGCGCATGTGTTATAACAGGGTCGAACTTGGATTTTTGTTACCAATATTCAATGCGCCTATTTGCTTTCACCATACCGAATATAAATGGCCATACGGCCCTGTCAACAACGCTTATCTCGTGGATGCTAAATTAGTTTGTAGATAGCCTCAAATCTTAGTGAGCCCTGACTACCAAAGTGTCGAAGGAAAAGTCATTTTTCGTGGGTGATCAGTGGTACGCAGAAGCTACCAAACTCACCGGCAAGTACGTTCGGTTTCGTTTTAAGAAAAAATCTGTTATTTTATAATTATCGATTTTGCATTGAGAATAGGCTTACGCCAACTAACTGTTGGTTGGGCGTAGACAATACAAAACAATTTAATTCGTGTCATATAATGTTATAATCGGGCCGAAACCTAAACTCCCGTATGACAGGTGTCATCAGGGTCAAGCTCATGAAGTTCCAAATTTTTTGCTTTTTAAATCTATGCGCGGAAATATAGTACTTGAACTTCCGGCTTGCCTGTTTAGAGAGTTCCATTGCATCCGGCTACAATAAATCGATAGTGAAAATATAAAAAATCGCGATACATCGTTTAATTTTTCGATTTATTTAATAAGGTTTGTTATTGATTTTTAAATGCTGAATATACTTAACAATTATTGCACCTTAAAATTAAAAAAAAAAAAAACATTAAGGCAATACAAAAAAATAGAAAGAGGGACAAGAATTCACGCAATCGTATCGAATCGTAACATCAGAGTAGATAATATTATTCACTATGAATTTATTATCTATGTCAGTGACAATGATAGCTTGGTACTTTGATGGTTCAGACTTCTGATTAATAAAAATAATTATTTTATTTGGATTTGTTATTTTTACGTAAAATCTAATAATCGTAGCGACTCGTGTTTAGGTACATCACTATTATTGTCAAACTGACATACGTCATACGGGAGTTTAGGTTTCGGCCCGATTATAGTAGGTATAGACTGATTTTTACTCAATAAGCAATAGTTTAAATGTTTTCGTTCATCGGCAGATATTGGCCAAATCTCCATGAATTATAAAATACATAAGAGACAGTAAAAAATAGAGGGTAGTCATCACAACCTCTTAAAATACAGAACCACGCATCTCAAAACAGACGTGAAAACTGGCCTATTCACGAAAACTGGACTAAGAAAGATGTTTTAGTGAGCGAAAATTTTAAGACAAAATCAAAATTATTTGTGAGCGACATAGTCGTGGGAATAAGAAACTAAATCAAGTCATCCGAGCCGACTATGTCACTAGTTGACCGGACCGACCAAATCGAAAACATTACTACAGTTTTTCTGTGCTAAAACATCTCCCTAATACAGCTTAGTAGGCTTATCCGTACATTGGCAAGTAATATAAAACGACCATAGATAGAAACACCTATACCCACATTAAGTCAAACAATAATAAACTCTGAACTCCACAACAAACAGTAATCCTAAAATATTGTAAACACTTCTTCAATTGGCACATGCATTTACATCAATTTATTTATACCAAGAATTTCATATGACATTAAGGAGAATCTCTTTCGCTCACACAGTCCAATATTATTCTATTACATTAATTAATAAAAAACCCTTGCCCATCTGAGGTCTAAAACAATCGCTCCTCTCCCTCTAACCTTCAAGATTGAGAGATAGATCTACATACATACAATTATAATTTCTAAATCCCACATGGTACAAACACTTATAAAATGTCTTCCCAGGGTTGACAAAGCCTTGCCCTTGGGCCAGACTAGTTAAGTTGTTATTTGTCAACATACAATATTTCTAGATATGTCGAGTTGTGAAATATTTACATGTATGAACTGAAATTTCAATTATAACTTGATTGATGATTTTTTTACATGAACTAAGTTACTATTGTTTTAATTGCTTTTGTTATGAATTAAGAGTGATTTATTTTATTTTAATCTGTTGAAATCGTTTGTACTCTATGGCAAATTATTTAAACCTCTTTTTCATAATAATTATGCTTATTTTAGTTAAGATATGTTTAGTCTCATTCTTTCAAAATAAACAAAATTAATTTATTAATTTTTTTAATTTATTCAAAACTAGCTTTTGCCCGCGGCTTCGCCCGCGTGAATTTCCCACGGGAACAGTGCTTTTTCCCGGGATAAAAAGTAGCCTATGTGCTATTCCAGGTCATTATCTACCTCTGTACCAAATTTCATCGAAATCCGTCCAGTAGATTTTGCGTGATTGAGTAACAAACATCCTCACAAACTCACAAACTCACATCCAAACATTCGCATTAATAATATTAGTATGGATTTTGGAAAATAAGATAGAGATAACCATATTTTAATTAAAATAGGCTGAATTTTTTTTTAATTAAGATTGTTAGTGTTCGGGTTTTTAACTTTTACTAACTAAACAAGCATTTGTTATAAAAACAAGTGAGCTTAACTTTTGATATTTTGGGAAATGTTTAAAACTAAATTATTTTTTAGTTTAATGTATTTTCTATATCAAAGATGGATGACAACATTAAAGGTTGAATAGTTTACTTAACTTTTTATAATATTACCAAGTTTGTTTTTTTATTCTAACCTTATCAGAATAACATTTATCAAAACTTCTAGTTTAACAGTGAAAAGGGTACATTTATAAAGACATATAAACATTAAAGTTACAATAGAAATTTTAATTCTGTACATTAGTGATATCATATACCCCGACCAGAAAAATAATAATTATCCTTGAATATAGCCACTGCTAGCAATGTCCCGCCAAGAAATTTTCATTTCCCGAACTTTCTTCCTTCGAAAATTTCCGAAAGTTCCCAGAATTTTCTTAGGTTTTTAGGAAAATTTTCTGAGAAATTTCAAACAACTTTCTGCAGTTTCTTTGAAATTTGCGGAAACGGCTATATCACTAGCCACTGCACATTTTGCAATCTGTGTCTTGGTGTTGCCATATCATGTTTCAACATGTTTATCAGCAATGACAGCAATGTGGAGGATTTTTTTATTTTTCTGGTCTTCTTTTACACACAAAATGTCTATATTAAGTACTTCCCGATCCTGTGCAGAGCAACAAGTGTTCAATTTCGTCATCCCTTGGTGTAAAGACACATCTGTCTAATTTTAATTTGTATTAATAAATTCATTTATAAATTTTGACAATCCGCAAGTAATGCGTATTTTCGGTATATGCAAATTTTGACTGACATATTCAAGACATATGCAATTGTGGTTTTTTCCATAAACAATGGCTTATACATTTGCTCATGTGTATGGGCCACATAGAAAACTATCTACACTCGGCCCACTACCTGCACTCAGGCTCACATAATAGCAGCTACAAATGAAGCTATTATTGAGTTAATTTTGGCATGATTTAATTTGGCTTTCGTTCGCCATAAAAATACAACGAAAAAAACTGAATTTACTTAATTTTTGAAACAGTCCACTTTTTAGCTTTACCAGATGTGTCATCACACTAATAAATATAACACTACTGGCATGGTACATCAACTCGATATTTGTGCCTACTACATTAATTTACAATATTAAAATACAGACTACGTAATATTACCCCAGATTAGATTCTATGATAAACTTTCGTACTGTCATAATCTTGATTTAATTTTTATAAAGATGCTGTGCTAATCAAGTTATCAACTGCTTCTGTAAGATATAAAATTGTCAATAACATTCCAAAATAAAATAACAAATTCAATGTTTATGACAAGATTAGCACAGCTATACTATTAATTAATTACAGTTATCTCAATTACTTTGAGAAAGGGACCAATAGCTACCAAAAATATTGCTCATATACTCTTTAATGAGGGTGCCAGCAATTTCTTATGAAAGAGACGCAAAAAGCCTCTTACACTGGTCCTTTTCTGTAAGTATTTGAGTTTTACCAACAGCAAATATTACACATAAAGCTTTAGAAAGATATAAAAACAATTTTTAGTTTTATATAGAATTTTTGTACCATTAGAACAGATTGCAACAGTTGAAGATACACAAAATGTAAGTGATATAAATGTGGACAAGAAAATAAATAAATATTTGTATTATCAAGTTAGAATGAATATAATTTCCTCAGTTTCATGTGTAATATTAACCCACAAAGATTAAATACAGGTTGAATCATTACCCTAATTTGTAACTACATAAAATTTAACTAGACACTGTGAACAACTGTATCGGACAATCCTTCACCGGTTTAACTATACACTTGTCAACAATTTCAGAAACTCTCCTTGTCACGTTGGTACATGTTCACTTGTTCATTTTGGCTACTCAAAGTGCTTTGTGTTGGATATTATTTATAATCAACTCTGCATGAGCAGAAAAAAATACAGGAATTTTCAGAATCATAATAATTAACATAATTTTAAAATGATTATTATTAATTAATTTTGTTGTGTGTGTACCAAATCATATCCAACAGAAACCACTCTTTTCGCTTCACATATCACAAACATTTATTTGGCCGATAACCTCAAACAGCACATACACTGTCATTTCTCAACTCGTAAACATCACAACACTTATTTCACCTCCCTCAGAAGGTATTCAACATCAACACTACACTTTCTTCCACCATTGCGAACACTTGAAACAACCGCTCATCACTACACTTTTTCATCCACCATAGATAACCGCGCCACCTAGCGAACACTTGACACATCGGCAACGCCATCTATCCTCCCGAGGCGAGCCTCCTCACGGGCCTCGGCCTCGGGTAGACACAGGGCACGTACTGCGGCAGCTTGTACTCCCTGCCCTTGAGGTACACGGCCACTTGCAGGCCGAGGCGGGCCAGGTCGAGGTCCATGCGGTTGATGGAGGCCTGCAGCCTTGCGGACCCGCCGCGGGGGGGGCAGGTGTCGCGGGGGAGGGGGCGCAGCACGGCGCGGCGCGGGCCCGGCACCGGCGACGGCGGCACTGCTCCGCCGCACCCTGGGGACACAGAATATATATAAGAATTGTATGCAATAGGCAAGAAACTTGCACCGTCTAAATGGGCCTTTATCTTCATAATCCACTTCTGGGTCCTCCTGGCTACTCAACCAATCATAAAAACTATCATTGAATTTCAATATTAATATTTCCCATATGAGAAGCTGACCTTAGGTCGTTCCGTTACCCATTAAGGTCTAAATCTATACTTCCATACTAATCCATACTAATATTATAAATGCGAAAGTTTGGATGTGAGTTTGTGAGTTTGTGAATTTGTGAGTTTGTGAGGATGTTTGTTACTCAATCACGCAAAATCTACTGGACGGATTTCGATGAAATTTGGTACAGAGGTAGATAATGACCTGGAATAGCACATAGGCTACTTTTTATCCCGGGAAAAAGCACTGTTCCCGTGGGAAATTCACGCGGGCGAAGCCGCGGGCAAAAGCTAGTACTTTATATGCGAAAAACTGTCTCTCTGATACCTACGCTTTTACGGCTAAACCGCTGGACTGATTTTGATAAAATTTAGTATGGATATAGTTGAAGACTATACCATCCCCCAAGGGTCTGAATTAGGGGTCAAAGTTTGTATGAAAAACACTCAAGATATATAGCTTTTGCTGCGGACACCGCTAGTACAGAATTAAGGCCCATTTAAACAGTGCAAGTTTCTTGCCTGTTGTATACAATTAAATTAAAGCAAGTAAATATATGCATTGGTCTAAACAATAGTTGTTTGCAATTATTCATAGTCAATTGTTGCACTGCAAATATTGTGATTGTATGTACAGTCGGGGGCAGATAAAACCCCTTACCTCACCGAATCTTAAGTCAGGAAGGTCAGGTTCATCAGCCCCAACTGTACAAGAATAGTAGTAATTTGTAACTTTTCTTGGTAATAAATGATTTATGATTAATAAAAAAAAAAAACTAGAAACTTGCATTGTCTAAGGCCCGACGCACTTTTTGTCCGATCGAGTCTGCCGTCAACTATGGAAATAGTCTCTGCGTATGACTGCATAAGTTCTATTTTCATCGACTATAAAGTGCGTCACGGATAGTCTGTCAGTCTGTCGTGTGTAAATGATAATGTCCCAGTCTGTCGTGTGTAAATGATAATGTCCCAGTCTGTCGTGTGTAAATGATAATGTCCCAGTCTGTCGTGTGTAAATGGTAATGTCCCACCGTGCGAGGTGCGGCATCACAACTGCTTGAGCTTCCCGTTGTGGCTGGACGCGCCCAGCGCGCGCTCGGCCGCCGCCGCCGCCGCGTGCTCCATGCCCTTCTCCAGGCACGCCTGGTACATCGGCTTCATCATCTGGAAACGGGAGATCACGGGTGAAACCTCATATTTCTAAACTTATGACTCCCCCCCAAAATAACTAGAAACCTGGCTTCATCATCTGGAAACGTGGGAGAACACGGGTGAAACCTCCTATTTCTAACCTAAAGGAAGACTCCCCCCAAAAATAACTAGTAACCTGGCTTCATCATCTGGAAACGTCACTATATGTGTGAGATCACGGGTAAATCCTCATATTTCTGACCTAAAAGAAGTCTCCCCCCCAAAAAAACTAGTAACCCTGCTTCATCATCTGGAAACGTCACTATATGTGTGAGATCACGGGTAATACCTCATATTTCTGACTTAAATGAAGACCCTTCACTTCACCCCGATCTAGTAACAAAACCAAGATTATTATTCTCAGACACGCCTGGTACATCGGCTTCATCATCTGGAAACGTGAGATCACGGGTGAAACCTCATATTTCTGCCCTAAAAGAAGACTCCCCCCAAAATAACTAGTAACCTGGCTTCATCATCTGGAAACGTCACTATATGTGTGAGATCACGGGTAAAACCTCATATTTCTGACCTAAAAGAAGACCCCAAACTAGTAACTAAACCAAGATAATTATTTTCAGGCACGCCTGGTATCTCTCATGTCGTCCTTTACCCAGAGCAGCTCGCATTTTCCGGTTCAACAAAACATATTGCAATCTAAAACTACAGTCCGCTAATTTAATTTTTACCCAACACACGGCACTGGCGCGTCCAAACATAATTATCCTAATCTTTACATATTATAAAATAAAGTCCCCCACCGCGTCTGTCTGTCTGTTCGCGATAGACTCAAAGACGATTGAACGGATTTTCGTGCGGTTTTCACCAATGGACGGGGCGGGTCATGAGGAAGGTTTAAGTGTTTAATTTACGCGGGCGAAGCCGCGGGCAAAAGCTAGTTTTTATTGGTTTTGTAATAGGAGTGAGGAATGATGCCCAACCATCACGCCACAAAGAGAAGAGAAGATCTGGAAGTAAAATTACATGAATCTGATGTTCCTATGACTATGACGCACGTGATTTACATTACCCTACAAATCTATGGTCCAATATTGAGAATATTAACATCGCGATTCAGCGTGTTATGGCGCCATCTCTCTTGTGTATAACGAATTATCTGACACTGTATGGCGTTGTTGCTGTAGCGCGGTAGATGTCGCCACGATTTCTTGAATCAGGGGCGTAGCTACCGCCGTATCCATGATACATGGCCCCTGGGCTATAGATGCCCTATACCGGTAGCGTAACAATAGGATGACCCCCAAGGGTTCCAATCGGAAAGGGTACCCCGACATTAGTCATTATGTAAAATGTTTTTTTTTGGAATTAGCCAATCTATACAAAAACTAAAATCAAACCGAAATGTTTTTTTTCTCTAGCTTTTTCCCCTAAAGCCTTCCCTAATTCTCTATTCTCATCTCGAAATGAAATACATACAAATGAAATACGTACCGATATAAAATTCAAAAAAGAAATCAAAAAACTCACGTTATCCCACAACACGTTAGCGGTCTCATCAATAGTGACTCCCAATTCTCGCATTTCACCGCTGTACCTGAGAACAAGAACAAAAAATATAACGTTTGATAGCCACTGCAATATGTAGTGTCCTAAATCATGAAGCTATAGCAAAGGAGACTATATTACATGGTAATAAGGTCCAGAATCACTTACCTAATGTAAGCCCAGAGTACAAGCGTCAGTAAAGCCAGTCCCATAGCTAAGTTGGCAAGGTTGGCGAGCGGGTACAAGCCCACTAAGCCCAGTATTCCACTGACGACGTAGAAGAACAACGCTATGGCGAAGAACACGGACGGTGTGCGCGCGGCCTTGAAAATGTTCTTGCTTTCGTTGTGTGCTCGGAACGCGTTGAATTGGTCTTCCAAGTCCTGTAAATGTGAAATGAAATGAAATATATTTATTCACATGAAACATAGTACAAAATGGGTGTTTAATGAGATGATTATGTGACCTTACATGTTTCGCCAGCAATATGGCATGTAAATATTATTATTATGTCTAGTAATTATCTATTATATATTATTATTATTTTATATTTTATTAAAAAAGTCAAACATTACACAAAATACTATCTTAAAGTCCAAAACTCATTCATGTCATAAAAGCATTGATCCAATAACCATTTTTTTAATGTTGATAAAAATCGCTTTTTTGGCAACTCTCTGATAGCTTTAGGAATTTTGTTATATACCTTTGTTGCCATTACATAACAATTTTTGCCAAACAGTGAGGTTCTGCACTTAGGTAATACTAAACTAGTTGGATCCCTATGTTTAAACCTTCTATTTATGTCACTTACTCTGGTAAAAAAATTTGTGTGGGATCTCACAAAATTACAGACTTCCAAAATATACATTGATGTTAAGGTTAGAACATTTAATTTTTTAAACAATGGTTTGCATGACTCTAGGGGACTTGCACCACACAAAGCCCTAATGCATTTTTTCTGAGCTAGAAACACTTTTTTTATATCTGTTGAGTTTCCCCATAAGATAAGACCATATCTAAGGGTGGATGCAACATATCCGTGGAATGCTGTGCGAGCAATATCTTTGTTAGATATCCGTCTTAATCTTTTTAAGGCAAATATGAACCTATTGATTTTTTTACATACACCTTCGAGATGTAACTTCCAGTTGCAGTGTGGAAAAGAACGTAAATATATAGAGGTTGTAACTGGTCTATGTCTGTACATAGGATACTGTAGCTGGTCTGTGTCTGGACATAGGAACCTGTAACATATCTATGTCTGTTCATAGGAACCTGTAAGTGATCTATGTTTACGTACGTACATAGGAACCTGTAATTGGTCTGTGCCTGTACATAGGAACCTTTAACATTTCTATGTCTGTTCATAGGAACCTGTAACTGATCTATGTCTGTACGTACGTACATAGGAACCTGTAATTGGTCTGAGCCTGTACATAGGAACCTTTAACATATCTATGTCTGTACAAAGGAACCTGTAACTGATCTATGTCTGTACGTACGTACGAGGGTCATTCAATAAATACTTAGCCTACAAAAAGTAAACGAAAATTTTGGAATAGTGGCAATTTATTTTTCAACATAGTCTCCTTTTAGTTCGATACACTTAGCCCAGCGATGCTCCAACTTTTTTAACCCGTCCGAAAAATAGTTTTTGTCAAACTCTGCAAAATAGGCCTCCGTGGCGGCGATGACCTCCTCATTTGATCCATATCTATTCCCGGCGAGTGATTTTTTCAGATTAGGAAACAGAAAGAAGTCACATGGGGCCAAATCTGGAGAATACGGTGGATGGGGCAGCAATTCGTAGCGTAATTCGACCAATTTGGCCATGGCAACGGCAGACGTGTGAACCGGTGCGTTGTCGTGGTAAAACAGCACTTTTTTCTTCGCCAAATGGGGTCGTTTTTTCTTTAATTCGGCGTCGAATCGGCCCAATAAATCGGCATAGTAAAGCCCTGTAATTGTTTTACCCTTCTCGAGGTATTCGATGTAGATCACACCTTGTGAATCCCAGAAAACGGTGGCCATAACTTTTCCGGCCGATTTTACAGTTTTCGCCTTCTTTGGAGCACGTTCCCCGGTCCATCCATTGTTTTGATTGCTCCTTGGTCTCTGGTGTGTACCAGTGGATCCAGGTTTCATTGACGGTCACAAAACGACGCAAAAACTCCGCTGGATTCCGCTTAAACAGCGCCAAACACGTCTCCGATGTGGTCTCACAGTTGCGCTTGTTTTCCGGTGTGAGTAAACGCGGCACCCATCGCGACAGCTTTCTCATGCCGAGTTCCTCGTGAAGAATATGATGCACTGTTCCTTCTGAAATGGCTAGTCTCAGCTAGCTCCCGAACCTTCAATCGGCGATCTGCCAATACGAGATCATGGATTTTTTTAATGTTTTCCTCCGTAGCAGCTGTTTTCGGTGCACCTGGACGTGGGTCATCAAAAACCGACGTACGGCCACGTGCAAACTCGTTGAACCAATTCTTGACGGTGGCCATCGATGGAGAAGAGTCACCGTACACAGCATCCAAGCGCTCTTTGATTTCGATGCGCGTTTTCCCTTCCAAAAATAGGAATCGAATCACCGAACGATATTGCTCTTTTTCCATTTTTGTTAAACCGATCGACACGTTCGCTTCCATAAGTTTTCAAATTAAAACTAATGAAGGGATTGGAATGAAAATTTGGAAAAAGAATTGAAAAAGAATGTGCTACACTGTGGTAAAACTCTTTTGAAACTACAGCGCCCTCTGGCGATGAGGCTAGGTACTTATTGAATGCACCTCGTACATAGGAACTTGTAATTGGTTTGTGCCTGTAAATAGGAATCTCTAACATATCTATGTCTGTTCATACGAACCTGTAACATATCTATGTCTGTACATAGGAACCTGTAATCATTCTGTATCTGTAACTGGAACCTGTAACATATCTATGTCTGTACATAGGAACCTGTAACTGATCTGTGCCTATACATAAAAACCTATAACTGACAGTGGCGTAGGGTGAATAAAAATAAAGGTAAAGCCGGGTCATATCTATCTTAATTTGTAATGTGTAAAAAAACATGCAATAAATTACATACCTACCATAAATTAAGTGTGTAGGTAGACTACAACCTATTTGTAATAATGCCGCAATTTCTCACCTAACAGCCTACGTGACGACAAGAATCAAACAAACACTAAACAATATAGGTAATATACCACAATCAAGCTAATCACTTATCACAATTATAAATTAGGATACGAATGCGCGCGAAACGATAGCAAGGTAGGGTGACTGACCTGACAGAGGCAATCGGCAGCGCGAATAAATTGCTCTGATTGGACGAAAACTTTTGGAAAGCTATCTGAGATCGGCTTAAAATCGCTGACATATCGACGTGTGGTTGTATGTAGTAGTAATGTGTATGTGTGCGTGAATTGCATACATTTTTAAAATTCGATTTCCCAATATTATGAGCGGGTTCCCCAGCCGCGATACCGCGGCATGCGTCCTACGATAGTGAAATCGTGTAGGTATGTGTGCGTTTGCGGGGTTTCAAATATATTGCGTATTTTGTGTCCAGCATATTGAATAATATATTTTCAAAGCGCGCAATGTAATTATGTGCGCTTAATTAATCACGCTCTCATATAAAATTACCTTAATGTGTAATGCCGGCGATCCTCGGCTTATAGTAAGACAGTGTCATATAGGTATATAATATGGGTATGGGTATTTTGTGCAAGAGTAAAAATAATATTTGTACATATATTTGAATCTGCTAAGGGAAGCCGGTAGGAATCGTGTTCTAAGGAGGCTTCGCCACTGAATAACTGATCTGTGTCTATACATAAGAAACTGTAACTGATCTCTGTGTGTACACATCTATAGACGCACCTGTGTGAGTTGTTCGCAGTAGGCCTGGCTGAACTCCTGTCCGCCCATCTTGCGCTTGGCGTGGAAGGCGTGCAGCGCCTTGTCCCGCACCCGGCCGTGCTCGGCCTCCAGCAGCTGGCTCTGCAAGTAAGGCTTGGCGCCGCCGCAGATCTCTTCCATCAACGTTGTGTATACTTCTTTCGCTTCCGCCACGGCTGTTAAGTTGTTCGCTTCTGCTGTGGCCTGCGGACAAGATTTTTTTTTTTTATATACTTGATTTCATTGATGGATATTTAATTTATACATCAAACAATATTTATTTGCAAGAATACAGTTCAAGAAGATGTTACAAATTATTACAGGTACATGTATTCAACCTTATAGTACATATAAATGCCCGGGATATGTGACAAAAAAAAGCTTGAAGAAAATTTACTGTCATTTCGCTAGGATGTTCGCTAGATCCCGACAGGGTCGCCATGTAAGGTGCGACGTTGTCTTGTCAGTGAAATGAAAATAGTGCTCGAATAATACTGTCTGTGTACTGTTTGACGGAATAATAACACATTGGATAAGTGGTACATAGAGTATAAGAAACAAAGAGTAATATAGAAGATTAGGTACTTAATCTTACCCTCACAAAACGCTGGCTCGAATGCTCATTACATTTGAATGCCCAAGTCTATACAAGGCTTAAAAAAAGGCTTGGAAAGAAGTGACTCACCACAAGCATACTCTTGGGCTCCGGTAGCTCGTTCCCCTTGTAGATGTTCATGTAGCACTTGAAGTACTGCACCAGGTCCTTGCACTTCACCTGCTGCCCGTTGATCAGCTTCGGGACCAGGTTCTGTGGCGCCAGCAGCATGGGGACCAGCTGTTGGAGGGACCTCTTGAATTCCGGTTCGATGTCTGGGAATAAAAATACAAATTTGAAGGTAAAGGTTCTTTCTTATCGAATCGGTTATTACTTAAACTGGTGTCAGATTTTATTCAAGTCGCCTAAAGGCATCTGACATGACTTTTACGAATACCGCCATCTAGTGGCAGTAGCCATAAACACACTGGTAAACTAAACAGTCAGCCAATGTGCAGGTTTCCTCACGATGTTTTCCTTCACCGGAAACAGGTGGTGGTCTATGAGAAAACTACCATACATGAGTCAGATTGGTCTCCAAACTCATGTGACACAGGTAGAATTTGAACCCGGTTCCTATCCGACTTCAGGCGGGTGTCATTACCACTTGTAATGACTGTACACACTCGTCCACATACACAGTCATTTAATTGTAAGACAATGTTGTAAAGTGACGTCTTTGGAGAAAATGCAGCAGTGGAGTTTGTTGCGCCGCCTCTTCTCCACTTGCGCTTTGGAGGCGGTGGTAACCTTAAGTAATTTTATGAAGTCAACTAACTAAAAAACAAGAATTTGACGATTTAAAAGTGCTATTTTTAAGCCTATATAAATAAAAACAATTCACTTTGACTTGGCCATCACCGCTTCAAAGTAAAAATTAGCGCAGTACAGTAATGTTTCACCCCCCCCCCCCACCCCGTATATCCCCCCTAATAACATACCAACGAGCCTGCCGTCGAACTGCGGGTTGGTGGCGACCCTGAGCCCCGGGTGCGGCATGAGGAAGCAGGCGATCTCCGAGAAGCAAGACGTGATGTGCTTGCGCAGCGATTGCAGCTCCGGGTGCTGCTTGTCTGACACCTGGGACGAGGAAACTTTCATTCAACTTGGCCATAATTACCTATAGTTAGGGTCCTTAACGTGAAATACGGTCCCATCCGGATGAAAGCATGAAACTTGGCATAAATGTAGCTTTCATATATCTATTTTAGTATTGACATAGAAACACTTCGAGAAATTAATGTTTTATTGGATCATAAAATCGATTTTTGTTAGGACAAGGAGCCGTACTACTATGCGTAAAGTTATAAAAAAAACACAATATTTAAATGAACATAAAAATATTGAACAACACTTGCCAATGGCAATTAAAACTCAGAAATCCGCCGAGCGTGTATTTTTCGCAGTTTTAGTTCGGCTCGCAAAAAACGCTAGGCGTGATTTCACTAATTAGGCCAGTTTTCATACAGTGTAAAGCGAGGATGTAGTGACCAAAATTGAAAAAGGAATGTTAAGATGATTTAGTTGGGCATGTTGAGAGGATGGATGAAAAGAGATTGAAAGGTAAAGGTTATAAAGCAGAGGTGAATGGAAGAGTTGATCAGGGTCGGCCCCGGAGAACGCACTTCGACCAGATTGCAGATCTGCTTAAAAAGGGAGATGGAGCACCCATAACCGGAGAGCATGTATGAAGAGAGTGATGAGTGTAGAGGAAGCGAGAGAGATCAGTAAGGATCGTAGCAGGTGGAAATCGCTAGTCTCTGCTTACTCCCACGGGAAAAAGGCGTGTTAATATGTATGTATGTAAAGCTCATACCTTTTTTTATTTATTTACTATGTGGGGACGCCAGCGCGAGCACCAGACGGGTGATCAGTCCACTTATGCAAAGCTCATACCTTGAGCCTCCTCTGCAGTATAGACTGGCCCCCTTCAGCGCCGTAGGGCGCCTCGTACGGGAAGCTCCAGTCCCGGACCAGGAACTGTAACCGCTGGAACGGCGTCCGGCCACTGTCTTCTAAAGCTAGGCGGCCGTATTCTGTGAATAGCTGGGAGGAAATAACAAAAATGTTTAATGGACTTTCTTTGAAACATGTCTATCAAGAACGAGACCGAAACCGGTCAGGAACACATCATCATCAAGAACTACTCTATTCTAACTTGGAATTCATACGCAAAATTTTGGGATGCTCCAATCCAAATGATACCCCAGGCGTGATTTTTGTGACACGCTAAACGCAATTTCAGCGACACGCTAGTATTAATTTCTACGACACGCCTGGCGCATTTTCTATAACACGCTAGGCATGTTCCCACAACACTCCAGGCGTGTTTTATTCCCAACTAGCTTTTGCCCGCGGCTTCACCCGCGTGAATTTCCCACGGGAACAGTGCTTTTTCCCGGGATGAAAGGTACCCTATGTCCTTCTCAGTGCTTCCAACTATGTGTATGCAATATTTCAGGACGATTGGTTCAGTAGATGAAACGTAAAGAGGTAACAAACAAACAAACTCACTTTCGGATTTATAACACTAGTTAGGATTAGCGTGCTAAAGCGGCAAATCTGTTGCAATTTTTCCCACTATTGTTTTTCCGTTCTCACCTGAAGATGCTGTAAGTCGTCTTCCTGTATATTTTGCGAGAGGTTGTAGATCTGAACCGAGGACAGCATGGTGGAGAGCGCGAACACTGTCGCGCAGTCGCGGACTGTGGACTCGCTGTCGAACGCGCCTTGTGTGTCCAGGAGGATTATGGCCACCTGGAGGAAAAGATACAGATTACTTTAAACACTTTACCTCTAGCTATACCAATTTACAAGATTCCTGCGAAGGAATAAGAGTTGATAATATCCTGAAATTCCAATTCTTTACTGCTATAACAATAAGGCTTACCTTTTCTCCATCATCGAGGGTTGCCTTGAATATCTCAGACCACATGAGGATGCCAGTGGTGTCTCGTTCGGAACCCCCTCGCCAGCTGAATCCGTGAAGTGGCTCCTCGTCCGATCCCAGCCAATCGCCTCCACCTCCACCTGCACCATACTGAAAGTAAAAGATAGCTTTTAGTTTATTGACATAATATAACCTATCTTGTTTTTCTCTCTTACAAGTCACCATTATTAGCGTGGCCAAATACTGGTCCAAAATGATTTAAATAGCCATTCCGACTCGACAAGAAGCCACCTTATACAGGGTGACTTTTTATCCTGTGTCCAAATTTTTTCTAGGTATTAGGTGTCATTAATACATTGAGTTTTTGAAAAAAAAAACAGTATGTAAAATTTCAATTTAAAAATATTTTTTTTTCTTGAACAGAGAATCCTTTCAATATTGACACCCGAGTCAAACATACTAGTCTAGGTACGTCGCGCGCGGTCACGTGCGCCCGGCATCGGCAAGTCTGTGTGTACGGCGTGCGGTGTCAACTATCGTAAACACTTTCGGGATAACTTTAGCATGCTTTATTTCGATTTTTTTGCATGGAGAGACTTAACGAAAAAATATGGGTCTAATTATTTTCGAAAAGGAATCTAATATATAAATTTGGACACGGGATAAAAAGTCACCCTGTATTTTACAATTTTAATTTAGAATAGCGGGCCTAAATAACAACCTTGTGAAACACCTTCACAGTTGTAGTCCATACATCAATCTAACAACATAAATCAGCTGTAAATAGCATATTTATACGAGCGGCATCAAATAATTGACGTTGAAACTTAAGCTAACAAAGAAGCATTAATAATACACCATCTATAAATATTGTCTACTCAATCAAAAGCCTTTGCATTTTCCTACATGAAAACGATCACAATTTTGTGTAAAATTAAATCATCCGAAATCAAAAGTTTATTCAGAAGTTAGACCAAAATACTATTATTTTTGTTCTTTCAAAAATAATATTCACCTTGTGGTGCATGTATCTGAGGAAGAAGTCGAGCAGGAAGGACTTGCCCTTCCGGAAGGCTCCAGCCACGGACACCACCACCACCGCCCGGTCTTTGATGTCGTCCCGCAGCAGCAGCTCGTTCAGGGCATCCTCGTCTAAGACGAAGGTGTGTTCGGGGCCCGTGTTGACCACTTGGACCCCATGGGGCCCGCCACGCGGCGCGGGCGCCGGCTTTTCTGTAACTAATGGAACTTTAGGTAAATAAAGGTTTTTATAAGTGTCTTTTGATGGAAGGTATGTTACATACATAGCAGTTGCAATTTCAGAGTAAAGGTCCTGATACGAGATAATCTTTGATGATGTTTTTGACATACATTTTTCAAGCAAATAAAGGATTTTTTATTTAGCATAAATGTCAGTGTAACAACATCTTAATATCCTGAAAGACTTGAAACTAGAAAGCATTTTGATGAATTTGTTTTGTAGTTAAAATTAAAAACAAAAATTGTTTATTTACTCCACAACAAATGCCCTTAAACTATACAGACTCGGAAGCAAATGACTTGTTTATCCATGCTTTAAATATTCTCTTTAGTCCTATTTCCTCATGACTGAGGGTCGTGGTCATTATATGGAATGAAACACACACAACGACTCTCATGGCAATTTTAATGGAGTGGTTTTCCATTGCCTTCTCCATTTCACACACTAGCTGATTATCATTAACCAGAGTGCAGGTTTCCTCACGATGTTTTCCTTCACCGGAAGCAAGTGGTGGTCGATGAAAACTAACATGAGTCAGATTGGTATACAATGAGACAAACTCATGTAGCCCGGGCAGGATTCGAACCTGGGATTTTGTATCCACAGGCGCCCTACCACTCGGCCACCACCGCTTTAAATATTACATCACTGCAAATGATATCTTAGAAACAGCAGGCAAAAAATGAGAAGTGAAATCGTATACCATTGTTATTGTAGACATGATTATATTTTATCATTCGGCTTGTCGCAATAAAAATTAACGCATTGATAAATATGTTTGTCTTATCAGATAAACTATAATTACGCATTAGTTCCGGTGTTGACTGTCATCTGTTATTATTTATCATCACAGTAGTGTTTATAAATATAGACGCAAATCTTCTGTACGAGGATGACGTATAAAGAGGCCATCCTACTCTCATTTATAGTGGAAAATCAGTAGTGGACATACCAAGAAAACGCTGGGATAATAAGGCTACATGACAAGTTATCTTGCATGAACAATTGGATATCTACGCGGCGGTAATAAAGGCGAATTCGGATAGGTTGACAATCTGCTGACTGTACAAATTGCTCATGAATATCATATGCGAAGAAGTCATTATATTCATGCAACAGAGTTCAACATCTGGGAACCGCAATGTGACTTTACCATGTCGGTAATTTGGAAAAAACCTCATTACTTGACTGGAAAATCGATATACTGGCTAGGCTATGAGTAGGCTAGGAAATATGCATATTCTAGGTGAAGGAAGTTGCACCTTAATCCTATCTCAATAATATTACTTTTTACATAAATGACAAATGAGAAAGTTTGCCTCCTCTGTCATCCTGGACCTGAGTCCATACATGATAATATAGAGAATATGGCGAATTTACGATGAATTTGAATAGGCTGATGAGCTACACTCAGTACCAAATGTTCTCAAAGTATGTACTGTATTTATTACCCAACTTTCGGATTAACGTTATGAGTCAGTACCTAATTAATAAACCAAACACAATCTGACATTGGCTATTTATGACGAGTGTGGATTTTTCACACAACCAATGTTTAGATGTTACATTAGTTCAATAACCCTAAGTTTGCGTTTATTTGGAACTTATCATAATAATCAGTTGCCTAGTCATTGACTACTTAGGTAACGATAATTAGACAGATTAGACATACTACAAACGGATACAGATTAGATGTTTACATAAATAAAGTATTTACAATCACACATATCAGAAAAACAAATATCTTCTAACGTGATTGCTACAAGAGAGGAACTAATTGTTAGAAATAGGAAGCTGTATCATAAGTTTATAAGTATTTTGTTTAGATGAGATGAGCTGATGAGCTACGAATCTAGTAGTTTGTAGCTTGGAGAATTACGATGTTACTTACAAGGGCGGATCCAGATTTCGCGTAAGGGGGGGGGCACTGTCAAGTACGTGGTCTATACTCAAAATTAACCGGGGAACAGTCCAATGCTTATTTTGAGTACAGAAAAAAATATAAATAAACACCTAGAAGGGACCATGACCCCTATGACCTCGCCCCTAATTTACCTAGTTAGGTCCCTATGAAAAATTGAAGTGAAATTTTAGGCTAGTTAAAAATGGGTCTCTAATGATTCTAATAAAAATATTTGTAATAATATAGTTCGAAATAATGTTTTATCACATAATCATAATTAATATAAATTAAAATTAAAATAATTTTTTTTTGAATAATTTCTTTAACATAATTGTTTTGTAATAAATACAAATTGTCATAAACATAAATAATCATAATATAATTTAATCATAATAGTAATACTCATAATGTACAGAGAAAAGAGAACTCATAATGTACGGTTGCACTCAGAGAAAAGGTAAGATTTGTTAAGCTTTTGTTTTTTTGTTGTTTATGTTCGCGGCTTAGGGGTGGCCCAAGGGCCACCCCCGCCGCACCCTAACCTATACTAGTGTTTGAAGTATAATCAAATATCAAATTTTACATAATGTCTTCAAATGTCATCAACAAAATAAAAGATGAACAAAATAAAAAATAAACTATGTTTATGACCATAACAATTATGACAAATCCATTATGATAAACCATTTTATAAAAAAAATCTGTATGACAATATATGATAATGACTAAACAAATATTATTACAATAAATATTATTTGAATAAAATATTACGATAAAAAAATTATGAGAAAGGCTTTATGACAAACCATATTATGATTATTAACCTTATGAGAAATGAAAGGATCCCGTTAAAAATTAATTGCCTGAGTATTTGTCTAAATGCGGCCCTGGCGATCATATCAACTGCATGGGAAGCCCGACTGGCTGGAGAAAGTGGCATTAATAAAAATAAAACCGGCGTTTTTACGCATTTCTAATGAGAGTGAGAAACAAGCGTCCGGTGAATTAAGAACAGTCAAAATTTTAATACTAATTTAATAATGCTGAAGAATTTTTGAGGCGCAAAATATTTATCTAAATAGTTGTATCAACAGGACTGTGTTTTATTATTTACAAAATTAAATAGTAGTACCAGGGGTAAAAATGAATTGCCCGTAGAACTACCAGTCACAAGTAGTACCACAGCGCACAGCGCACAAGTGAAAAAAATTGATCCCGAATTGCCAGTAGTAAATAGCAGAAAATTTAAATCTCTTGCCAGTTGTAGGGTCTGCGGAGAGAGAGAGACAGCACTGCCTCTCTCTTCGCAGTCCCTACAACACCTGCTGTCATGCCCTGTGTCCTACCACCTATATACTGAAAGACCTATAACGCCACGGATCATCTCAGTGGCGTAGTACTGGAGGTTACGTCCTTTTCGGAATATGATCCATATTACCTAAATATTAAAGTAAGGTAGAATAACGTTTATCTATACATATAATAAAACAGTAAAAATATTTTGTCTGTACATTTAGTATTTTTGACTAAAATGGATTGAGGGACACTTAAAAAGAACAATAGAAAGCAAAAAAATTTTTTTGGAATTTCTTGTCTGTCTGTCTGTCTGTCTGTCTGTCTGTCTGTATGTATGTACGCGTTTCACGCAAAAACTACTCGACGGATTTGAATGAAACTTTTTTTGTTGTATAGCTATTAAGCCTGGGCAACATATAGGCTATAATTGATTCTGAAAACTGGAACACCTGATGAAGAACCATAACAGAACAGCTAAACTATAAGAAATATGGAAATGGTGCCTTAACAAAAGTCGTTCAACCTGATGAGCATTTTCTGCTGACGTAGGAAAATTGAAGATCCGGAACATCTGATGAAAAGCTCCAAGAGACCAGCTACACTATAACATATACGGAAATGGCGCCTTAGCAAAACTTGATTAATCTGATGAGCATTTTCTGTAGACGTATAAAAATCGAAGATCCGAAACATCTGAAACAGTTTGGAACACAAAAAGACTTTTCATCTAAGCGAAAGTTACGCGGGCGAAGCCGTGGGCAACAGCTAGTTTTTAAATATTTAGGAAATGAGAAATGGCTCATCATTCATCAAAGGGACAGTTTTAACCCCCCTTCACAAATAATGATAGTTACGCTCGAGTCGACACGCTAAGAAAAAGCCGAAAAATAAATATGTACTCACTGGTAAACAGCCCGGCTGTTGGTAACGCAGGATAATAATGTTGTAGGAAGTGCCCCATTATTGTTTTTTTTTGTAAATTAAAAGTAAATAGACCTTTGAACTTGAACTAGTGGCCGCAGACTGCGTAGAGATCTGACCTTCCCCTTGCCGCGCAATCGCGGTGCAGCTGCAGTTATTGAACATGCAAATATATGTAGTGCACATATAGTATGTAGGCCATGTTTAGCTTTAAAGGCTAACAAACTCTGTGCTCTGTCTACCCTGTTAGGGATGAAGTTGTGATCATGAGATGTAGGTTGGTAGATGCTGATTGCTGGCTTGCAAATCTTGGTTTCATCGCACTTTAAGTTTTTTTTTTTTACATATTCTAGCTGCGCCCAGGGGCTGATTCCATGGGGATTTCGGGATAAAAGTACCCTAAAAGGATAAAAAGTACGTTATTCCAGATTTCATTCTACCCGTGTACCAAATTTTTTTTTTTTTTTTTTATTCTTTTTTTTTTTTTGGGGGCTTTTGTCGATGACATGTCAGTCCCATTGAACAGAAAAAAACAACATTAAACACAAAAAAAAGGAGAACACAGAAGAGGAAAAAAAAGTTACGTTAACCTGATGCCTGTGTGGCCTGTTGGAGGGACTCCAACAAACCACACCAGCACAAGGAGGCCTCAGAACTTGGTGTGTACCAAATTTGATGAAACCATCCAGTAGTTTTTTCGTGATAGAGTAACAAACATACATCCAAACTCTTGCAGTGTGAAATGATGTGAAGTGTGATTAGTCGGAAGTTTGATAATCAAGAGATAATGGATAATCACATTTATAATACTTATTACTGGCACAGAGTACTATATACTATTTACTGGGATTCATTACAAAAATGTTTGAATTGACACTTAGGTACGTCAGCTGTTCCACTAGCCTCACATATGGAGTCTGATACGCGTTTTATTGAAAGTATTCGGTTGTTCTGGTCACAAGGCACAAAGTCGATCGCTACATGACGTTGAACTAAGTACATAATAAATGTGTATTTATTACCGCGGCATGTCCTATGCGGTTTTGATTGTTTGTCTCTTGGACTAACAGTCAGATATGAGCGTGCCACTTTGATATAAAAAAAAACATATTTGCATGCAAACGTGACTTTCATGTTTTTTTAAATATCCACGTCCTCAGATTATTCTTTGCGTCAGACGTTTTTACTCTTAAAAAAAAACTTACTAGAGCCTTCTTTTGTTTTGAATAATAATAGCACAGTGGTTACGCTCTCGAGGATTCATGCAGGTCGATCGAAATGAAGATGAAAACTTAGACCATTTTATGTAATTTTTTTAATCGAATAAAAATGGCCAAAATCCAAACTTCTGTAAAGGTTTTTGCAGTATTAAATCCAAGCTTTATTAAAAAAAGAAAATGCTGAAAATGTGATCTCCCCTTCATAAAAATAGGTTGGTTACACGTGTAAGAAGCCTGGGAAGTGTTTCCGCAGCCGCAGCAGAGGTCAAAGGTCAGTTCACTGAGTTATTATTAAACTGGGTTTAAAACTTATCAAATGTTTTGATTATGTTGTCTTTATTTTTACAAAGTATTTATTTTAACTAAGTAGTCTAATCAGGCTCTTGTAACGACCACCACCTGCTTCCGGTGAAGGAATACATCGTGAGGAAACCTGCACTAGCTTCACAAGTGTGAATTCGACTACTGCCGCTAGATGGCGGCAATCGTAAAGTTATGTCAGATGCCTTATGCGACTTGAAAATCTGACACTAGTATTCGAGATGACGCCAAAACTAAATACGCTAAAATACGCCAACACCAAATAGCTATGTGAACTGTGGAGAACTGGAGACTGAAAAGCCAATATAAGAAGAAAATGCTCCGGCTATTAAAACCTTGCATTGCAAATCACAAATCAATACCATGCAAGGCGTAGTATTACATATTTCATAACAAAATCAATACCTAGGGTTTCCTAGAAGGGACGCGGCATCACGCATGGACAGACAGCATAACATGTGATGAATAAATTAAATACATATGTACAGACAAGAAATTTAGAATGATTTATAGAGAAGTAGAATGTTGTGAAGCAGACAGACGTTCCACTCAGGGCCGGTCTCCACCAGAGTAGAGAAGAGAGATATGTGTATTAACAACCAATGGAATTTCGTTATTCAAAATTTGAATTTCGTTAGCGAGAGAGAATTGGTAATTAAACACTTTCTTTTCCTCTCCGTATTAAGTGAAGTCATGGGTACGGCTAGTACAACACAGAATGAAAGTGACGCAAAAAGTGATGAAGATTCAATTGCTATATTCGAAGATAAAGTTGCGACTGAAGCGTAAGAGAGGAATGTGGACTGTATTTAACTGTGGCAGAAAAGGAGCATGGTGGAATGGTAAACTTAGCTTTAAGTAATTTTATGACGTCAACTAACTAAAAACAAGAATGTGACGATTTATAAGTGCTATTTTTAAGCCAATAAAAATAAAAATTATTGACTTTGACTTTGAATGGTTGTCAGCCAGACCTTACACCAACAAGGAAAGAAAAGGAGTTGACACATTAAACTTTTGGTGAAATGCTGCTGCCTGTCCCCTAAGATGGTGAAATGCTGCTGCCTGTCCCCTAAGATTTTGACATGTGACGTCACAATCTATGATTTTGACCCTATCACACAGCAGTCACTGTTTGTTGAACACATTGACGAATAATGACGATGAATGTAAGTAATGACGATGATTGATAACTGAAATTATTAATTGGTTTCAGTCGGCCCGACAAGGATAGAAGACAAGAGAACAAGACAGACAGACACACGTACATTCCGGCACACGCACTTACTTCTCACATTGTCGTTGGTAAACTGCAAGTTGAGCTTGCCGACTACGTAGCCTGCAACAGAGTCACGTCTGTCATGTTAATAAGGGTTATTTTTCCTCTCACTAGTTGGTACTGGCGAGTAAGGCCTGTCAGATGGTTCAATGCTGTGACAGGATTGTGCCATCTGACAGACCTCACTCGACAGTAGCGTCAACTAGTAAGCGGAAATACGATAACTCTCATTAACTATAAGCTGAAAAGTTTTTATGTTTGTTTGAACGCGTTCATCCTGAAACTACCAGTCCGATTTGTCTTTTTTTTCTGTGTATGAAGCTACATTTATGACCTTTATCATCAGGTTATATCAGGTTTAAGGCTATCCGGAATCCCCAAATTGTCAAAGGTGCGAGGTCGCTGGAGGAGCTGGAAGTACTTCATGTGTTCAAATGATTGTAAATATGGATTCCTCAAAAACAAAATGTAACAATTGCGACATTCATCTCACCTTGGATATCATCACAAGAAAATTCAACCATAAACAAGATACCGGTTCGGAATATCTTACAAAGTTCATTGGTCTGCCGATATGCGACCATCGGAGACACATAACATGCAAATATCTGCGACGCCTGCGTATAAACAGTTATGCCGCGGCTTGAGCAAAATTATTCCAAAAAATATAATTTGCTCTCAACCAACAGTGAACATGAAAATTTCATCGCATGTGCAATTGTGCAACGAATACAAGTACATGTATACGCACATGTACTTATATTCGTTGCACATGTTACGATAAATGAAAGAATAGATCAAATTGAAGCCTTAAAGCTAAACAACCAGTTTGATCTGACGTAAAGGCCCGTAAAAAAGTTCCGGTACATTAGAACTAAACAATCGGTTTATATTCGGCTCTGTATCTCACGACCCACATCAATTGAAAAGAATTCAATGTCTGTAATTGGTCTGCAAGGACGAACCGACATTCAATTTGTACGTCATGGTAACTAATTCATCCATATAGATGGGTGGGATAAATTGTTGTAGCCCCACTTTTGTCTGCATTAAGGAACTCTGAAATTTTATTGCATCAAGATGATAATTCAATCGGCCTATGTAGAAGGGATGGGTGTGCAGTGCAATGAGATGGACGGACGATATGACCAGAGTCAGAGATATGAGAGAGAGAAGGACGGCGTACAAAAGAGTGGCATATGCTCAGCAGTGGGAGGAAAGAGGCTGAAATGATAATTATGGTGTGGTGGAAAGGAGAGTTTAACAGAGGATTTCTTAAGGAGATAATGATGATGATATTGAAGACGTAAATGAGAAGGACAAAATAAATCTTTATAACCCAAATTACAATATTTTCTAAGGACGTGGGCGAAGCCACAAGTAAAAACTAGTAACGTGAAGTGGAAATAAATATCGCGTGCACTGATCATTGTTTACGAAGCGAATAGGAAGTGTTCCAAACCTTGGAAATGTTGTAGCATCTATAATGTACGAACGTATGTTCGTAAACTTTATGGCTTAATTTAAATGGGGATTTGGAATGTCTGTAGTGAGGTTTTGGGTCTTTATCATGTCCTTCAGTGAGCTAATTGCACCGAGCCAATCTGTTATAAATTGGACGCTGACTGAGTCAGAATTCACAGATTGCTATATCAACTGAAGAATAACACCAGTGGCATAACTTGGGTCAGGCCTACGTAAAGCAGTGGACTGCTGTAGGCAAATGATAATAATAACAGATCAAGAAATCCTGACCCCCGTGAGTTCCTCTTCCCCGAGGTTTTCTGGCGAATTAATAGTATGTCCTACTAATTCGCCAGAAAACCTCGAAAGAAAGAATGAACCAAATTCACGAGGAATAAATAACTTATTAAATCCAACGTAACTAAATTGAGGTAAAATGCTAGTAGTTCAAATAAAAATGTACACTTGTGTAGCAGTAAATAAATTTTAGCAAAGGTCCATTATTGAACATGATAAAATTATTTGGCATTCAACTAAAATTGAAGGTGAACATGCAAGCAGCCAGACGTCGTCTGACAAGCCGTCGTTAGCTTTGAAATGTTAGGGTTTTTTTGCATGTTCAAACTTGCCAATCTATAACTAACGCCAGTATGTAATAGTGGATTGGATTGAAATATAGTAATAATATGTTTCTTTATGTTGATGACTCTGAAGATACATTGCCTATGCCCATGGGAAGGCGATTGATATTATGCAGGATGATATTAGGCGTGTTAGAAAACAGCTAAGCTAATTTTTTGTAATGTTTCAACAGTAGCATAAAAATCCAATTTTCACGTTTTTGAAAATTGAATTTTTGCTGAATTCCATCCCTTACCAAGCAAAGTCTCACCGAATCGAATATTCGTACCCTCAGATTAAATCTAGTACCAAACATTCAAATTCATCGATTCGAATATTAGTATCCTTAGATCTAGTACCAAACATTCAAACAGTTGTCGTGTTGAACGATTTTATTGGCGATATTTCGGTATAAACCTGATCAAATAAATTAGTATTGGCTCATTCTGTGAAATTGATGAATGAGTCCCGTTAGCATTTCTCCGAACATTGGTGCCAGGCGTGTATCAGATCAGGTTCGGAATTCGAAACGAGTGTGTGTTGCTTGCAGAGAGACAGAATACATTAATTTTCAATGATAAAAGGCTTAAATTACACACCAGTCCAATCCATACTAATATTATAAATGCGAAAGTTTGGATGTGAGTTTGTGAGTTTGTGAATTTGTGAGTTTGTGAGTTTGTGAGGATGTTTGTTACTCAATCACGCAAAATCTACTGGACGGATTTCGATGAAATTTGGTACAGAGGTAGATAATGACCTGGAATAGCACATAGGCTACTTTTTATCCCGGGAAAAAACACTGTTCCCGTGGGAAATTCACGCGGGCGAAGCCGCGGGCAAAAGCTAGTAATATTAAATATTATAAATGCGAATGTTTGTCTGAATAACAATATTATACTGAACTATTATTTATTTTGAGTCTCTCAGCAATAGTCGTTCTATCAGGAACAACCTTATTGTTCGACTTTAAGGCGTCTACCTTATTGGCCGAAGTCTTCGGCCAATAAGCTAAGCTAAGCGGCTACCTTATTAGCCGAAGTTTTAGGCCAATAAGGTAGACGCCTTATAACTGACACTGAAGGAGTTTGTGAACCCTCTTGATAGCCAAAGAAAGTTTGCAGGTTAAGGAGCCTTTTTCGCTGTGAAATTCAGCTGTAATACATATTTAATTTCAATCTCACTACGAGACAGCAGACGCCACGGTATCGCAGCGACTTTGGATACGAGAATTAGGCCACTGGACCAGGATCGCCGCATCAAGATCCGAGTTGAAATCCATTCGAGAGGCATAAGTTCAGCAGAGGACGCAATTATGCTGAGAAGATGAAGACGCTATGAGATATCAATACATGTTATTTATTATATATTCCAGCCGAAAATAAACAAATCTGATTACAAGACGAACCACTAGATGATACAGAGCTGATCCTCCGGGACTGGCCCTGGACCAAATATGAGGTATAATGTCAATAACCGTACGCTGGCATCGGGCCAACTCGGCATTACAATGGTGGAGATATTTGCATATTATATTTGCATCTTCCGATACGCATAGGCCTAGGGAGTAGACTTTTTAACCGAGTTAAAAAAGGAGGTTTTTAGACCTGTAGTTATCGGCCGAAGCTGATTAAAACTGAGTCATGACGGTTTCAGGATTTATTAATCTGGAGTCTAAATAAATAGGGGGCGTAGACAAAGGGAGGCTTATATCCAGCAGTGGGTAGCGAAAAGTTGCGTGATGATGGTAAGAGAATTATTATGACAAAACAATCATCAGTATGGCAGGCTGATGCTCAAATTCAGACGACTGACAGCCCTAGCAGCGTAAGCGCAATCGCATTTTAATAGGCTAATCACTATGGTTGAAAGAACAAGTATATGTGTAGTACCTGGCTGTGGGACCTATGCAGCATAATAATCACTTGCTATGGTAGATAGATAGATAGGTAAATAGGATAAAGCATAGTTAAATGGTATAGTCAACAAAACATCGACCTACCAGAATTAATAGCAACTTCACTGCTATTACCGCGGCATAGAGCGTTGACAGATGTAGTGTACTGTACCTAGTGAGTGATCTGTCTGAACTACACTGAAGCACAGATATATACCATGTGGCAAGTACTTTTAGTAGTTTTTGCATTTATCCATTACAAACAAATAAAAACTCATCTCTTTATAATAAGAAAAAATATCCATCAGACGACATTGCCAATGTCGTAGAAAGACGCTAGACTATGTGTGTGGAAAATGAATGAATAGGAGAGGCACACAGGTAAACTCAAATGTTTATGTGGGCGGGTAATTTCAGTTAGAAATGAAGGTGCCTTGCCTACCACAGATTTTGATATATATGTGGTGCCTACGCAAGTTTCTCTCAAATTGTCTGCTCAGAAAATACTTATTTGAACTGTGATAATAATAACTTTCTGAATACATGCAATAATGTAGTCTAGAGACAAACAAGAGGCGTAAAACAAGTGTCGTCAATAATTAGTAATAATAATTACCAACGATTGAACTTTGCCGATGTCAACTTATTACCTATTCGTAGGGTGTCAAGGAGAAATCAAGAGAAGGTTATTGAATGAAAAAAAAACAGACGTTGGCGATTTTTTTGTGCTTTAGCACTTTGTTTCACCTGTCCCGGTGTCTGTTTTTTTACACGACTGATTTGTTAGCCTGTAGATTGTGTGTCCCATACCACTGAGCAAAGACCTCCCTCCCTCCTACTTTCTCGCACTGTCATAGCACTTGTCGCATCTTCTTGAGCGAAGATGCAGCAAAAACAATTATGACTATGACACAGCCACTGCAAGAATCATCTGTAAAAGATGTGCTGGCCAATGATGATGGCACTTGTACTATTATGTATTCGAGGTCATGAAAGTCTGGCCATTCTTTAGGAATAAAGGAACCAAACTTAGCGTTTGTTCTAATCATAAAACTAAGTAGGTACTTGAATAAGAAGACAGATAAGAGAGAGAGAGAACATGATTTTCCTATTTATGGTCAGTCTGGTTTGTTGAACTGAAGTAAAACAAAGTAACATATACACTCAAATTGGTTTAATTTAAACTGCTAACCGGCTCTACACACTGCGTTCTATCTTACTCCTAATTAGATCATATTACGACATTAGAGCCGTGTGAAAGAATGTTCTATTACCGGAGAAGAAGGTTGAAAATGGCAAAGAATGTGCTTTCTGTCGAGGAATGACGCCTGGGCGTGATTGAAGGTGTAGTCTACTTGCATAAGATAAATGACATTTCTTAGAAAATCGCGTATCCATCTTTTAGGGTTTTGGACTCAAAGGGTCTATTAATATGCCTCTTTTGTCTGTCTGTCAGTCGACGCTTCTGGTTTTGTAATCATATCTATATTTGCACAAAAATATGGTAAATTTTAAACTTGTATTTGATTTTTCATATACCTATATATAATTTATTTGTCTCTGAGAGAAATACCAACCTAGGTGCTATTAAAATACGTGTCTAGTATACAAATTTCGCTCAAGTGCTATTATGATTAGGTATGAAGTTTGATTTTAACCGAAAAATAAAGTTTAAAAATCCACAAAAAAAAACCATTAGCTATCAATATTTGGGGGGCTGCCAGCTGTTTTTCCGTGCGTTTGGCGCGAATTCTATGACATAAGTGCTGAATCAATAATATATTTCTGGTGGTACTGAGATATAAATACGTCAAGAGAGGCCTGTTGTACCTGTATTGCCAAAAGTATTTAAACATTGTGATTGAATAAAAACGAAGAAAACACATGAGACAATAAGGCGAATATTCCCCCTATATTTATGACGACCTGCTGGTTATCATGGCCGGCTGTCAAACCGGAGGCCTCGGGTTCGATCCCCGGTCATGGAAAATATACACCTATGTATTCGCCAACCTCGACAAATCTCAACGTGCATTTATGGCTAAGAAGAATGACGGTTGACTTATTATTATATGTCGTCGCTTCATTCTTCAGATATAAATATTAACCAGGTAGTTTCCTTATTCTACAGCAACGACGCACGATTTCAGAGATGAGGGTAGACATCTTTTTTTTTTTTTTTTTTTTGTTTACCTCCATTCTGCCTTGCTTTCATTGTTACATGTCAGTTGAATTTTTCTTCATTCCTTTTTCGTGCGTAGCAACGAACGGACGTGTTCTCTTAAAATTAGTAATTTGAAATACTTATTGTATCGTCATTATGCCGAAAAGAAGTGCCGAAGAAAGGATTGAGGACTATTCTAATAAGATACGCAGGTTACAGCGAAAATATCCGCGTTTAACTATGCGTATCAGTAGTTCATCAGAAGAATCCGAACTGGAAAATACCGGTGAGTAATTTTCGTTTTTAACATTAAGTGCTGATAGATTTTATTTCTAAACGCAATAAACTTACATGTTTTTGCAAATACCCGGAGGTTGCCCGCGATGGTAACACGAAGGTAAATTTTAACCAGAGGTTGCCCGAGATGGCAACACGATGGTAGTTATTGGGTAATACCCACTAATAAAAAACCTAGAGGTTGCTCGTGATAGTAACACAAGGATCAATTAAGAGGTTATCCGCATAGATAACACTCTAAAATAAAAGTTAACTAATATATTATATTACTTATTTTAAAGTACTATTTGTTCATGAATATTCGTAATTATATTAACCTAGAGGTTACCCGCGATGGTAACACGGGGAATTATATTTTATAACAACGGAAAATTGTTTGTCCATTTAGGGATGGATAATATGGATATTATACCACCGTCACCAGCAGAGGAAGTGGTTATTCCAGCAGAACCGGAGCTGATAGATCCGGAAAACGAACATGAACTACCCGTACAATTGGACTCCAACGATATCCAATTACCAGGACCATCAACTGAGGTTCCACGTGACGAGGCCGTAAATACAGATTTGGACCCTAACATTTTAGTCGCCTTGGGTGAAGTCACAGACGATTCCCCAGAATTTGGAGACAAGATCCATGACTGTCTGGCAAAGATTTGGACTCCTCCTAAAAAAGGGACTTACTAAGGAAGCTCGAGATAAAATATTAAAGGAATACCTAATTCCTGAGAATTGTCAACTCTTAAAGGCTCCCACTTTAAATCCGGAGATTCTAGTTGCTATCCCTGATACAGGAAGATATCGCGATAAAAAAATGTCCTCGTCCCAGGACCAATTGGGAATAGGAATTACAGCCGTCAACAGAGGTCTTAATTTATTATTGACCGACGCCAATACAAAGGTTGAGGCAATAAAAAGTATAAGCGACGGTTGTCGTATATTATCGGACTTACATTTCCAAAACACGGAAACTAGAATAAAATTCATAACGCCTGGACTTGAAAAGACGTTTTTGCAACTTATAAAAGTTTCTGAGCGAGATAATACTTTGTTTGGCAATAAATTGTCTGAAAAGATTAAGGCTTCTAAAGCCATTACCAAACAGAGTCAACAAATCAAGAAGGCTCCAAATCCCCCAAAGCCGTCCACCTCTCAAGCGTCTACGACTCGGACCAATGCCAACCAGGGAAACTGGCAAGGCCCTCCTCGTTATCAGACAAACAGGGGGGGGCGCGGAGGTCAGCGGAAGTCAAACCAGCGAGCACCAGCTCAGTCGTCTACAACTCAGACCAAGACGAACCAAGCCAAAACACGGAGGACGAATCGCCAATAAATCAGGTACATGCCGGTAGGCTTAGACTTTATTATAATTACTGGCTCAAAGTAACATCTAATCCTTTAGTACTAAAATGGATTAGAGATGGTATAGATATACCGTTCGAAAGGAACGTTATGCAACATAACTTACCTAAACTCAGTTCAGAATCAGTACAAGAAAAACAAGATATGACTTTAGCCATTAATAAGCTTATTAAGTTAGGCGCCATATCTGTTTGTTATCCGTCAGATGATCAGTTTGTGTCGAAAATATTTCTAGCCCCCAAACCTAACGGAGATAAAAGATTCATTCTGAATCTTAAGTCTCTTAATAGTTTTGTATCAAAATTACATTTCAAAATGGAAGACTATAGGACAGCTTCCAGACTTATCTCACAAAACTGCTACTTAGCTTCCATTGACCTTAAAGAGGCGTATTTGTTAGTACCCGTACATGAAGCCTTTCGTAAATATTTACGTTTTCAATTTAATGACCTTAAATCAAATTTAATTATGTACGAGTTTAATGCTATGCCATATGGACTATCGATAGCACCAAGAATTTTCACGAAGATAATGAAAGAAGTAGTTAAATATCTTAGAGGTCAAGGTCATAAGTCGGTTATATATTTAGACGATATTTTGTGCATCGGATCAAATTATGACGAATGCCAAAATAACGTTAATGTAACATTGCATTTACTTGAAAAATTAGGTTTCATAATCAACTTTGACAAAAGTTCACTTAAACCCAAAAAACAGTGCAAGTTCTTAGGTTTTGTGTATGATTCTAGCGATTTAACAATCGCGTTACCTGAAGAGAAGAGAAACAAAATTGCACAGTTATTACATAGATTTTGTTCCCTACCCACATGCACCATAAGAGAGTTTTCTCAATTAATAGGTACACTCGTAGCTGCATGCCCAGCTGTCAAGTATGGCTGGGTATATACAAAGATATTAGAGAGACAAAAATATCTTATGTTGGAGAAAAGCGGCAATTACGACACTAAAGTTTGTCTTCCCGCAGATATACTTAGAGATTTAGTTTGGTGGAAAGAAAATATTTCACATACTTTCAACGATATCCGAGTAACAGTTTTTGCTGCAGAAATCTTCACAGATGCATCTAGGACGGGCTGGGGAGCATCCTCTAAAGATATTCGAGTACATGGAGCATGGAAAGATAGCGAACTGAAATTCCATATAAATTATTTAGAACTGTTAGCGGTTTATTTTGCATTAAAGACTATTGCCAACAACATGAATAATTGTGCTATTTTGTTACGTATTGATAACACAACTGCTCTTAGTTATGTAAATAGAATGGGAGGCATACAATTTCCCCATTTGAACGAACTATCAAGAGAAATTTGGCAATGGAGCGAGAAGAAAAATATAATGTTACAGGGTTCTTATATTAATACTAAAGACAATGTGGAAGCAGATTTTGAATCAAGAAAAATCAATACAGATATTGAATGGGGTCTATCAGATTGGGCATTCGAAATAATAACAAAAAAAATTTGGTCAGCCCGAAATAGATTTATTTGCTTCTCGTACCAATGCCAAATGCGACGTTTATATCTCATGGCGTCCAGACCCAAATGCGTTATGTGTTGATGCATTTACTATTCAATGGAAGAATCAATTCTTTTATGCATTTCCGCCATTTTGTTTAATATTGAAATGCTTACAAAAAATTATAGAAGAAAAAGCTGAAGGTATTTTCGTATTCCCCCAATGGCCTGCACAGCCTTGGTATCCATTGTTAAAGAGCCTAGTAGACTCCGATATTATATATTTTGAACCCAGCGATGATGTTCTCCAATCCTGTTCCAGGGACTCGACACCTCATCGCCTACACAAACAGCTTACCTTGGGTGTTGTCAGGCTCTCCGCGAAGCATTCTTAAAGCGACAAGTTCCAGCTGACGCAATAGACTTGATGTTGGCATCACTATCCGATAACACCAAAAAGCAATATAATACAAGTTTCAAACTCTGGTGGCAATTCTGCCAAACTAACGGTGTAGATTACTTTCTTGGGTCAGTTCCACAGGTAATATCCTTTTTGAATCAACAATTTAATAACGGCGCAAGCTATGGATCATTAAATTCACATAGGTCAGCACTCTCACTTTTATTAGGAAATAATATAGGTTCGGACGAGTGCATAAAACGCCTCCTTAAAGGAGCGTTCAGGTTAAAACCTACAAGACCAAAATACTCTCATATTTGGGATCCTCAAATAGTTTTGAACCACATATCTGAATGGTATCCTCATAAAGATATTACCCTTGTGAAATTGACCAGGAAATTAGTGACATTACTAGCATTGTGTACAGGTCAGAGAGTACAGACCTTGTCATTAATTAAATTAAAGAATATTTGTTTTGTGCAAAACGGTATGCGAATATCGATAACAGATATTTTAAAAACATCGGCACCAGGCCGCGACCAGCCTGTCCTGTTCCTGCCAAAATTTGAACTTAATTTAAATATTTGCCCGGTAACTGTTGTCTCAGATTACATAAAGCACACCGAAAAGTTTAGAAATGTTAATTGCGATAATCTTATATTAACAACTAAAATGCCTTACAGAGCTGCTACCTCGCAAACTATTAGCAGATGGATAAAATCTGTGTAATCGGACAGTGGTATTGACGTTGCGACTTTTACCGCTCATAGTACGCGTCATGCATCTACGTCGACAGCAAATGCTGCGGGCGTAGGCATCGACACAATACGCAAGGCTGCGGGCTGGACAAATGAACATACGTTTGCCAAGTTTTATAAATTAAATATTTTAAGCAATAATGATTGCCAATTCGCCAGAGCAGTATGTTTATAATCATAATCAAATATAAATTGATTTGAAGTTTGTAACAATTAGATATAGAATATATTGTTTTCTTTTTGTTTTGTGGTGAAAATAAAACGAACCTCGTTATAAAAGTATTTTATTCCTCGATTCATTTTTTCACGCAATAATTAGTTCTTGCAAATATGTTTCTCTAAATATCTACCTGGTTAATATTTATATCTGAAGAATGAAGCGACGACATATAATATAAGATCAAACGAACTTCTAAGTGAAGTTCGATCGATATTATATGAGTCGCTTCATTCGAAGATATAAAGACCCAACCCACCCAACCCAATTTGCAAGAACAAAATAGTTTAAAACGATCTCTAAAGTAATGAAGAAAAATTCAACTGACATGTAACAATGAAAGCAAGGCAGAATGGAGGTAAACAAAAAAAAAAAAAAAAAAAAGATGTCTACCCTCATCTCTGAAATCGTGCGTCGTTGCTGTAGAATAAGGAAACTACCTGGTTAATATTTATATCTTCGAATGAAGCGACTCATATAATATCGATCGAACTTCACTTAGAAGTTCGTTTGATCTTATAAAATAATAAAATGTATCCGCCTATTCATAGAATAGGCGGATACATTTTAGGAGACTGACACTTACACATTGACTGACACTTCAGGAGAGAGACCACGCTGTAGCGTGTAACTTTGTCACCCCGCGAGAGGAACTACCACCAGGCCATGACCTGCCTTGGCCTACCTGGAAGACGCTCAATAGGCTGCGAACCCAAGTGGGCCGGTGTAAAGACAGCCTGGCTAGGTGGGGGTTTATACCTAACTCACAAATTGTGTGCGAGTGTGGTGTCTCTCCCCAAACTGGAGCATTTGTTGTCCTGCCCCCTGTGCCCTAACACCTGCAATCGGGATGATCTGATGGCCGCCACCGATAAAAGCCGTAAAAGTGGCGGAACACTTTTCGGGAGCAATTTGATCGTTGAAATGGCATCGACACGCTAAGAAGATTGACAGACATACAAATAAAATTAAATAAAATGTGAGCACACAAGACAAAAATAAACAATATGCGATGATTCGTAACTTCAAAAAGTTCAAGACACTTACACAAGTAAAGTCAAAAGAAGAAACGAACGTGAGCAAACTTACATTTCGCGTAACTGTCCCATTTCACAGCTACACTCGAAAATTACTGTTTACGTTACGTTTCTGCATCACGGGCCAGTGATCTCAATTGACATTGATACACGTGTTGAATGCAGCTTAGGATATATGTAACTAATATTATAAATGCGAGAGTTTGTTTGTTACCTCTTCACGCTTTATCTACTGAACCAATCTTCCTGAAATTTCACATACACATAGCTGGAAGTATGGAGAAGGACATAGGGTACCTTCCATCCCGGGAAAAAGCACAGTTCCTGTGGGAAATTCACGCGGGCTAAGCCGCGGGCAAAAGCTAGTATGTATATAACTGGGGGCCGATTCTACTAATTACACACGTAGATGCTGTGTCTCGAGATCCAAAGAAATTAAACTAAATCTACAAGAGCTCTGTATCTTTAATAAAAAAAAAAAAAAAGTTTTCTATGCTTTATAACGATTTCTTTGGCTTTTGAGACACAACCTAGGCACGATATAGTATGTTTGTACTTAGCAAGGCTAGAAGATATTTAAGAAAAAATCTGTGTGGGGACTTTATAGGGTCAACAGAAGCGAAAAATGTTTTTTTTAACTTTTGTCTGTAATTTCATCTTGATTTATATTATATCACACGTTCTTCAAGTAGTCTTGTGAAGCAGTGGTATTGTTTTATTTCCAAGATGAAATCAGATATGAATGTGAAAACAGGGGGTCTAAAAAGGCCACTTTAACGAATCAGAATATGATTCATTTCTCGTTTCCTAAATATTTAAAAGTGAACCTTATAAGTGGTTAAATAAGTTTCATTTTTAAACATTTAGGAACTGAGAAATGGATCATATTCCGATTCATCAAAATGGCCGTTTTAGACCCCCAGGTTTCAAGTTGTTAAAACACTTGATGCAATGAATTTTGAAAAACAAAACAGTGTTTTTTCTTTCAATGAAGTCGAGGACAAAGTCGAATATAAATTTGTATTCTTATTTTTACATGTTGAACTTCGTGAAGCAATGTTTGAAGCAATTTTTTCCTACAGATACCACAAATACCTAGTTGTCATCATCATATTCGCATGGAATGCCTTGGGTCCAGTTCCAGTCAAATAAATATAACTTAATGGCACAGCCAATTATCTTGTCAGAAGTTTCACAGATACTAATACTAGACTAGTAGTAAATATGTAGATGTGTGCTTTATACCACTGCAATTTTTGAACTAGCCTAAACACTGGGTGATCTCAAAACGCATGTGAAATTAAAAAAATAATGTCGACAAGTTTATCGTGTGGCATATAAGCACATATAAGTTACATGCATACGTATAAAATAACTCGATCATGCGTAAAATGGAACATTCTGGTTCAATTATCAACAGCAAGTCACAGTCAAGTCAGTATTCGCGCTTTGGTTTTTTGGTTAATTCATAATGTGGAAGAAATTAACCATAAAGACCAAGAGACTTGCAAATATCATAGTAAGTGGAAATCTACAGTCTATGTCTTCTATAGAAGGCTGACTAACACTAATTAGCAGTTGTTTACTAAAACTAAACTATTATTACTACTAAAATTAAATAAGGTATAATTAATCTATTTATCTGTATCATCTGTTGTACTGTTTTCTGGCAAATAAACATTACTGATTTCTGATTAAAACAGCTAAAAATCTATTAAACATACACTCTATGTAAGTAGTTTACTTGTATGTAATACTACAGCATTTACTGTTATGTAACTAGTGACACTGTTTTCAATATGGTCAGAGGCCACAGGCATACTTCTGTGGTATACATAACAAGTAGGCTTTCGGATTTATGTATTACTAGCTTTCGCCCGCGGCTTCGCTCGCGTGAATTTCCCACGGGAACAGTGCTTTTTCCCGGGATGAAAGGTACCCTTTGTCCTTCTCCGTACTTCCAACTATGTGTATACGAAATTTTAGGAAGATTGGTTTAGTACAGATGTTCCCAAAGTGGGCGATAACGCCCCCTTGTGGGCGCTGCAGGTCTCAAGGGGGGCGGTAAGAGACCCAGAAAGAAAATGTTTTATTATTAGTATTATTATTTTAGTTATATTTTTAATAAAAGATACTGTGTTTTAATACTATAAAGTTGCGTTTCAATAATCATTCTTATTGGCAGGTGGAGCCCGTAAGAGTTAACTTGAGACCTAAGCGCCGTTGTATGTTACCTACTGCGCTCAGGTTTCAAGTTGCGGGTTATAGTAAAAGTTTCGTTTAGAATTCTCCGTTAATATACATATATAGGTCACAATAATTAATTAATTTAATTTGAAGTTATAGTGGTTTTTAGAAAGGTGAAAAAATGGGGGCGCTAAAAAAATATTTATTCTCAAAGTGGGCAGTAGACAAAATAAGTTTGGGAACCACTGGTTTAGTAGATGAAGCGTGAAGAGGTAACAAACAAACAAACAAACCAACAAACAAACAAACAAACTCACTTTCGCATTTATAATATTAGTTAGGATGTACTCAAATTCCTCAATGCTGAGGATTGTGGTCATTATGTGGGATGAAATATACAAATTTCTTAGTAATGTTAAATAGAGTATATAAATATAATAATTGCATCTGAGATGCTCAAAAAAATCCAAAAATAAATATATAAATATCGTTTATTTTTCTCTTACAAGGGTGTACATCCTAACCCTAACTAATATTATAAAAGTGAAAGTGAGGTTCCTATGGGAAACTGTGCTACATGTAGCCAGTGTCTAGCAGTATCTAGTGTAAGTAGGTGATTATTAACTACAAGTACGGACATATCTGTATGTATTATGTGTATGAGATTTTTCTCTAACTGACTAGATTAAACTCATTAAGCAAACTTAATGACTTCAATCTAGTGATAGTAGCTCAGACTAAGGTTTTAAAAATTAAGATAAATTAATTATTCATTAATTAATGGTTTGTTAACTCATATTTGTGTTAAAACCTTATTAATAAATATTTTTAATTCAATTAACAGGTCGGAATTGTCCAAAACATTGGTTGGAACTGGTTAATGTTGGATTTTGGTATAAGAATAATCTTTATTAACCAAATAAATTACAACCAGTTATAAACCGGTTATGTATTTACAGATTAGGCTAATTCTGTGGAAAATCTTAAATGACAAGAGTTTCTGTTTAGAAATTAGCACAATCTTAGGCAGTAAATTTTTTTAGAACCCTGATTTGTCCGGTTATCCCAGGGCATTGCCCTTTTCAACCCTCTAGTGAGCACAGATGTTCTTTTATAAATCACATTTTAATGAGTAATACCACAGAGAATATAACACATGGGACAGAATAAAACTTTTTTTCAAAAAAGTGAACCGACTTCCATCATAAAACTTAAAATCATAAAATAACAATAAAGAAAAATGTATTAGCATGCTACCTACTGAATGAGGTGAAGTCGGTGCCAAGTGCAGGACTATGTAATTGTTTAGCTAGGCATTTTGTATATATACATGACTCTAATGTTAATTTAGATTATTTAATATTCAATTTGGCACCGACTTCACCTCATTCAGTAGGTAGCATGCTAATACATTTTTCTTTATTGTTATTTTATGATTTTAAGTTTTATGATGGAAGTCGGTTCACTTTTTTGAAAAAAAGTTTTATTTTATCATTTTTAGTGCTTCTACACCTTTTCATTTTCTTTAATAAAAACTTAAACTTTACTTTCACTGGTGGCCGAAAATAAAGAATTAAGAATTCGAAACTTTTTATGTCAGTTTGATTTGAAATGTCAGAACATGTCAAATTGTCTATTATTTTTGGCACATAAATAGACCGTGAGCACGCGATGACCAAACCTTCCTTATTTTAAAAATGCTGAATGTTTCTCTGCGTGGTATATACGGATAAAAAATATTAGCGACTAGGTATGAAGTTTGGATCTTAGTTGCTTATGCAGGTAATATGGATAGCAGGGATGATTTTTATAGGTATAAAAAGCACCCTTGGGGCCTTCCAAAGTAATATTAAATTCATCTTTTATAATAAAACAAATATAACTTTAATTTAGTAAAGTTACAATGTCTAACAGGGGTTTATATCTGCACCAATTGCCTGGCAATGGATGGCTTGATTTCTTATATTATTAGGAATAAAATCTTTAAAAAACTTTACTAAGGAAATTGAGTTACCACTTTAAATGTTATTGCTACAAATAATCTGCCTAAGTAATCATGATCCAACTTTTATAGTCTCTAATCGCTATTTCTATGTTGGGAACATACACAAAAAATCTTTAGTTTTAATAAAATAAGGAAGGGCATGCTATCGCGGGCTTTTGCTCTATAATGCAATGTTGGTATTTTTATATTTTGTTAGGTATCTTTAAAATTACCGAACAGATTTAGACGTGTTTAAAATGGGACCAACTTGGGTATATATCATTACGAATAAAAAAACAATTTCGGAAATCAGTCCACTGTAGGCGGAGAAATCGGCGAACATACATAAAAAAAAAACATACATACATCGAAACATATAACCTCCTCCTTTTTTGGGAAGTCGGTTAAAAAATACTGTAAACCTCCATCAAACAATGATGTTTTTATGAATAAGGTGGTAAATGAACAATGCCTACCAATTACCTAATTTGCAAATGTGACAGAATATCAAACTGAACAAGGTCCATGCCAAATTTTTTGTAATAACTCCAAAGCCATATAATAACAACTTTAATTTATACCTTCAGAGCCATGAAGTAGCCAAGTAGTAGTAATTTGGTATCAGGTAAACCAAAACAATGATTAAGTTTATTTTGATCACTGTTTAGTGCAGGATAAGAATGAAATTGATTATAATAACAACTTAAAACCTTTTAGGAAACAGTGGAAATTAGAGCAATAAATAGATAGTCCAAAACAGGACACTGTGTCATAAATTAGAAACCAAAATATTGTCAAAATAAAGAACAATGGAGCAAAGTACAGTGTCAAATGATAAAAGATAAAATGAGCCAAATAGACTGCGTCGATGCGCATGTAACCTCGGATAGTTTAGCTCAAATATAACAAAAACAAGATAGCACCTACCTGGATCAAGACTCCGGTCCGCGCCCCCCGTCATTTTTGTAATTCACTGACGACAACTGTTTCACTTCGAGCGCCGAGGAGCAAACTTCATTCCTGGCAGACCAGCACCGAAATCCAGACAGCAATTATAAAAAGAACCCAGTTTCAATGTCACAGAGCTAGCACGAGGGTGACTGGCGAAACCGCGCGAGCCGTCAGGTCGCAGTCCAACGCGCAACTAAACTAACGACGCACGCGCCCTACACAATAATATTTTGAACTTATTTACCTTCTCCCTCATGGAAATTAGTTTCCCGATGTTTATGTCCTTCGGTATCAGCCATGTTCAATTTATTTATTTCGAGACTTGACTGAACATAGCGAACAAAAATTTTCCAACACGACGCAAAATGACAAATTTGACAACTTCAAAAAGGACGTGTCATTGTCAAAAATAATAATGATGCGATTTAATATCGATCGCGTTATCGATATGATCGGCATCGTAGCGATAGCGTAGCTATTGGCCGCGAGAAATGTTCCCGAAAATTTCGTCCCTTGAAAATTTCCAAAACCTTTCAGAAACTTGGGTTTTAGGAATATTTTCCGTGCTGGAGAATATTTCCAAGAAACTTTCCGCTGTTTCCTGTTTCATTGTTCGGATACGATACGGTACGGTACGGTTCAAGTCAATCACTAGTCTTCTGTCACATGGCACCCCACCCCGCTCCGCCCACTCCCCCTCTAAAGCCCAAGGAAGGTGTCAAATTTCAGAAATTCAGATTTCAGGAAAATATTGTTTTTGTCCAAATATTGCTAAAAATTCAAGATCTTTTCATGATCAAAAAATATTGATAGAAACTAATAACAACAACCCAAAATGCAGGTGAGACCTCATGCTGTTGTTCATTCAGAATATGTAAATATCGCAATCATCTAACTGTAATTCTCCAATTTTCCTTATATTTTTAGAACCCAAACGAAGATACAGAATGGAACGATGTCTTACGTGCGAAGGGAATTATTCCTCCGAAGGAAAAGGAGGTCTCTGAGGCCGATATAGTGAATATGATTGAGGAGACAATACAGAAGAAACAAGCTGAAAGTAAGTCAGTAAGGTTATGTCAACACCTGTCTATAAATTGTTTAATTTATTGAACATAGTCCATGTATCAGTTAATATCATGGTATATTCATCAGTTCTTTGTAACATACAGAGATTTTACCTAAGAGTATTCCTTCCCTTGTGGAGCTACAGTCAAGTGCAGACCATGATTCCGTAAACATAAAAATAAACTTTCTATAACGCTAATAGGTAAATTAATTAATTTTAAATGTTATATGAAAAGTATTTATGTAGAGGACAAGCAGCTCTCCGAGTTAAACTTGGATGGTCTAGATGAGCTGGAAGACTCTGAAGACGAGGCAGTGTTAGAGGAATATAGAAGGAAGCGCATTGCAGAGCTCAAAAGGTTGTCAGAGAAACCCCGCTTTGGAGATGTGAGGGAGGTGTCTGGACAGGATTATGTGCAAGAGGTCAATAAGGCCGGAGAGGGGATATGGGTGGTCATCCATTTGTACAAACAAGGGTAAGTTGTGGAACTAGATTAATTTGGTTTAAAATTACAAAAACATAGATGGATATTGCGGCAACACACATGAAACTTAGGTAAAGGGTTAGGTAAGGGTTAGGTAACTATGTTATCTGGGACCCTTACTTTAAAAAAGACATCATCCTAATAGAAAATGTCCAACGGAGAGCTACAAAACTAGTAAAGTCACTGCGAAATAAAACTTATGAACAGAGGCTAAAGGAGCTGAATCTCACTTCACTGGAGCGTCGCAGACAAAGAGGTCGACTGATCGAGACCTTTAAGATATTAACTGGGTATTATGATGTACCTGAGCTGAAGAAATTGTTTAAACTCTCTGAAAGCAACTACTTAAGAGGTCATTCCTTGAAATTGTATTGCACACCAGCGAAGAGAAAACCAAAGAGAAATTTCCTATCAAACCGTGTGGTCAGAGACTGGAACAAATTAAATGAGAATGTTGTCACAGCACCTTCTGTCAACAGTTTAAAGAACAGATTGGACAAAGTCTCCAAACTTCAAGATACACACGCATCAGCTTATTAAGCTGCTAGTGTGTTCAAAATATAATAAATAATAAAGGGTAGAAATTTTTTTTATCAAAATTTTCTGGCAGATAGACAAAGGGGGTAAATGGGTTGGCTTCCCCATACTAAATGAACACATTTATTCATACTGTTCCATGTCAGTACTATCAGTGTTAGTCATTCATAGTTGATTTACCCAGTGATATCACTTGTATGGTCTATTCTAATACATATAATTTTTATGTAGATTTCTAGTACATATAATCGTTTAGGAATGACTATAGTTGGTCTGAAAGTTGATATCATATATTACTCCCTTCTCTACTTCCAGAATCCAGCAATGCGCGCTCGTCAACCAGCACATGCGGCAACTCGCAGAGAAGTACCCATACACCAAGTTCCTGAGGGCGTTCTACCAGACCTGCATCCCGAACTATCCTGAGAGGAATCTGCCCAGTGTGTTTGTGTACTTTGAGGGTGACATGAAGAAGCAGTTTGTGGGGCCACACGAGCTTAGAGGCACTTCCCTCACTTGTGATGGTAATTTGTCTTTAAATATCTACAACACTGTGTTTTATATTATAAAATGCTTTAGGAGGGAAAAATAAATAAATATTAAAACAAACTAAAATATGCAATTCAAATTGATGGATGGTTCATTGTTCAAAAAGTATATCATTTTAATTCATACAAACTTTCATTCCAGTCTATATTTGACTTGAGTTTACTTTAACTATATTCACACCAAATTTCATCACAATTTGTCCAGCTATTTAGCCATGAAGTTACAGATTTTCGCATTTATAATATTAGTATGGATTTACTTTAGATATTTCTATGGGATCTACAAATTAGTTTACTTTCTTCTTTTTCAGAACTAGAATTCTTATTAGGCCAAGTGGGTGCAGTGGAGACCAAGATAAAAGAGGACCCGAGACCAAAAATCAAGGATAAATTGTTCACAGACCTCGGGAACAATGATTGGTGATGAATGTACACTAGATTTTATGGCCGTTTCTCTCAATGTTCTCCAAATGTTTCATCAGACAGTCCAAAGGGCTGGCTCAAATAGGTGAATATATTTAAAAGCAGTCATATTCCCTTCAGATCTCCATTGATACCCTAGGCATCATAAAATAAATTTAGCTAGAAACTCAGCTGATATTAAAGTATAAGAATGAAGAAAAAGAACGGCTCAGAGTGATAATGTGTATTATTGTATGGAATATTGTTATAAGTGAGACAAATGCTTTGGGAAGCGGTGTGGTTGCTTGTGTAATCATAAATTATTTATTTTAAAATTGCATTGCATTTAATTTGTAACAAATCATTATGATTTGGATCTATAAATAGTATTTTGTTTTATCATTTGGTAATTCAAAAGTATCTATTATAATACTTGACTATTGTTTGTAATAAATTGTATTAATTTGAGATTATTTTGTTAGAAAAATTACCAACATTTTTATTCTACACTTTTGCTGCACATAAAGGGTAATGTTTAAATAAGAAATTAATTAATATTAGGTTATAAAAATACTAATAAAACTGTTGGTGCTAATTTAATTCTTTTTATTATGAATATTTCACAAAATAATACTTAAACTAGGACAAGTACAATCTTATACACTCACTAGCTATTGCCAGAGGCTTCATCCGCGTGAGTCGTTTTTGACCCCTTCAGGGGTGGAATTTTAAAATTTTTATAGAAACTAGATTTTGAGAGGTTTTTTATATAGGGTAAAAAAGTGAGCTCTAAGGGAATTTTGAAAATTCTTCCCCTGAGGGGGTGATACGGATTAAAAACGAAATTTACAAAGGCAAAAGCCAGTTTCATATCTTCACTTCTAACAGCCTCTATGCAAGTTGATGGTGGTGACGCACTTAGCGAGACAAGTCTCGACAGGCTGCCGCGACTTGACGCCCAGCTCGAACACCCGCATCAGTATGCGAGCGGCGTGTTCTTGCATCCCTATCACTAGTTCTGGAAGCTTCTCCAGCACCGACTGCGTGATCTCCGGCTGGTTGGAGTCTATGCATTCGAGGATGGCGTCTAGACCTGGAAACATGTTGATCAATTTAGCAATAGCTGGAGTGTCAACTCCCTTTAGATACGCCAAGCTTAAGGTGCTTGCGGCAGAGGCGGGCTTCAGTGTACTCGGATGACTGTCTATGTTTTCCCCAAGTCTTTATCGAAATGTCCCCAAAGTTACCTAAAACGTATGAAGATAAAAAAATCCCCTACCTACATAATATTTCCCCCTCAAAATGATACTACTGAAACGGAGATTTATAAAGCCATGTCAACTATAAAAAAAACAATTTGGACAGAATTCCCCTATCTTGTAACACTGGCGTGGCGGATTTACACATTCCCTCCCCCTCCACGCTATCGACCTCTACACGCTAATTTCAAGATAATTAATACCCATTAATACCTGCTACTACTACAAATGAAACTGTACATCCGAGAACACGTCAATGTGTGTATTTTCATAGTCATCTGTGATAGTGAAAAAGTGAGCACCATACCAGGCTTAGTGTCAGGCACGGCCGGCAGCAGCTTGGCCAGCAGCGCGAGCGCAGCAGCTCGCAGCGGCGCGTGCGCGTGCGCGGCGAGCGGGGCGGCCGCGCGCACCACCGTGTCCGCGCAGCGCGCGCCGCCCCACGCGCCGCCGCGGCGCACGCCCCACGACTCGATCTCCTGGGGGAGGGAGGGGGGGGGCATTATTATTGATAGCCCTTGTATGTATAGTCCGCTACTGCCTTGTGCCCCTCCCAGGAAAAATCTTGGATCCGCCCTTGATTGAAAGTCAAACTGACAGGAGAAATGACAGATAGGTTTTTTTTAAATTAGTTGCCAGTAGAAGAAATTAGTTTTATTGCTTTTTGCGAGGGTTTTTATATTCAGGCTATAACTGCAGCGGCTGGCGCAAGGCGGCTGCGGCTATAACTATACTATAACTATATTAACTATATTATAGGCTATAACTTGTTTCCTTTTTCAGTGTCTTCTTTAAATATGTACTACTCGTTACAGATTTTTAATTTCTCAACGTACAAGTGTAAGTGGTAAAAACTGTTTGGGCTATGTGCGACCTTGTATTTATTCGAACATAGGAACGAAACTGTGCCTGTAGTTTTTTTCAAATAAAATAAATACATAAAAATTAATTAAATTGACCATAATCCTCGGACAAGATTGTGGTCAAGAGCAAACCCATCTTTAATAAAAAAAAAAAACAAGCTGATTATAAAAAACTAAAAAACACGACTGACAACTCACATAGCCTATGTCACTCGGAGGAATGCAAGGAATCTAAAAATACCTCTCACATCAAAATCTGTAAGCCGTTCAGGTTCAAAAAAACTTATATACATGAACACATAACACTCCTTTTTTTTGGTCCGTCGTCGCGTAAAAAAGTTTAAATACCCAGGTAGCATTACATTTTAAACTGCCTAAAAAACAAAGGGATAAAAACGTAACAAGATAATTACTTGTATGCAGCAATGCAGCTCGTCCGGCGTGTCCAGCCGCCGCTGCAGCGCCGTCAGCGCCTGCGGCGGCGGCAGCGCCGACGCGGGCGCCGATAGCTCGGCGTTGCTGAGCGCGCTCAACGCAGGGATTGACCTGCAACATTGTATACAAGGTGTAACGGAAAGGGTATTACTATACAAAGTGGAAAGATACGTTACCATGGGTAAATCCTTTATGTGAAGTTTCAGATTATTTGCAACACTTTTAAAAAGGAATGTTAAAAAAAATAAACTGTAAAACGAAATCAATGCCATGTAAACAAACACTGCACATCACTATTCAGGGTATTTCAATGTCAAGGTTGCCTTTGCACTGCTCACATACAAATTATTCCACCTTCTCGGTTACTATGAAAACCTGGTACTTTGAGCACTATCCGCTTTCGTCACCTTTTGACGTTTTTTCACCTTTGGTTTTTCAGCAAAGATTTCACAATGAAACCACTCGCCGTCACTTTACACGTGTAGGCGGGAATTTTTCAATTAATTACTTTACTTTAAATTGATTAATTATTGTAAAAAGAACCATTTGCAAGTCGCTTTTCAGTGTTTTCGTCATGTTTTTAATTAGAAATCACATAACTCGCATAAATATTTTTCACTTTGACACATAAACAACTCAAGGTAATAGTGACAGTTACGTATTTATTTTTCCATGGTTACGTAATATTAGTGCTGTGTGCCAGTAACATTTTCAGAATGAGGCTAGGTCTCATCTTTTTTCTAGCCAAACACACACCACCTTTTTGATTCTGCCATCCTAGTACAAAATAAATAAATATCCTACATAGAGCAACACGGACCTCCACGAAGTCCGTGTTGCTGATAAATATGATATTTTGATTTATCCAAATGAACCTCCCATTATTTCATGGATCCCTCGTATAAAATCAATATTTACCTTTAATTTCTGTCATGTACCATGAAGATAAAATAATTTTTTAAATTTAATTTTTGGCCATACCAGGATCACATATCAGCCTAACAAGGTGCAAGTGACCCCTTTTTCAGAGTTCATTTAAAAAAAATCAAAACCTTTTTTATCTTGTCAGAATGTCTATTCTTCAGACATACAGAAAGTGTTATCATTTGCAAAAAAAGAGTGCGGAACCTATTTCACAAATTCTAATTTATGACAATACCAGGCGCAGAATCAAGGAGGTGTGATTTAATTTTGATAGTGGTAGATGATTGACCTTGAATCCAACTGTCATAGTGGTGAATAGTGTTGTGCCAATTCAAATTGAAATATTGTGTACTTATATGTATTGTTTTTTTTAAATTAAAAATAGAAACAGAAACATACAAGACTAAAAACATCTGGAACTAGTTTGAAACCATGGTCATAATAGGCTCAATCGATATGGATATAGGTATTCCGTTACACCTTGTATATTTATAAGAATTTAAATGTCCAAAAAAGCGCGAAGAGTGCGAATGTCTAGTCTGTCTCAAAGTGAAAGTTTGTATGAAAAACACACTACACAAACACAATAAGTACTTTTTCGACGGGCGGAGCCGCGGTTAACAGATATATCTTAGATCTCGCTTAATCTCAAAAACTGCTGGACAGACTTAAATAATTTCACAATTAAACATTTAATGACTTCAAAGACAACAATGGTCCGAGATGAGATCCTTGTGGAACCCCAGAAGTTACTGCAGCAGGCGATGAAGTATATTCCTTCAAAGCTACGAATTGATTCCAATTAGATAAACAGTAATGAATCCACGATAAAAAAGATCATAAATTCAATATACTTTGACTTAAATATAATTAAAAGTCGAGTGATAGTCATAGTCAAAGGCCTAACTAAAATCAGTGTAGATCGATTTTCTTTGTACTAACGTGAGAGTATCTCGGTGTGAGTGTAACAGTGCGGTGGCTCGCTGCGGCCTCGTGGTCAAGTAGCGTCGCAACAGAGCACAAACCCTGTACTGGAGGGCGTTGTCTCTGCTGCTCTCTCTGCCGCTGCTACTCTGTTGCTTGGCGATGTTGATGAAGCATTCCAGGATGTTGTGGACCTCCTCGCTGGAAAAATATAACTTCATTTAGCAGTCTTTAGAAGAAATAATATGAGTAGTAAGGGAGGTGATACTGGTGATAGTAGTATTTTTTTTATTTACGACTTTGTTCTGGAGATTGTCTTTTCAAGCCATCATACCTAGCCTGACAAAAGTCAATGCACATGCTTTTGACTGAAACAAAAGCCCTATTTCTAGGATTCGGTAGCTTGAATAGAAGAATATATCCTGGATTCTAGTGCCTAAACGATGACACAAAGTTTATTCTGTAAATGAAAAATACCTGACATTATCAGCGAACAGTTCCTCATCAGGCAGCACCTCAATGGCAGCCAAGATATGATTATGATGGCGATGGTGCTGCAATAACGACCCCCGTAACAAAGCGCCCGCTAGAGGCAAGGCGCGGGTGCCCGCTCGCTCCATGCGCGCCCATACACTGCGGATACCGGCTTCCATGCGCTGGAGTCTGAAACAGGACATATAGCTTCATGTTTACGTTGGATGGGTGCGTATGGCTGTCTGTTTTCATAGACATAAAATGTTGAATTTGACACCCATGAGCAGAATCTAAAAAAATCTTTAAACAACACGAAGCTACGAAATTTGACTTAAAATTACACTGAAATAAAATGAAATGAACATTGTTATATTTAAATAGGCTTAAAATATTAGCACAAACTAATATTGTAAAGGCGAAAGTTAGATTGTTTGTTACCTCTTCACGTCTCCTCTACTAAACCAATCCTGAAATTTCGCATACACATAAAAGTACTGAGAAGGACATAGGCTACCACCTATCACCGTAGGAAAAAACACTGTTCCCTTGGGAAATTCACGCGGGCGAAGCCGGGGGCAAAGGCTAGTACTTACTAAGCTAGTTGCCGTCAGAAAATAACTTAAAGCCAAGGTCACTACTGACGTGTTGACTCTGAAAAGAAAGAAAGAAGAACTACTGACTTGTTGGAGTTGTGGTTGGCCGGCGGCGCGTGCGCAGCGGCCGCGATGGCCGTGAGCAGCGCGTGCGACACGCGGTCCGTCGCGCTCGTGCTCGCGGCCGCCGCCCGCGCCAGCGACGGCGTCGTGCACACGCTGCGGCGGCGCGGCGGACGCTCCTCGCACGAGCGCAGGAGTTGGAGGATCTTTGGCACCTATAGTTACATTGTTATTAGCATGTTTACTAATAAAGACACGCCTTTTCTGCAAACGAACATATAAATAAGGGTGATAGCACAAACTTCAAAGATTTGTGCAAGGGCAAACGTCCTTGTGTATCTTTTGTTGCATGTCTAAATTGGTTTCGCGATTTTATTAGGACTGTGTCATAATATTCTAACTTTTTTTCTCTTACCTACCTTTCATTCTGGCCCGGAACTTAGCCCCCTTGTAAATGTAATTTAGCAGCTAAGACTTATAGTAGCAAAGATGAACCTTCATATACAGCAGCAGCAGCAGCATAGGGTGCTCCCTAGCGGCGGCCAGCGCACACGCCAGCAGCGCGTGCGGGGAGCCGCAGCACCGCAGTATGAGAGGCAGCCGGGCCTCGATGCGGCGCCGCATCGCTTCGCCGCCGCCGCTGCGCCCGGCTTCCTCCGCCTCGGCGACCACATACCGGATCAACACGTCCAACTGAACAATCAAATATATCGATAGTTTTCGATTATTAATCGATTAGATTACCCTTTAGTCGTATTCCTAATGACTGAGGGTCGGGGTCATTATATGGAATGAAATACACACAACACAACAACTATTTTTGCAATGTTAATCGATTAGGTTAGGTTATTTAAAAAAAAACAATCGATTAATTGATAATCGATTATCAGGCAACTCTAACTTAAAATCTAGCATATGTTTCATTTTCATATGCTGCTTGGAGCCTGAGATCTTAATGATAAAAAATTACGCGCGAAAGAAGTCGCGGGCGAAAGCTAGTATTTCGAGTGAAGTTCATAGTTTATGACAATTAAATTGTGATTAGTCACCGTTACATTTTAGTACCTTTAGTAGTAAGCGACCGATCATTTAGAGTCAAATTCACTGAATTTGACAATAGTTGACCGGTCATTTATAATTTTTGACTGTCAGAATCGGTCAAATTCAGTCAATTTACATCTCTAGTCACGATCGTCAAAATACGTCAGCCGATATAGGTACTGATAGCATTTTAATCTAATATAGTAACAAACTACCCTCTTAGGTCAGTTGCACTGAGCGCCATACAACCAGATCCATATCCATCTACATCATTATCTACGGAGATAACAAGACTATACAAGATTCGTTGACCGACACGTCAGGACATGATGATTGTAAAAAGTTTTAAAGAAATCTATTGCAAGGATTTCACGCTGTAGGAATCGAACCCAGGTCCTTCCGATATAGCGGACAAGCGTTGATTGTGACCTATACGCCAGCTACGTCAAATTGCAAACAAATATTATTTGTTGCAATTAGATACATATTATACCTAGTGTAAAATACTTAGATTTTGCGTTTACGTGATTTTCGTTATGATCACTAATATCATCCCCTTAGGCTCCTTATAACTGTGCCTTGGGGGTGGAGTTTCCAAAATGCCTTTCTTACTTAAAAAGATTTAAATCTTTGTTTTCATACCTACGCTACAAAGTACTTCTGTCACTGCTTCAATATTTCAAGTACTTACCAACTTGCAGCGATTTCGTCTCTGCTTTGATAAAACAAAGTAATACTTATATTAATTCTCTGATAACAATATGTGAGTCAATCAGCGTCCATCCAAACGAATTAGAAATGCCTATATTTATTAACATAAATAATGATAGGACCTACAATGGAAACGTAAATACAACCGGTAATTATATTCACCACAGCCACCGAGAGCGTTCGAATGAACACTTTATTTCATAACGTTATGTTAACCGGTTATACGATTCGCCCTCCGATCGATCGACTCGAGGTCATTGTACCCCTCTCCCCGCCCCGCCCGTCCTCCTCTTCTGTCACTTCGCTTCCTGTCATTCGCATCGCATGACGCATGTTGACTAGCGTCGAAGCGTGTCGAATACGCATCTGTTATTTATTTAGGTTTGTTATTGTTTTCGGTAAAAATACGAGATGGGGAGAAAGAAAAGGAATGGTATTTACGAATATTATAGATACGACGAAGTTGCGAAGACATCTAAATGCTTGATGCCTGATTGCCCAGCATTATTGAAGGTAAGACAAGATTATTTATAGGTTAGAATAGTTATGTACCTATGTCTAATCAATCAATAAGTTTTTGTTCAAAGCTGTCCTTATGAATGATGAATTTTTGTTTTGCATTTTAAAGTAGGTACGAAGTTTACGATAAATGCATTATTTGTTGGTAAGTATTTCGGTAATATGTTACGGTCTTACGGTTATTAGTATGGTATCGATACGTACTTGTAATTGATACGGTATTTAATAAAACCGGTACATTTTATAACTTCGATACAGATAGGGGTTGTTGTCATCAACATTGTTGATGTGGTTGTCAATAAAGTGGACTTTGGACGCCAAAAGTGAGATATTTCAAGCCTCTTGGCGACTAAGGAGCATCATGAAAAATTACTGACATAAAATTAACGTCTTACTTACCTGTCACTGACAATGGGGACTTTACTATTGATCAATAGGTACTGAATATTACTGAACAATTAAGTTCTATTTTTTAGTATCTAGCTATAAAATAAAGTAGTACATAGTCTGTTCAATGAATGCCACAGATATAAGAACATTACTATGAATGCACACTCCCATACTGAGTATGGTAAAGTCGAAAGCGCAAATTTTATTTTGGAACTTTGTTTGGACTAGTTAGGAGATAACCATATTAAAAGTCCTGGGCCATAGGATCGGAGCCAGAGGAAGGGGGGGCCCAAGAAAGTCCCGTTTTTTGTTTATTTGCTTAAATCTCGAAAACGGTGCGTCGTACGAAATTTTGTTGTACTACATAATGAAAGCTGATAAAATTCTCTACAGCTTTGGCTTTCACACTTTGTGTCTAATCGTTGCCTAGCTATGAGCTACGAAAAACGACCGATTTTCAAAATTTTAATATATTTACAGGGTTACTGGTAACTAGATGCTATCCTCTCAGGGGGTTGTAGGTACTGTTATTTGAATTGACCCTATAATGTATTATGCAAAAGTTAACCATTTTCGAAATATTGAATATTTTAATTATTTTTTCATAACCTTCAATCTTCGTTTAAAAAAAAGTATCCATCAGAATTAATTTATTTTTATAGTTTATGAAGGGTGGTAATGTAGCACCCACTTATTTATCAATCACAACATCATAGAATTTCTTAACCATTTTGGAACAGAAGTACCTACGAAACAAAACGGAAATGACTTATTTTTGCAACAAACAAAATAAATATATATAGGTATTGAAATTTAACAATTATCACATTTTAAAATATCGGCCGTTTTTCGGAGCTCATAGCTAGGCAACGATTAGAGATAGATAAAAAGTGTGAAAACCAAAGCTGTTTTTAAGAATTTGTAATTTATATTATACTAGCGCTCCGCCCCGGCTTTGCACGAGGACACACATAAATTGTAGCCTATGTCACTTGAATATAATGTAGCTTTCTATTGTTGAAAAATTTTTTTAAATCGGTTTAGTACTATTATTACGCCCTACAAACAAACTCACAATCTTACAAACACTCCCTTTTTATAATATTAGTATGAAGTAATATCTGTTAATTCCAGGGCAAGCATGGCGCGAATCTATTGCGTCACTTCCATTACCGTCACAAGAAAGAGTTCTACCAAGTCATCAATATTAACAAAGCGAGAGCAAAAGCAGTCAATTCCAATTCGGGTCCTCACAAGAAAGATATTTTGCTGAAGAACCTGGTTGATCTGATCACAGTGCACGGGAGACCTGTGTCTCTGCTGGATGATGATGCGTTCGGTGTCATACTCAGTATGATCCCGTTGTCGAGAATCTCTGTCGACGAGATTAAAGTGTTGGTGAAGCAAGCAGCGCAAGCAGGAAATGGGGTGATGTATTGTTTATTGATAACTAGCTTTTACACGGGAACAGTGAAGTAGACGGGATAAAAAAAAACTCATTTGATGTAGAATTTTTAATAATAATATTTTGTTTTAATATATTTTATTTATTACCTTTTTTATTACCAAAAGTTTATTTATTTGAAAATCATCAATCCTCGTATTACTAAAAAATGTTACATTACTATTTTATTTTTTTGTACAGATAACAACATACCAACCTACATCCACATTTCATTATGAACTCTATTAACACCATTAGAGGATCACGGAAGGTCACTTGGCATGCATTTGACTGTACTTGACTTTGACTGATTGAATTTAATGTAATGATTCTATTCAATTCTATACTATTCTCATAGAAAGCAACACGGACGATATATCGTCCATGATAAGCAAGCAATTTCTACCTTTGTGACACATTAATAAGAGCCTTGTCGTATTTTCGCTCACTAGTTAGCGCTACTGGCGAGTGAGGTCTGTCAGATGGTACAATACTGTCATATGAATTTGACAACTAATGACAATATTGTACTATCTGACAGACCTCAGTCGCCAGTAGCGCCAACTATTGAGTGGAACAAGCTCATTACTAAAAAATAAAAACACGACTGACAACTCACATAGCCTATGTCACTCGGAGGAATTCAAGGAATCTAGAAATAACTCTCACATCAAAATCTGTTCAGCCATTCAGGACTTATGGTGGAATAAAGAAACTTACATACATGAACCCTGAAAACATAACACTTCTTTTTTGGTCAGTCGTGTAAAAACGATTGCCAAAAACTCATGCATTTTTTTTTTTATAGGTGTTTAAGAGCGAACAGGATACAGCCGTGGCAGCATCACCATCGATTACCATGGAGGACAGGATGGCCGATACTCCGGAAGTATTAGATGATGATGCATTATCGACGACAGACGAACCAATTGACAGTCATACGCATTCAGTCGACGTGGAAAATGTGCGTGAGAGTACCTTTTTTTTTTTTTGGTTCGCAAACTGGCTGTACAGTACAACACGCACACAATTTATTAAAATACATATAGCATACTTTATTTTTAACATCCACGAATATTTTAAAAATACATATTTTTCATCATATACAAAAGCAGCATTTTTTTAGATTATAAAAATAATAAGGTTACTTACTTATTATCATTATATATTTTTGGACCAATCTGACTCATGTATGGTAGTTTTCATTGAAGTCCTCTTCTCTCAGGTGAAGCCGAGTCGCGTAAAACTGAAAAGGGACCCGCTGGAAGACAAAGCTAGCGACTGCTCCCTGGATTCCAGCGAGGAGGAGGAGGAGTACGAGGTACCGATACAGAAAGAGGTCTTTACCCAGAGCTCCAGAGGTAACGATATTTTCTAAACGCAAAATATGAACAGGCCCGTGATTCTACACAAACGTAGATGTCGTGCTTCAGTTGTGTCTCAAAAGCTAAAGAAATCGTAATAAAACATAGAAGTCTTACAGAGATCTTGTCACTTTATTTCAATTTCTTTGGCTCTTGAGACACAACACTCCGATTCTACTATTTACAAACGTAGATGTCGTGTTTGAGACACGACATCTACGTTTGTAAATAGTAGAATCGGCCCCCAGGTGTGACGGGAGATATTTTTTTAAATCGGACTGATAGTTTTCTTATAAATAAACACTTCAGCTTTATTATTTTAGTATTTTTTTTTTTATAACATAGGGCGGCAAACGAGCAAGCGGGTCACCTGATGGTAAGCGATCACCGCTGCCCATAGACTACTGCAACACCAGGGGTATTATAGCTAACAAACCCAACCAACAAAAAAGAAACCCAACAAAAAACTCTTTCTGGGATAAGTCCGCCATTGTACGCCTCTCAGTTTCGCTATTTTTTGTATTTTTCTTATGTGTTCTCAACGATGATGAGCAAAGAGTATACAAACAAACACCGTTATTTTTGTACGGGCGTAATCCACTGACTTAAACATGTAACAGTGAGGGAGCGCCGGCGCAGCGACGTCGTGCGCAAGAACAACGCGATCGCGGAGTACTACGAGGCGAAGAAGATGAAGGTCCGGCTGGAGATCAAGAAGATGCAAATTGAGATGGGTGAGGTAGCTATTTTATTTTATTTTTACCAACCATCAACCACCAACTGTTAACACACTGCGCCATAGAGAAAAAACTCTGTTGAACCATAGACATTACCATAGACTAAAACTCTGTTGAATCATAGACAATTTGTAAAAAAAGTGACATAAGAAAAAAGTGCATCTGTACGTCAAGCAAGTACTTCCCGGATTTTTATTTGTATTCTCGCTGGGCATCTCAATACCAACAGCTACAATGTTAATCTTAAATGTAATAGAATAGTTAGCAAAAGAGTCACTTACCTTATTCCGAGTCAGAGCCAACTTTGACTCTGACTCGGAATAAAGTGGCTCGGAAAAGGTAAGGTACTATTACCTTACTCATAGATAAAAGCAGAATATAAAACGAACAAGCTATGAATCTTTCTAATATTATAAATGCGAAAGTTTGGATGTGAGTTTGCGAGGATGTTTGATTTCGATGAAAGGTATACGGGTAGAAAAATACCGGAAATATCACATAGGGTACTTTTTATCCTGAAATTCCTACGGGAGCAAAGCCCCGGGGCGCGGCTAGTATACGGATATAGTATCACAGACAGCCTATAGGTTCTGTCTGTCTGTCATGAGACTCAAAGGCCACGCTTGGCTCAATGGTGGGCATGTATAAACCACTATATAAATGCGAAAGCTTGGATGTGTGTATGTTTCTTACTCAATCACGTAAAATTACTGGACGGATTTTGATACAATTTGGCACACGGAATGAATATATCTGGAAATTTAAAATAGTTTTGCAAAGTTTTTTTTTAGTGCTTGCTCACTTACCTTTCTGCAATATTTAAAGTTTCCGTGTTTCATCGGAATTGTTGTTGTATATGTCTTCTTTTAAACAAAAAACTCCTCCCTCGTTCGAATATCAGTGATGTCTATAACAAAGTGCGGGGTGGGGTGCGGTATTTGAAATGAGTGCGGGGCGGGGTGCGGCCGTTCTGTACGTTAGTACTATTACTTATTCTGTGCTACCGAGACTCATTTCTTATCACAATTTATTGTTATTTCTATCTCCAATCAATCTTTTGTTAATGTGTGAACAATCAACTCTTAATAATAAGAGTTGATCACCATTTTATAAACCACATTATGAGTATAATAAACATTATTCAATATAATTTATTTTAATTTAATTTCAACATTGTTTCAGATATAAGAGGGGAAAGACGGAGAAAAAACACAAACGTGAACGATGAAATCATCGATTTAGAAATTAAAACGGAAATTGAGTAATAGAAAGAGCATGCAGAGGGAGGCACTAGCACAGGCAGTAAACAAACCACCCGTTGCATTGGTGCACAAGTATGTCATTGTCACTCATGCTTTGAATTACTTGTCATTGTCAATGTCAAAATACTGTGTTTACTTCTTATGCTAGGTGCTGCTGTGATAACATCATAGTAGTGCAGTATCATGGAATAAGCCATTTTACTACTATTTTTAAGTTACTATTTTTATTAAATGTTGATTACTATTTAAATGTTAAAGACTGTTTCAATTTGTCAATGTTTCTTCTTTTGTGGGGAAGCGCGTACAAAGATTTAATTAAAGATATGTCATAGAAATAGAAGCGTAAATTAAGAAATAGTGTGTGTGATTATTACAAAGAAGCGAAACCAACTAAGATTATTTTATTAAAATAAAATGTTAAATGTATAGTTTGGTTTTATTTTATTATTATTATAGTCTTCGCTTTCTCATGAGATTCCGGACAACAGCCTCCACCACAGTTTCTAAATTGTCAACTAAAGCATCTAGAAGTAAATACTATAATTTTTAAGGGAATTTTTGGCGAAAAACAAATAAAATATGCATTTTCAATATGTCCGGCGCGTGCGCAATGTGTCCCCTACGCCGCAGTGTCGGGAAGTGACCTTGTCCCGGCCCTGCCACACCCGGGGGCTGCCGATCAAGGTCTCAGCGAAGTCTAGCACTGAGCTGGCTGCCATTGGCTGATGACCACAGAAGACCAAGACTGACCTGGTCGTGGCGCATGTGCAATGTGTCCTCCACGCCGCAGTGCCGGGGCGTAACCTTGTCCCGGCCCTGCCACACCCGGGGGCTGCCGATCAGGGTCTCTGCGAAGTCTAGCACTGAGCTGGCTGCCCATTCGCTGATAACAAAAAAGCGGGTGAGTTCTTTGGGATTTTTGGGAAGGCGCTTGAGACAATTCTCGGCGTTATTCATACCACTATGTATCCTTTTGGTGAAAATGGTCAAGTTCTGAAAGTTAGTCTCACCCGTCCACAGACAGCAGAGCATCGAGCGCCGTGTGTAGAGTGCGCCAACATGCTCGGTGCGCGAGCAGCGTCACCAGTAGGGGGCGCCACGCCGCGCAACCCTAAAAAAAATATTGTTTATACAGAAACTAGACCTTTACAGGCAATTTTTTCACGCCAATTAACAGAATTACAGGATGTGTTTCTTACAAATTTTACTTGAAGAAAATATTCCTTTATTGTTTGATAATTCGCCTAGAATTGAAGTGGCTTAAATCCGAAAAAATAACAATCAATCAATAGCGGTTATTGATTAAAATAGATAGATGCCTGTAACGGCCAAACCGCTGATCCGATTTCGATGAAATTAGACATGGAGATAAACGAAATCACGCTTGGTCAAACAAAGTACTTTTTTTTTAATCAACCCTCCTTTTTACTTCCACAAACATGAGTCTCATCTGCCTGCCGGGCTCGGGCCCCAGGATCTCCCGCTGCAGCTCGGCCAGCCAGTCCAGCAGCAGCCCACAGAACAGTGCTGGTTGGACTTCGCTTTACCTCCACAAACATGAGTCTCATCTGCCTGCCGGGCTCGGGCCCCAGGATCTCCCGCTGCAGCTCGGCCAGCCAGTCCAGCAGCAGCCCACAGAACAGTGCTGGTTGGACTTCGCTTTACCTCCACAAACATGAGTCTCATCTGCCTGCCGGGCTCGGGCCCCAGGATCTCCCGCTGCAGCTCGGCCAGCCAGTCCAGCAGCAGCCCACAGAACAGTGCTGGTTGGACTTCGCTTTACCTCCACAAACATGAGTCTCATCTGCCTGCCGGGCTCGGGCCCCAGGATCTCCCGCTGCAGCTCGGCCAGCCAGTCCAGCAGCAGCCCACAGAACAGTGCTGGTTGGACTTCGCTTTACCTCCACAAACATGAGTCTCATCTGCCTGCCGGGCTCGGGCCCCAGGATCTCCCGCTGCAGCTCGGCCAGCCAGTCCAGCAGCAGCCCACAGAACAGTGCTGGTTGGACTTCGCTTTACCTCCACAAACATGAGTCTCATCTGTCTGCCGGGCTCGGGCCCCAGGATCTCCCGCTGCAGCTCGGCCAGCCAGTCCAGCAGCAGCCCACAGAACAGTGCTGGTTGGACTTCGCTTTACCTCCACAAACATGAGTCTCATCTGCCTGCCGGGCTCGGGCCCCAGGATCTCCCGCTGCAGCTCGGCCAGCCAGTCCAGCAGCAGCCCACAGAACAGTGCTGGTTGGACTTCGCTTTACCTCCACAAACATGAGTCTCATCTGTCTGCCGGGCTCGGGCCCCAGGATCTCCCGCTGCAGCTCGGCCAGCCAGTCCAGCAGCAGTCCGCAGCCCAGTCCGCCGCGAGAGAACAGTGCTGGTTGGACTTCGCCGCCTTCGCTTTTGATCTGTGCCGGGCCAGTCAGAAAAAAGAAAGCTCAGTTGTACTAAAGGCAAGCTTTGAATTGGTGGTCGCAAGTTCGATTCCCACGTTTTTGATTTTTTTTTTCAACTTTTTTATTATGTTACAATCGAAATCATAGATATTTTAATATAAAAAAAATAGATACTTTAAACAAAATACCTGAACTTCGTAGTGTCCTTTCTGGTTCTTCTCCAGCAGATGCGATATGACGTCCACCACCAGTTGCGTGTCCTGCGTCTCTATGATCTGGTTGCCGATCGCTTCCAGCGTGCTGGGCGTCGCTGACTCTAATACTGTTTGATTAAATAAGTATTTCTTTTATAAAAAAAAGTCGGTAAAAGCTTTTATTATAGCCAGGAAAATGCAATTCATTTTCCTCGTTGGCAGTCGATTCTGACTGCACCATCAGATCATGCTTATCATTATCATAATAATGCATTGTCATCGGAACTGAGCGTTGTGAAAAATTAATTATTTTACATCAAACGGAAGTAGTTCTAATTTATTTTGCAAGATTTGGCCCGAACATACAAAAATTGTGTATATAAAAACTTTTTTTCTGCCACTTCATCCACTAGAAATAGCAAGGTAAATATGGTATTCTACCCCATGATCTTTGGATCAATATCGGTTCTAGAACCCAGGACTACGGGACGTACATGCAACCAGATGGTCCCTGTCCGGGGGGACGGTCATCAGCTTCGGCAGATGGCACTGCTTGGTACGAGACGCGAGAGAGACTAAGGGATCATGGAGGCACTAAGTACCTGCGACCAGGTGGTCCCTGTCCGGAGGGACGGTCAGCAGCTTCGGTAGATAGCGCTACTTGGTACGGGACGCGACAGTCAGGACGTCTACTAGGACGCCGGCCGGTCAGGCACTTCATCTGCGATAGAGCTGAGGTATACTGTGAAGGGTTCTAGGACCTAGGACCATGGAGACACTATGTACCTGCGACCAGGTGGTCCCTGCCCGGGGGGATGGTCAGCATCTTCGGTAAATGGCGCTGCTTGGTATGAGACGCGACAGTCAGGACGTCCACTAGGACGCCGGTCAGGCACTTCATCTGTGATAGGGCTGAGGCATACTGTGATGGGTTCTAGGACTATATGATCATGCAGGCACTAAGTACCTGCGACCAGGTGGTCCCTGTCCGGGGGGACGGTCAGCAGCTTCGGTAGATGGCGCTGCTTGGTACGAGACGCGACTGTCAGGACGTCCACTAGGACGCCGGTCAGGCATTTCATCTGCGATAACAGGGCTGAGGCACACTGGCAACAAAAAAAATCCAATAAGTATGAAAGAACCCAGCACCAAGACAAAGTTGTATGAGGCAAATAAAGGAGAAAGTGAGCGTTCAGCGTTGTCGTACAAAGATGTGAGAGTTAGCAATAGATAAAGAAAAATGGAAGGAACTCTACTGACAAAAGCCTCACTTTTAAATTTTGTGATGAAAATGATAAGTCTGTTACGCTTTTAAGGCCAAACCGCTAAACCGATTTTGATATGGATATAGTTAAAGGCAAACATAAGCTAAATATTTTAAACACAGAAGATTCTTTTGCCGCAGGCAACAGCTAGTATTAAATACGTTACCTCAGCGATTTCAGCGCTCTCTAGCGGCAATAACGCGCGGATCAGCAAGGCGGCCGGCTGCTGCCTGCCCGCCATCGCCGCCACGCTGGCGCCGGAAACAGAAGCTCTACGTAAATAGGCGATGACTGTTTCCGTGTACGGGAGACTCCCGCGCGGGATGGTGGCGCCACCGGATTTCGCGCGCTTCACTTCTGACGTCACCGACTGGAGAAAAAAAACATTATTAATTATTTTTTACACGACTGACCATAAAAGGAGTGTCATGTTTTTAGGGTTCATGTGTGTATGTATGTATGTAAGTTTATTCCACCATAAGTCCTGAACAGCTTAACAGATTTTGATGTGAGAGGTATTGTTAGATTCCTTGCATTCCTCCGAGTGACATAGGCTATGTAAGTTGTCAGTCGTGTTTTTTATTTTTTTATAATTAGCTTGTTACATATTTGGTGCAAGGTATACTTTTTCCCCGAATTTCGCACGAGAGCGAAACCTTCTATATGATCAGACCTGGATGAGCTGAGTGAAGGCGGTGTGGACATCTCCTCGGAAGACGGGCATCCCATCCAACATGGCGGACAGCAGGCTCGGCACCAGCTCCACAGGCAGCGCTGGCAGCGGCTGCGACATCGCCCACGGGTCTGATGCTTCTTCTACTAAGGGTTCTTCGTCGAATAGGTTCTCGTCTGGGGAAATATCGAAGAGTTTTAACCCCTCAGATCCCGAGAGACCGCCGGCGGTCGCGTCATAACGGCTCTTGCCGTTCCGTCCATCGTCCCGAGACACCGCGCGCGGTCGTGCTTCCCCACTTGACTTTGACCCTGTTTCCCGACGTATAGAGGCGCCGTTTGTATGAGCAAGTTTGATCATATTTAATCTGTAGGGACTGACGAATCTTTTGAATGTTGTTTCAGTGTTGTAGTCTATGCGGATTTAAAAAAAAAAATATTCAAATGTCGTTGCCAGTCGGTTTGTAAACATGTCAGTGTCGTGTTACAGTTGTGTTTTTATTTTGGATTGCAGTGATTTTGAAGGTATTTATGTACTTTTAACTATTTTAATAGCTTTATTTGATTATACTAAATCATTTTAGATAATAGTTTGTAAGAAATATACTGTTTATCAGATATTTTGAGGTCAAAACTGACTACGTATTTAGGCGACATTTCTGAGAAATTTAGCGCGATATTTGTTGGTGAATACATCAAAACTACTAATAGAAATAACTAAAATTGCATTACAATCGGCTTTTATAATGTAATTGATATAATTACTTCTAATTTTCGTATCGTAGTCACAACAAAAAATTGTGTAAAAATGGCGGATTTTCGGCGCCATCTTGAGCTTTATTCGTGTGGACTACGGTTTGACATGAGGGCACTTTTTGCATCGTTTGTTTACGTTAGCGGGGTCGTATTTCAAGTGCTGTTTTTATAACATGTTTGGGTCTTTCTTTGAAATGATTACTCATTTAGCTACTGTATACACTTGACTTTGTTCTTTGAAATGATGAATGGTTTATTTTTTGCTACCTACTCAATAGCACAGTTTTCAAAGTTTGACCTTTTATTACGAGTGTATTATTTCAATAATAACATTTGTTTTGATCCATGAGGGAAGGAAAATATATCTAACAATAAATTGCCTTTTACAGAATGATAAAATATGGTTTGGTTGCAGAACAATAATTAATTTTGTGAACATCGAAAATGATGACGTCATTTTTCGCGCCGTTATGCGAAGTCAGCGGATTTTGACATAAGACTGGCCGCGGGGCCTGAGGGGTTAATATGTTGCAAAGTCCCTTACATTCGTTAGAGAATAAATGGTAAATAAAATGCTCAAAGAACGCTGACAACTTGGATGCTCGTACATGTATTTTTTTGAACTTTTGTGTTGTACAGCCAGTATACGAACCAAATATATAAAATAAAAGCATTCAGCCCTACGACAAGATCTTGGGATCAGTGCGAAAGTGGTGAAACTCTACTAGATGCAGGAGTCAGTAGATACCATGAATATGCTATGGTATTATATGAACTTGGGAAAAAGGCGTGATAATATATATGTAAGTATGTATTATATTTCCTCTAATTTACGAATCGTTTAGTTAGATAAGAGAATTCATATCTTCGGACAAATAATGGCTGCAAAAGTGCATGTTAATTCATGAAATTACCTGGAGGATACACTGGCGTATGTAGCTGCAAGGCCGCAGCAAACGCGTGTCCCCCAGTGGCCCCTCGTGCCCTCTGCACCCTCAGCAATTGGGACATGTACCCCCGCTCCACCCCCAGGCGGACCACAGCCCCCGCGGGACACGCGTCCAGGGCTGATAGCAGGGCGCTGGAACAAATTACTTTACTGAGAACTTAACAAGAGGTAGAGGTTTCCGTGCTTGGGAGCGGTCAAACCAATACTATGTAAGGTAACGAAACGCAAAGTGTGAAAGTGAGACAGAATGATAGATGAACCATGTAGTATGAAAGAGTAAAAATATAGGTGACAAGAGTGTGATCGCGACTGATATATGTAAAATGTAGATGATAAGAAAGAGAAAGTGAATAAACGATAATCCCAATTTTACACTATTTGTTTACATTATAAATTTAGGGTTGTGACACAGGCACAGCTATCAAAGTCAACATTGGACTTTTATTTTGGTTACATTTGAATATAGCAGTGGAGTTACATTTATAGGAATAACTTGTTTTTGCCCGTGGCTTTGCCTGCGTCAATTTCTCGTGGGAACAGTGCATTTTCTCATAATAAAATATACCCTATGTCCTTCTCAGTACTTTTAACTATGTGTATGCGAAATTTCAGAAACATTGGTTCAGAAGATAAAGCGTGAAGGGGTAACAAATAAACAAACAAATAATTGCAAGGCTGCAGCAAACGCGTAATTCGCTTTCGCATTTATAATATGTTAGGAGTAGGATAGGATTAGTTGGATATCCTATCCCAATTTTAAAACTGGCCACACACAAAAACACAAACATACTCAAGAACAAAAACATGACGGACCTCATAGAAGCGACGGGCATTCCGAACGTCTGTATGAACAGCGCCAGCTTATTGGCGGGCAGCGAGCGCAGCCCCGCGTCCAGCAGCGGCGCACGCGCAGACCGCACCAGGTGCAGCCGCAGCCAGTATTGCAATACAATACTGGCCACTGACACTCAAGAAACAAACATGACCGACCTCATAGAAGCGACGGGCATTCCGAACGTCTGTATGAACAGCGCCAGCTTATTGGCGGGCAGCGAGCGCAGCCCCGCGTCCAGCAGCGGCGCCCGCGCAGACCGCACCAGGTGCAGCCGCAGCCAGTATTGCAATACAATACTGGCCACTGACACTCAAGAAACAAACATGACCGACCTCATAGAAGCGACGGGCATTCCGAACGTCTGTATGAACAGCGCCAGCTTATTGGCGGGCAGCGAGCGCAGCCCCGCGTCCAGCAGCGGCGCACGCGCAGACCGCACCAGGTGCAGCCGCAGCCAGTATTGCAATACAATACTGGCCACTGACACTCAAGAAACAAACATGACCGACCTCATAGAAGCGACGGGCATTCCGAACGTCTGTATGAACAGCGCCAGCTTATTGGCGGGCAGCGAGCGCAGCCCCGCGTCCAGCAGCGGCGCACGCGCAGACCGCACCAGGTGCAGCCGCAGCCAGTATTGCAATACAATACTGGCCACTGACACTCAAGAAACAAACATGACCGACCTCATAGAAGCGACGGGCATTCCGAACGTCTGTATGAACAGCGCCAGCTTATTGGCGGGCAGCGAGCGCAGCCCCGCGTCCAGCAGCGGCGCACGCGCAGACCGCACCAGGTGCAGCCGCAGCCAGTATTGTAATACAATACTGGCCACTGACACTCAAGAAACAAACATGACCGACCTCATAGAAGCGACGGGCATTCCGAACGTCTGTATGAACAGCGCCAGCTTATTGGCGGGCAGCGAGCGCAGCCCCGCGTCCAGCAGCGGCGCACGCGCAGACCGCACCAGGTGCAGCCGCAGCCAGTATTGCAATACAATACTGGCCACTGACACTCAAGAAACAAACATGACCGACCTCATAGAAGCGACGGGCATTCCGAACGTCTGTATGAACAGCGCCAGCTTATTGGCGGGCAGCGAGCGCAGCCCCGCGTCCAGCAGCGGCGCACGCGCAGACCGCACCAGGTGCAGCCGCAGCCAGTATTGCAATACAATACTGGCCACTGACACTCAAGAAACAAACATGACCGACCTCATAGAAGCGACGGGCATTCCGAACGTCTGTATGAACAGCGCCAGCTTATTGGCGGGCAGCGAGCGCAGCCCCGCGTCCAGCAGCGGCGCACGCGCAGACCGCACCAGGTGCAGCCGCAGCCAGTCCGGCAGCAGCGCGGCGTCCGCGTCGCCCGCGCCGCCAAGTGACGCCAGCGGCGCGTCCGACCCGACCCATGTGTTCAGCAGCCACGAGTACATCTCTTGGTTCGTGTCGTCTGATAACGAAATTACCGTATTAATTATAATATTATACAGAGTGATTTTTTATCCGATTGACATATTTAATTCTACGGTAATTAGTGCTTGCGTTTAACTAAAAAAAAATTTAACTAATACACTTGTAAATAACTAAGAAATTCTTTGTTAAAAATTCATGAAAACTCTCGTAACGTACTATGCGATTTAAATTATATCGGTTTTTTGTTATTTTTGTCAAGTTGTCAGCTTGTCATTCAAAACCATTTGAAACTAACTTCACTACATATACATTTGTCAAAGAGACCGAAGTGAAGTTGCTAAAGCCCGACCCAAGTTTAAATTCTAATCGGGCTGTATGTACGCAGATGAAGCATACAAAGATGAAGTAGGCAAAATAAAGAAAGAGCGAAAGAAGTTTGCAAAGTACTTTTTTTGGATTTTTGTGCACCTCAGATGCAGTACAGCAAGGTTGTATAAAGACCTGGTCGCAGGTTCAAATCTTGCTCACATGGAATTTTTTCAATTTGACAAATAACTGTAACTATAGTAGGTTGCAGTTTAAGAACATATACTGACACATAGCAGGGCCATAGCACAGCAGCTTGAGATGCGCCTGCGCAATGTTGACGTGCAGCGTGGCCCGCCGGCCGCTGGCCCACTGGAGGGTCACCCGCTCGCCGGGGGGCCAGCCGCCGGGGGAGGGGGGCGGGGAGCTGGCTGACTGCATTTGCTGGGAAACAAATAAACAGCTGCTTTATTCATATTTTTTTTTTATATAGTCTATGTACGCAGAGAATCCGGGACAAACGAAGTGGCGGGAAGAATTCTGTACCGGAACTTTACCGGGAAAAGACCACCGGTAAAAACCTCGACCCGGCACTACGTCTGTCCGACTAACCTAACCTATACGCAGTCTGCTACCACTATAGCTTATAAAGGGAGCTATAGAACCCTATGTACTAATAACTAAGTAACTAAAATTCAAACCACTTACCAACCTGAATCTTCTTAATCTTCGGATCCAACTTCGAGTGTCTTCGGAAGAGGAGGGGGTTGTTCCCTAAATCACCCAAACTACCCCCTTGAGATCTCAGTCCCCAGAAAAAATACCTGATCCGTCTAGCAGTTCCACTCGGCAACAGTTTTCGGCGTCCCCAGGCAGCCACAGGTCACGTCGTTCGCAACAAACAGTCAAAGTAAAAGGTTTCACAAACACCAACGTTCCATAGTTATTTAACAAAAGGGAAACTCACAATTATAATTCAAACTAACCAACAATCAACGTGGTTTTAGACAAAAAGAGACGCGGGACCTCTCGCGTATTAAACAAACCGAAATCGCACAGGACAAAAGGCGACCGTCCGCGACGCCATTTTACACGAGCAGCGTGTTGTGAGAACCCCGAACGCCTGGCGGCGACAATGGGAAGCGCCTGCGTTTTGTTTCAACCATTATATTACAAACATCCCCCCGTCCCGGTCTGAGAAGCAGACCGCTAGCTTACTCTACGGGAAGGCGGGCGAGAGAGGTCACACCTCTCCTTAAAATCGAACCGTCGACCAACACCTCAGCCACACGCGGAGTGCCATCTCCGCCAAGAATCAAACGTAATATGCGAGCTCGTCGCCAAAGCAATGAGGGCAAATTTGCCTCTTTTAACAATACTAAATCACCCTCCCTGGGAGGCTCAGTCCTGTCTGTCCACTTCACTCTTTGCTGCAGCAAATGCAAATATTCAAGCGACCAGCGACGCCAAAAGTCCTGGCTCATTTGCTGCAACATTTGAAAACGCGACAACCGATATACGCGTTCATCCTTCCACGGGTATTCGGGCAGGGCATTCAACGGCCCTCCCACCAAAAAATGACCAGGGGTGAGAGCTTCCAAGTCATTTGGATCTGGAGATAGCGGACAGAGAGGACGAGAGTTGAGGACCGCCTCAACTTTACAAAACACTGTGGCCAGCTCTTCAAAAGTTAGAGCCGTTTCTCCGATAATGCGGCGGAGGTGGGTCTTTGCGGATTTCACAGCCGCTTCAAAAATCCCTCCCCAATGGGGGCAACTTGGGGGACTAAACTTCCAGGTTATTCCTCTTTGGGCAGCAATTTGACTTAAACTAGTACAATTTTTATCAATAAACACAGAAACATCCTTAAGATAATTTACAGTTCCCTTATAGTTTGTGCCATTATCAGACCTAATAAGGGAAGGTAGACCTCGACGCGAAACAAAGCGATCCAACGCGGCGACGAAGGCCTCCGTAGTCAGAGCCGATACCACCTCCAAATGGACAGCCTTGGTGGCCAAACAAACAAATACACACAAATAGCCCTTCACGATACGGGCATTACGAAAGGGAGAAGCCTTGATCGAAAAGGGACCGGCAAAATCGGTTCCAACGCCGTCAAACGGCCTCGAAGGTCGGATTCGATCAGCGGGCAAATCACCCATCTGTGGTTGCATCGTGGATGCCTTCAACCTATAACATGCAATACATCGAAACAAGACACTACGGATTGCTCTTCGGGCAGACAAAATCCAAAATTCGCGTTGCAAAATAGCCAACAAAGCATTGCACCCAGCATGGGCGTTACGAATGTGTCGATCAGACACCAAAAGCTGCACCAAGGGTCCGCCCTTGGGCAACAACAGAGGATGGCGAGTCTCATATGGAAGATCCGCCTTCCGGAGCCTGCCTCCAACCCGAAGAAGCCCATCCGAGTCGATGTACGGGTTCAAACGAGCGACCGCGCCCTTCAACTTAGCGCGTCCGTCGCGCAAAATACGAAGCTCTGACTCAAACCGTCCGGTCTGCACGACACGGACCCAATGCAACAATGCGCTCCGGCGCTCTTCTGCACCTGCAATCGGCTCCAACCGCTTTGCCTGTGGGTTTCTACAATTATGTATGAAACGCTTAATCCAACTGGTGACACCCAGAAGCTTATCCAAGCTGCTATACCGAGCAAGTAGCCAATCCGGCTCCGACGTCGTCTCAGCGACTACAGCATGTACACGGAGCCCAGTCAAACTCAAAGAAGTAACATCTGTCTGACAGACAGGCCAAGAAGTTTCTGATCCCATCAGCCACTCTGGACCCCACCAGAGCGGGTGTGACACCAATTCTGGTGCCGTACAACCTCGGGAAGCACAGTCCGCTGGGTTAAGCTCTCCCGGCACATGTCTCCATGTTATATCAATTCCGATATTCTGGATTTGGGAAACCCGATTTCCCACAAAAACCTCCAAGGTATGTGGGGCCGCGCGCAACCATGCAAGCGCGACCTGGCTATCCGACCAGGCGAAGATGTCCCGTATCTCGACCGTGGCCGCCAGCTCACATGCAACGTGATGCAACAATTTAGAGAGAAGGTGAGCTCCACTCAACTCAAGCTTGGGAATAGTCAGCCTAGTTACAAACCGACCGGAGGGCAACCTCTCCGTGGTCGATCGAAAAAGGGCTTCGCACTCAGCGTGTTCCGGATCCATCCTGGAACTCATAGGTGGCTCCTCCACCTCCCAAAACCTTTGCATGGTCTTGGCCAAGGACGCTGATGCGACGACCGGTGGCTCCTCCACGGTGCTATTATCAAACACAGGGCCCATCAGGGCGAAACCAAAGATAGTAGACACTGCCATCAGTGAAGACGAACCCAGAGCTTTCTGGGTACCCAACAAAATCCAACCCAATACGTCCGAGCCCAGGAGCAAGTCCACTGGGCCGGGATGAAAGACAAAGGGGTCGGCCAAATCCAGACCCGAAACCAAAGACAACACACCCGGCGGTATGTCTGTCGAGGGGTGCCAACCCGCAATGGTATCCATTACCATAGCCGAAGTCGTGATCCTCATTGTGGAGGACTTCAGCGAAGAAAAGGTGACAAGTGTCTGGCCCGTCAGACACTTCACTTGTATGCCACCAACTCCAAGAAGTGGCACAGGCGAGTCTTCCACGACTAAACCTAACTGGTGTGCCACTCGAGTGGTAACCAAACTGCTTTGAGCCCCTGAGTCCAACAGAGCTCTCAAATTCATGGCTTCCCCCACGACCCCATACGCGGACCACCGCGGTAGGGAGCAGAACCGTCCGCGGCTCTGTCCCAGCAAGGGAGCAAGCTAGTTACGGGCTCCCCACTCTCTCCAAACCAGGGGCGCGCCACTGACCCGGATAATATGGCGGGCGAGTGCACATCCCCATCTGAGGGGGCATAACCCGCGGCCCGGCCATACATATGGTACGGCGGGTGGTACTCCAGCCGTGGGTACTCGTGCAGCGGCGGAGAAAACCGCTGCGGCTGCATGTGTTGGGCATTGGTAACCCGCGTGGAGGAGGGTGTCCCCACTCTCACGTCCGATCTAGGGCCCCCGCCCATGGGGGCCCTATCCGGGGCCTGGCCAGCTACATACTGGCCATGACCTTGGGGCGCGTGGTCCCGGTCCGCCAAGACCCGCGCAGGTACGCGACCCCCCTCCCGAGGGGGGGTGCGACGAGCGAAGCCGCGTCCTCCGTCCGATGGTGGAGGGCTTCGCGCAGGAGCGCCCCCGCCCATAGGGGACCCCTGCCTCAACAACCGGGGGCCATCCCCGTTCCGGTTCATGCAGAGCATCGCGTGGTGCAGCCCACGGCATGCACTGCATGGTATGGCCCTGGGACAGTCACGTGCATAGTGACTGCCCAAACAGTAAAAGCATAGTTCATGCCGCTTTGCCATGCGGCGCCTATCTTGTACTGGCAGTCTCTGCCAGTCCCTGCATTGCAGCAGGCTGTGGCCCATCCGGCCACATTGCAGGCAGTCCGCGTCCCCCGCGACTGCTGCAGTGTGTGCAACCCGCACACCAGCTCCACGCGGTGGCGGTTGCCGTCCCTGTTGGGGCTTACCTCTCCATGAGGGTTCCAAGGGCCTACGTTCAGGCGCTCTGGATGGCGCTGAGTCCGTCATGGTATTCTCAGCGGCCCGTGCCTCAAACTCCAAAAACTTCACCAAGTCAGTGAATGTTGGTAGGGTGGTGCTGTCCCGTTCCGCATTCTCGCGCTCAAACCGCGAGCGGATGTCATTGGGCAATTTGCCCAATACAATGTGCACCAGCAAAAAGGACCATTGGTCCACCGGCAGCCCCAGTGTGCGGAGCGCGTTACAGGCCACTGTAACGGGCGTGAGCAACTGCAGGCGCAACTGTGCCCTGTTGGCCACCTTGGGCAGGGCCATCAACTGTGCGGCGTGCGCATCCGCTAACAAACGTAAATTTTGGTAGCGGGAGTTCAATAACTCCCAAGCCGTATCGTACTGGTCGTCCTCCACCCGGAGGTGCTGGATGAGCGACCGCGCTTCATCCTCCAGAGTGGAGAGGAGGTAGGCCATCTTCTGGGCCTTCGACAAATCCTGTCGTGCTACGACCAGGGACTCAAACATATTTTTGTAGGCTACCCACTCCTCCATCCTACCCCCAAAGTGGGACAGCTGAAGGGTGGGGAGCCGACCAGTAACCGCTGGTCCTTCCTGTCTAACAGGTGTGCGAGGGGCTGGTCCGCCAGCCTGTCTCGCCCTTATTGCGGTCGCCGCCTCCGCGATATCATCGTGCAGACTCAGGATCTGGTCCATGTCCGCCATGTGACCTGCGTAGACCTCCGGGGCAAGTTCGGCTTCGGTAAGCACCACCATGGCCGCTTCCGCGCTAATCAATCGTGAGTGGAGGTGATCCGCTCTTAGCAGTATGGCGCCCTCCCTGTCCTTCCGGGACAGGAGTCCTCCGGCCGTCACAAACCATCTCAATTCGTTGGCGAGTGTCGCCCTAGCATTGGAGACCTTCGCCATCGCGTCAAGTCACAAACAAAAAATAACAAAAGGTAAATAAAAAACAACAAAATCAAACAACTACACGAAGAACCGCGGTAGGTATGAGAATGGCACAAACCCGGAACGCACGGTACAAACCGCAAACAAATACAAAAAATGTTACAAATATTCTTATACAAACAAACTAAGAAAAATCTAATAATTTTTACAAACAATTAATTATTTTTTACAAACGAACAAATAGAGGGTAGATAAACTACGCTCTGCTACCAGAAAATGTACGCAGAGAATCCGGGACAAACGAAGTGGCGGGAAGAATTCTGTACCGGAACTTTACCGGGAAAAGACCACCGGTAAAAACCTCGACCCGGCACTACGTCTGTCCGACTAACCTAACCTAACCTATACGCAGTCTGCTACCACTATAGCTTATAAAGGGAGCTATAGAACCCTATGTACTAATAACTAAGTAACTAAAATTCAAACCACTTACCAACCTGAATCTTCTTAATCTTCGGATCCAACTTCGAGTGTCTTCGGAAGAGGAGGGGGTTGTTCCCTAAATCACCCAAACTACCCCCTTGAGATCTCAGTCCCCAGAAAAAATACCTGATCCGTCTAGCAGTTCCACTCGGCAACAGTTTTCGGCGTCCCCAGGCAGCCACAGGTCACGTCGTTCGCAACAAACAGTCAAAGTAAAAGGTTTCACAAACACCAACGTTCCATAGTTATTTAACAAAAGGGAAACTCACAATTATAATTCAAACTAACCAACAATCAACGTGGTTTTAGACAAAAAGAGACGCGGGACCTCTCGCGTATTAAACAAACCGAAATCGCACAGGACAAAAGGCGACCGTCCGCGACGCCATTTTACACGAGCAGCGTGTTGTGAGAACCCCGAACGCCTGGCGGCGACAATGAGAAGCGCCTGCGTTTTGTTTCAACCATTATATTACAAACAGTCTAATAAACTGACACCGTAACACACACTTAAAAAACATAAGTGTCAAAGCTTCTAGATGTGAACACAGCATTCACACAAAAATATTCATTTCTGCACCCTGAAAAACTAAAATTAAAACTAGGTATTTTACAAACATTTTGAATGTTTGAAAATAACAACATTTGATACTTCATTTACAACACAACAACAACGAAAAATATTAAATACAAACTAAAAAAAATTTTCGTACAAAATATTCCAGATTAAAAATTTACATATTTTACCAACACAACTTACACAGCGCGTTAAAAAAAAAATTACTTAACTACTGAACTCTTAGCTGTTATAATAAATTCCTACACATGTGTCACTAACTAAACATTTAACCGAAACAAAAGTATCACCCCGTATCTGAGACGCGCACGAGTTTAATCTGAACCGGTTCTAGCGTCGTCGTTGGCGCCTGATGGGGGCAAGGTAGGTATCTAATACTTGCTTTGAATGCAGGTTGTGGCGGTTCACTATTTAGCGCGTTCCGATTGTGGCCCTACGATTTATTTGTATTTCATTTATATTAGATTATTTATTTTGATGTGTTTTGATGACAACTTCCGAGGCCCGGAAAATCTCGGAAAAGATTATTTGGCATCGTACATACAACAGAAGTGATGTATTTTTATATTGTATTAAATAAATTTATAACATTTGATAATTAATTTATTTGCAAAACATGAGCATAAAGATGGCAACAAAATGTGCAGTTAAACATGTACCCCAGAGTGGGTTTTCCATCAGGTAGCCCTCATGAATGATTGCCTATTTAGTAGCATAAACAATCTCCACAATCACTCACTTTTTATTTTCTGTTCATAAACTTTTTCGTGCAAAATTTTAGAATATAAGCTGTAATAAATTGTAATTTTAGATTGTGGATGAGAAATAAATACATATTATTATTATTATAAAACAAGGGGGTAAAAAGGAGGCGAGAGAGATCTGTAAGGATCGGAGCAAGTGGAAATCCTTGCCTACCCCCACGGGTACGAGGTGTGATAATATGTATGTAATATGTAAAAGGGTGTGTTGTAAATTAAAGTCCCTTGGCCTTTAACTAATATTTCGTACAATTTAACGCCCTGTTATCGTGATATTTTTATTTATTGATTCGAACTTTACTTTTATAGGTGGTACTTTCGCTTTATAACAAACAAAAATATATAGCACACATATTCCTAAGCGAGGCATAAAGGATACTTTTGGAAAAAGATATAAATGAAAGATATACAAACCTGTCGCATGTGCGTGTACAATATAAGTGTAAAGGCGTGTAGAGTGCGGTGCTGCGCGGGCGCGGGGGCGGGGGCGGGGTCGCGCAGCTCCGCTAGAGGGAGGACGCTGCCGATCACTGACGTACGCTCCATTAAAACCTGTCAAAAACACTTGAGAATAAAAAATCCTACAAATTTTAAACGGTGGCAGCGGTGGGATTAAAACAATAAATTACTTTTAATCTAGCAAGACCACTGCTGAGAAGACACTAAGTATTTTTACCAGCTATATTAGGGACTAGCATAACTAGGTCCGGGAATTGTCTCCGTGGAATTTCGGAAAATCCTCTCTTTGTGCTCCTCAACACTTTCTAAGGAACATGCTAAATTTCAGCTACCTACGCCTAGTAGATTTGGCTGTGCTTTGTCAGTGAGTCACTCAGTTAGTAACGGACATTTTTTAGAAATTTCGAGGATAAATGAAACCAGCCAAGTGCGAGTCAAGCTCGCATGGAGAGAGTTTTCTTGTACTCTACAAGCAATGAACTATACTTGGTATTTTTTTTTTTAATTTTAGACTGTAGTTTCGGAGATCAGAGGAAAGGTCAATTTTCATTTTTTTTCGTGAATAAAATCAAAACCTGCCTGACTCAAGTCGAGCGCCACATCGCTGTGGTCCTGCGCGGGCGCAGCGGCCACGTGCCTGGCCAGGAAGGCCACGTACGCGGCCACGTGCTGCGGCACTCCACGAGGCACCACTTGTTATATTGATATAGATGATACAACACTACCTGACTCAAGTCGAGCGCCACATCGCTGTGGTCCTGCGCGGGCGCAGCGGCCACGTGCCTGGCCAGGAAGGCCACGTACGCGGCCACGTGCTGCGGCACTCCACGAGGCACCACTTGTTATATTGATATAGATGATACAACACTACCTGACTCAAGTCGAGCGCCACATCGCTGTGGTCCTGCGCGGGCGCAGCGGCCACGTGCCTGGCCAGGAAGGCCACGTACGCGGCCACGTGCTGCGGCACTCCACGAGGCACCACTTGTTATATTGATATAGATGATACAACACTACCTGACTCAAGTCGAGCGCCACATCGCTGTGGTCCTGCGCGGGCGCAGCGGCCACGTGCCTGGCCAGGAAGGCCACGTACGCGGCCACGTGCTGCGGCACTCCACGAGGCACCACTTGTTATATTGATATAGATGATACAACACTACCTGACTCAAGTCGAGCGCCACATCGCTGTGGTCCTGCGCGGGCGCAGCGGCCACGTGCCTGGCCAGGAAGGCCACGTACGCGGCCACGTGCTGCGGCACTCCACGAGGCACCACTTGTTATATTGATATAGATGATACAACACTACCTGACTCAAGTCGAGCGCCACATCGCTGTGGTCCTGCGCGGGCGCAGCGGCCACGTGCCTGGCCAGGAAGGCCACGTACGCGGCCACGTGCTGCGGCACTCCACGAGGCACCACTTGTTATATTGATATAGATGATACAACACTACCTGACTCAAGTCGAGCGCCACATCGCTGTGGTCCTGCGCGGGCGCAGCGGCCACGTGCCTGGCCAGGAAGGCCACGTACGCGGCCACGTGCTGCGGCACTCCACGAGGCACCACTTGTTATATTGATATAGATGATACAACACTACCTGACTCAAGTCGAGCGCCACATCGCTGTGGTCCTGCGCGGGCGCAGCGGCCACGTGCCTGGCCAGGAAGGCCACGTACGCGGCCACGTGCTGCGGCACTCCACGAGGCACCACTTGTTATATTGATATAGATGATACAACACTACCTGACTCAAGTCGAGCGCCACATCGCTGTGGTCCTGCGCGGGCGCAGCGGCCACGTGCCTGGCCAGGAAGGCCACGTACGCGGCCACGTGCTGCGGCACTCCACGAGGCACCACTTGTTATATTGATATAGATGATACAACACTACCTGACTCAAGTCGAGCGCCACATCGCTGTGGTCCTGCGCGGGCGCAGCGGCCACGTGCCTGGCCAGGAAGGCCACGTACGCGGCCACGTGCTGCGGCACTCCACGAGGCACCACTTGTTATATTGATATAGATGATACAACACTACCTGACTCAAGTCGAGCGCCACATCGCTGTGGTCCTGCGCGGGCGCAGCGGCCACGTGCCTGGCCAGGAAGGCCACGTACGCGGCCACGTGCTGCGGCACTCCACGAGGCACTACTTGTTATATTGATATAGATGATACAACACTACCTGACTCAAGTCGAGCGCCACATCGCTGTGGTCCTGCGCGGGCGCAGCGGCCACGTGCCTGGCCAGGAAGGCCACGTACGCGGCCACGTGCTGCGGCACTCCACGAGGCACCACTTGTTATATTGATATAGATGATACAACACTACCTGACTCAAGTCGAGCGCCACATCGCTGTGGTCCTGCGCGGGCGCAGCGGCCACGTGCCTGGCCAGGAAGGCCACGTACGCGGCCACGTGCTGCGGCACTCCACGAGGCACCACTTGTTATATTGATATAGATGATACAACACTACCTGACTCAAGTCGAGCGCCACATCGCTGTGGTCCTGCGCGGGCGCAGCGGCCACGTGCCTGGCCAGGAAGGCCACGTACGCGGCCACGTGCTGCGGCACTCCACGAGGCACCACTTGTTATATTGATATAGATGATACAACACTACCTGACTCAAGTCGAGCGCCACATATCTTCACGTATGCCGATGACACTGCACTTTTAGTTTATGGCAAGACTTGGTCGGAGGCCCAGAGGCACGCAGAATTAGCCCTGTCAGTAGTAATGAAGTGGTTATCTGATAACCTCCTCACCATAAATTTGTCAAAAACAAACTATATGACGTTTGGACTACAATCTGCGTACCTGCCGATTTCCGTCAATTTTACAATTAAAGCTCACACTTGCCAATACACTAGTCCGAACTGCTCGTGCTCTGTTATTACTCCAACTACTACTACTAAATATCTTGGCATCATCTTGGATCGAGCACTTAACTGGAAAGCACATATTAAGGCTCTAACATCACGCATTCGAAAGTTCATATATGTTTTCAAAAATCTCAGAGACGTAGCAGACTCAGAAACGCTAAAAAACACTTATTTTGCATTATGCCAGTCTCTGATAATATATGGTATTGGAGTCTGGGGCTCTGCAACAAAAACAACTATGTGTGCAGAGCAACTACGCTCTGCTGCCAGAAAATGTGGCAGAGAGAATCCGGACAAACGAAGCGGCGGGAAGAATTCTGTACCGGAACTTCACCGGGAAAAAACCACCGGTAAAAATAAGTACCGGGAAAAAATCTCCACGCGGCACCACGTTTGCCCGACTAAAACCTAACTAACTTAACGCAGTCTGCTACCACCGTAGCTTATGAAGGGAGCTACAGGGCCCTATATGATAACCTAACCTATAAATTAACTACAATTGAACACTTACCAAATTAAATCTTCTTTCTCTTCGGATCCAAACTTGAGTGTCTTCGGGAAGGGGGAATTCCTAATCACCCTACCTAACCCTTGAGATCTCAATTCCCCAGAACACTAAATAGATTTCTTCCCGTAGTTTCACTCGGGAACAGCCAGATGTGAACAGCCAGCCACGTTTCACCTCTCACAAGAAAAAGTCACAATAACAGAGTTTTTCACAAACACAAATTCAATAGTTATTTAACAAACAGGAAATTCACAATTATCACTCAAACTAAACAACAAGCAAAAGACGCGAGACCGCTCCGCGTATTAAAATCAAACCGATATCGCCCTGGACAATGCAATGGCGGACCACACGCGACGCCATCCACGCTAGCAGTGTGAGAACCCCAAAACGCCTGGCGGCGATAACAGGAAACGCCTGCGTTTAGTTTTACCCAATATATTACAAACATCCCCCCGTCCCGGTCTGAGAAGCAGACCGCTAGCTTACTCTACGGGAAGGCGGGCGAGAGAGGTCACACCTCTCCTTAAAATCGAACCGTCGACCAACACCTCAGCCACACGCGGAGTGCCATCTCCGCCAAGAATCAAACGTAATATGCGAGCTCGTCGCCAAAGCAATGAGGGCAAATTTGCCTCTTTTAACAATACTAAATCACCCTCCCTGGGAGGCTCAGTCCTGTCTGTCCACTTCACTCTTTGCTGCAGCAAATGCAAATATTCAAGCGACCAGCGACGCCAAAAGTCCTGGCTCATTTGCTGCAACATTTGAAAACGCGACAACCGATATACGCGTTCATCCTTCCACGGGTATTCGGGCAGGGCATTCAACGGCCCTCCCACCAAAAAATGACCAGGGGTGAGAGCTTCCAAGTCATTTGGATCTGGAGATAGCGGACAGAGAGGACGAGAGTTGAGGACCGCCTCAACTTTACAAAACACTGTGGCCAGCTCTTCAAAAGTTAGAGCCGTTTCTCCGATAATGCGGCGGAGGTGGGTCTTTGCGGATTTCACAGCCGCTTCAAAATCCCTCCCCAATGGGGGCAACTTGGGGGACTAAACTTCCAGGTTATTCCCCTTTGGGCAGCAATTTGACTTAAACTAGTACAATTTTTATCAATAAACACAGAAACATCCTTAAGATAATTTACAGTTCCTTTATAGTTTGTGCCATTGTCAGACCTAATAAGGGAAGGTAGACCTCGACGCGAAACAAAGCGATCCAACGCGGCGACGAAGGCCTCCGTAGTCAGAGCCGATACCACCTCCAAATGGACAGCCTTGGTGGCCAAACAAACAAATACACACAAATAGCCCTTCACAATACGGGCATTACGAAAGGGAGAAGCCTTGATCGAAAAGGGACCGGCAAAATCGGTTCCAACGCCGTCAAACGGTCTCGAAGGTCGGATTCGATCAGCGGGCAAATCACCCATCTGTGGTTGCATCGTGGATGCCTTCAACCTATAACATGCAATACATCGAAACAGAACGCTACGGATTGCTCTTCGGGCAGACAAAATCCAAAACTCGCGTTGCAAAATAGCCAACAAAGCATTGCACCCAGCATGGGCGTTACGAATGTGTCGATCAGACACCAAAAGCTGCACCAAGGGTCCGCCCTTGGGCAACAACAGAGGATGGCGAGTCTCATATGGAAGATCCGCCTTCCGGAGCCTGCCTCCAACCCGAAGAAGCCCATCCGAGTCGATGTACGGGTTCAAACGAGCGACCGCGCCCTTCAACTTAGCGCGTGCGTCGCGCAAGATACGAAGCTCTGACTCAAACCGTCCGGTCTGCACGACACGGACCCAATGCAACAATGCGGTCCGGCGCTCTTCTGCACCTGCAATCGGCTCCAACCGCTTTGCCTGTGGGTTTCTACAATTATGTATGAAACGCTTAATCCAACTGGTAACACCCAGAAGCTTATCCAAACTGCTATACCGAGCAAGTAGCCAATCCGGCTCCGACGTCGTCTCAGCGACTACAGCATGTACACGGAGCCCAGTCAAACTCAAAGAAGCAACATCTGTCTGACAGACAGGCCAAGAAGTTTCTGATCCCATCAGCCACTCTGGACCCCACCAGAGCGGGTGTGACACCAATTCTGGTGCCGTACAACCTCGGGAGGCACAGTCCGCTGGGTTAAGCTCTCCCGGCACATGTCTCCATGTTATATCAATTCCGATATTCTGGATTTGGGAAACCCGATTTCCCACAAAAACCTCCAAGGTATGTGGGGCCGCGCGCAACCATGCAAGCGCGACCTGGCTATCCGACCAGGCGAAGATGTCCCGTATTTCGACCGTGGCCGCCAGTTCACTGGCAACGTGATGCAACAATTTAGAGAGAAGGTGAGCTCCACTCAACTCAAGCTTGGGAATAGTCAGCCTAGTCCTGATGGGGGCGACCTTGCTCTTCCCTAACAAAAGCGAGACATTGACCCGGCCATCGGCGTCAACTGTCCGCATATAGACTGACGCGGCGTAGCCTCGCTCCGACGCGTCACAAAAGCCATGCAGGCTGGCTCGATATTTCCCGGGGGCAATATTCGACGAGGCAAGGCAATCCGATTGACTTCCTTAATCGATGAAAACAACTCGAGCCAATCATCCAATGGAGGACCAAACAGCGGCTCGTCCCACGAGACGCCCAAAGTCCAAAGTCTCTGAAGAAGACACTTCGCAGAGAATATCACTGGACTGATCCAACCGCTTGGATCAAACATACGGGCTATTACGGACAACACCGTTCTCTTAGTCCAGACTTTTGGTATTTCCAAGTCCACTTGGAATGTGAAAATATCGGTTAGCGGCTGGTACTGCATGCCCAGCACCGCTATCCGGTTGGGATCATCCACATCCTCAAACAGGTGAGGGTTCTGTTGGTGATCCTCCGGGATCCCTTCTAGAACTCTAGGCTCATTGGACAACCACTTACGTAGCTCGTAGCCACCTGTCTTCAATATTTCAATCAATTCATCCCGCAGTAGGAGGGCCTCCTCAATACTTTGGGCTCCGGTGCACACGTCATCAACATACAAGTCACGTGACAGCACGGAAGCCCCACGGGGAAAGCGGATCCGTTCCCGCTCTGCCAATTCAAGCAATGATCTGATGGCGATATAGGGACTAGATTTCAAACCATACGTGTTTGTGTTGAGTTCATACACCGTCACAGGATCCTCAGGGCGCTCACGCCAGAGTATCAACTGGAATCGCCTGTCCTCAGGATGTATGACTGTCTGGCGGAACATCATCCGGATGTCCGCGCCAAAAACCACTTGATGTCTTCTAAAGTTCAAGATGATGTCAATTATGTCCCTATGCAATTTGGGACCCGAATGCAAACACAGATTCAACGAAACCCCGTTCGAAGTGGGTGCGGACCCATCGAAGACGGTCCTCAATTTGCCTGTTGAGGCCTTCACCACCGCGTGGTGGGGCAAAAAATAATGCTCAGTTGAGCTCCAATCAACTCGAGCCGGAGACATGTGACCCAAATCCTCGTACTCGCGCATAAATTCAATATATTTATCGCGAAGTACGTGGTCACGCTGCATGCGTCGCTCCATGGACAGCAGTCGTTTCTCCGCAAGCGCCCTACTTTGCCCTAGGCTAGGACGAGAGGCAACAAAGGGTAACCTAGTTACAAACCGACCGGAGGGCAACCTCTCCGTGGTCGATCGAAAAAGGGCTTCGCACTCAGCGTGTTCCGGATCCATCCTGGAACTCATAGGTGGCTCCTCCACCTCCCAAAACCTTTGCATGGTCTTGGCCAAGGACGCAGATGCGACAACCGGTGGCTCCTCCGCGGTGCCATTATCAAACACAGGGCCCATCAGGGCAAAACCAAAAATCGTAGACACTGCCATCAGTGAAGACGAACCCAGAGCCTTCTGTGTACCCAACAAAATCCAACCCAATACGTCCGAGCCCAGGAGCAAGTCCACTGGGCCGGGATGAAAGACAAAGGGGTCGGCCAAATCCAGACCCGAAACCAAAGACAACACACCCGGCGGTATGTCTGTCGAGGGGTGCCAACCCGCAATGGTATCCATTACCATAGCCGAAGTCGTGATCCTCATTGTGGAGGACTTCAGCGAAGAAAAGGTGACAAGTGTCTGGCCCGTCAGACACTTCACTTGTATGCCACCAACTCCAAGAAGTGGCACAGGCGAGTCTTCCACGACTAAACCTAACTGGCGTGCCACTCGAGTGGTAACCAAACTGCTTTGAGCCCCTGAGTCCAACAGAGCTCTCAAATTAATGGCTTCCCCACGACCCCATACGCGGACCACCGCGGTAGGGAGCAGAACCGTCCGCGGCTCTGTCCCAGCAAGGGAGCAAGCTAGTTACGGGCTCCCCACTCTCTCCAAACCAGGGGCGCGCCACTGACCCGGATAATATGGCGGGCGAGTGCACATCCCCATCTGAGGGGGGCATAACCCGCGGCCCGGCCATACATATGGTACGGCGGGTGGTACTCCAGCCGTGGGTACTCGTGCAGCGGCGGAGAAAACCGCTGCGGCTGCATGTGTTGGGCATTGGTAACCCGCGTGGAGGGGGCGTCCCCACTCTCACGTCCGATCTAGGGCCCCCGCCCATGGGGGCCCTATCCGGGGCCTGGCCAGCTACATACTGGCCATGACCTTGGGGCGCGTGGTCCCGGTCCGCCAAGACCCGCGCAGGTACGCGACCCCTCCCGAGGGGGGTGCGACGAGCGAAGCCGCGTCCTCCGTCCGGTGGTGGAGGGCTTCGCGCAGGAGCGCCCCCGCCCATAGGGGACCCCTGCCTCAACATCCGGGTGCCATCCCCGTTGCGGTTCATGCAAAGCATCGCGTGGTGCCGCCCACGGCATGCACTGCATGGTATGGCACTGGGACAGTCACGTGCATAGTGACCGCCCAAACAATAAAAGCAAAGTTCATGCCGCTTTGCCATGCGGCGCCTATCTTGTACTGGCAGTCTCTGCCAGTCCCTGCATTGTAGCAGGCTGTGGCCCATCCGGCCACATTGCAGGCAGTCCGCGTCCCTCGCGACTGCTGCCGTGTGCGCAACCCGCACACCAGCTCCACGCGGTGGCGGTTGCCGTCCCTGTTGGGGCCTACGTTCAGGCGCTCTGGATGGCGCTGAGTCCGTCATGGTATTCTCAGCCGCCCGTGCCTCAAACTCCAAAAACTTCACCAAGTCAGTGAATGTTGGTAGGGTGGTGCTATCCCGTTCCGCATTCTCGCGCTCAAATCGCGAGCGGATGTCATTGGGTAATTTGCCCAATACAATGTGCACCAGCAAAAAGGACCATTGGTCCACCGGCAGCCCCAGTGTGCGGAGCGCGTTACAGGCCACTGTAACGGGCGTGAGCAACTGCAGGCGCAACTGTGCCCTGTTGGCCACCTTGGGCAGGGCCATCAACTGTGCGGCGTGCGCATCCGCTAACAAACGTAAGTTTTGGTAGCGGGAGTTCAATAACTCCCAAGCCGTATCGTACTGGTCGTCCTCCACCCGGAGGTGCTGGATGAGCGACCGCGCTTCATCCTCAAGAGTGGAGAGGAGGTAGGCCATCTTCTGGGCCTTCGACAAATCCTGTCGTGCTACGACCAGGGACTCAAACATATTTTTATATGCTACCCACTCCTCCATCCTACCCCCAAAGTGGGACAGCTGAAGGGTGGGGAGCCGACCAGTAACCGCTGGTCCTTCCTGTCTAACAGGTGTGCGAGGGGCTGGTCCGCCAGCCTGTCTCGCCCTTATTGCGGTCACCGCCTCCGCGATATCATCGTGCAGACTCAGGATCTGGTCCATGTCCGCCATGTGACCTGCGTAGGCCTCCGGGGCAAGTTCGGCTTCGGTAAGCACCACCATGGCCGCTTCCGCGCTAATCAATCGTGAGTGGAGGTGATCCGCTCTTAGCAGTATGGCGCCCTCCCTGTCCTTCCGGGACAGGAGTCCTCCGGCCGTCACAAACCATCTCAATTCGTTGGCGAGTGTCGCCCTAGCATTGGAGGCCTTCGCCATCGCGTCAAGTCACAAACAAAAAATAACAAAAGGTAAATAAAAAACAACAAAATCAAGCAACTACACGAAGAACCGCGGTAGGTATGAGAATGGCACAAACCCGGAACGCACGGTACAAACCGCAAACAAATACAAAAAAGGTTACAAATATTCTTATACAAACAAACTAAGAAAAATCTAATAATTTTTACAAACAATTAATTATTTTTTACAAACGAACAAATAGAGGGTAGATAAACTACGCTCTGCTACCAGAAAATGTGCAGAGCAACTACGCTCTGCTGCCAGAAAATGTGGCAGAGAGAATCCGGACAAACGAAGCGGCGGGAAGAATTCTGTACCGGAACTTCACCGGGAAAAAACCACCGGTAAAAATAAGTACCGGGAAAAAATCTCCACGCGGCACCACGTTTGCCCGACTAAAACCTAACTAACTTAACGCAGTCTGCTACCACCGTAGCTTATGAAGGGAGCTACAGGGCCCTATATGATAACCTAACCTATAAATTAACTACAATTGAACACTTACCAAATTAAATCTTCTTTCTCTTCGGATCCAAACTTGAGTGTCTTCGGGAAGGGGGAATTCCTAATCACCCTACCTAACCCTTGAGATCTCAATTCCCCAGAACACTAAATAGATTTCTTCCCGTAGTTTCACTCGGGAACAGCCAGATGTGAACAGCCAGCCACGTTTCACCTCTCACAAGAAAAAGTCACAATAACAGAGTTTTTCACAAACACAAATTCAATAGTTATTTAACAAACAGGAAATTCACAATTATCACTCAAACTAAACAACAAGCAAAAGACGCGAGACCGCTCCGCGTATTAAAATCAAACCGATATCGCCCTGGACAATGCAATGGCGGACCACACGCGACGCCATCCACGCTAGCAGTGTGAGAACCCCAAAACGCCTGGCGGCGATAACAGGAAACGCCTGCGTTTAGTTTTACCCAATATATTACAAACACTATGCTTCCACTCGAGCGAGCGCAAAGAGCTGTCCTTAAAGTAATGACACGAAAATCTTTTCGTTATCCTACCACTCAACTATACTCTGACACCAAAGTGCTAACAGTGAGGCAGCTTTTTGTAGCACAGATAATAATAAGGAAGCATTCCCAAATGGCGTATGATCCTAATTTAAATTCACATCGGAGAAGACAACATCGCTATATGGTATGTCCCATATTACCACATAGAACCTCGTTAGCAAAACGGAACTTTAAAATTTTAAGCCCTAAATTGTACAATAAAATAAACAAAGAGACAAATATTTATCATTGCACGAAGTTCTTATGTAAAAAACGTGTTAAATTATTTCTGACGAATCTAGATTATTTACAAACCGAAAATCTCCTAATTTAATTCCCTTTCGCACTAAAATGTACTCGTATATCGCTGCCCCCCTCTTACATTACAAAACCTTTCATACACACAAACACTCGTCCTAACTCACACACTCCTCACCTATATACACGTAACATCCATTCATCGTACAATGAAACTTCTTCACACAAAAATAATACTTTTAAGATATGCCCTTAACCTAGCTGTTAGTTTACGTTTTAAATTATTAATAGAAGATTTTCCAAAAAAACAGATGACTCTAGTTTGGGAAATCTTGGTCAATGTTGTTTCATGTTACAGCCTTTTAAATTAAAATATATATTGGTATATACTAAGTATACAAGACTGGCCCCGTACCATACCGAAAGCAAGCCGCCTCTGAGATACAGACTAACGTCTAGTTCGGAGGTGGACTGTTGCCGGCTGGTAAATGGAGCAAATTTGTTATAATGTATCCCTGTGTATTTTGCTTTTTGGTTGTGAAATAAAGAATTATTATTATTATTATGTTGGTACGCTTTTCAGAGCCACGGGTCCATTGGGACCCGGTCCTTTGAGGCGTTCATGGGGCCAAAGCCAACATGAAGAGGCCTTTTTGTACCTTTTTAATCAAAAAGTGAGATGGCTGCATCTGCGGAGATCTGTCCCTTAGTGTACCATAGGGATATACTAACGGACAGTCCTCCACAGCTGCCGAACTATTGCCAGGTAGGGATTAACAAGGTTTGGGCTATGTGGATGGGATGCTAGTGGACCGGATTGCTGGGTTATGGAGTGAGATACGGACATCTACCTTTAAATCTCTCACAAAAATTTAAGTTAGGCAGATGGTGACTTGCTGCTCTTTGGCTGTACAGCCTGTGGGCCTCCCTAATTAAGCCACCAGTTGGCGGCCAGGGCGCAACACAGTGTGAGCAGCTAAGGGTGTCGAGAGGTGCGGCTCCGGTTTCACCTTCACGGGGGTGAGCCCCGAGAGCGGGTTTCCCCGTTATTACGCCATTACGTGCAATACACTTCCACCCTGGAGCGAGTGTTCCGCTCTTGCTACTCCACTCTGAGCCGGCCGGCTAAGGCAAGCCAGAGGCGGGGGTGTGTCACTGTGTGTGTGTGTAGGTGCGTGTGTGTGTGGTCCCCCTGGAGATCGGGTCCGTGGTGACGCCGCTCACCAACAACTCGCCACAAGCTGCCCCTGCGGTGACTGATTGCACTGGAGATCCAGCGGGCGATGGGGTCGTCACATCCCGACGCCTTATTATTATTATTATTACATCGCTGTGGTCCTGCGCGGGCGCAGCGGCCACGTGCCTGGCCAGGAAGGCCACGTACGCGGCCACGTACGCGGCCACGTGCTGCGGCACTCCACGAGGCACCACTTGTTATATTGATATAGATGATACAACACTACCTGACTCAAGTCGAGCGCCACATCGCTGTGGTCCTGCGCGGGCGCAGCGGCCACGTGCCTGGCCAGGAAGGCCACGTACGCGGCCACGTACGCGGCCACGTGCTGCGGCACTCCACGAGGCACCACTTGTTATATTGATATAGATGATACAACACTACCTGACTCAAGTCGAGCGCCACATCGCTGTGGTCCTGCGCGGGCGCAGCGGCCACGTGCCTGGCCAGGAAGGCCACGTACGCGGCCACGTGCTGCGGCACTCCACGAGGCACCACTTGTTATATTGATATAGATGATACAACACTACCTGACTCAAGTCGAGCGCCACATCGCTGTGGTCCTGCGCGGGCGCAGCGGCCACGTGCCTGGCCAGGAAGGCCACGTACGCGGCCACGTGCTGCGGCACTCCACGAGGCACCACTTGTTATATTGATATAGATGATACAACACTACCTGACTCAAGTCGAGCGCCACATCGCTGTGGTCCTGCGCGGGCGCAGCGGCCACGTGCCTGGCCAGGAAGGCCACGTACGCGGCCACGTGCTGCGGCACTCCACGAGGCACCACTTGTTATATTGATATAGATGATACAACACTACCTGACTCAAGTCGAGCGCCACATCGCTGTGGTCCTGCGCGGGCGCAGCGGCCACGTGCCTGGCCAGGAAGGCCACGTACGCGGCCACGTGCTGCGGCACTCCACGAGGCACCACTTGTTATATTGATATAGATGATACAACACTACCTGACTCAAGTCGAGCGCCACATCGCTGTGGTCCTGCGCGGGCGCAGCGGCCACGTGCCTGGCCAGGAAGGCCACGTACGCGGCCACGTGCTGCGGCACTCCACGAGGCACCACTTGTTATATTGATATAGATGATACAACACTACCTGACTCAAGTCGAGCGCCACATCGCTGTGGTCCTGCGCGGGCGCAGCGGCCACGTGCCTGGCCAGGAAGGCCACGTACGCGGCCACGTGCTGCGGCACTCCACGAGGCACCACTTGTTATATTGATATAGATGATACAACACTACCTGACTCAAGTCGAGCGCCACATCGCTGTGGTCCTGCGCGGGCGCAGCGGCCACGTGCCTGGCCAGGAAGGCCACGTACGCGGCCACGTGCTGCGGCACTCCACGAGGCACCACTTGTTATATTGATATAGATGATACAACACTACCTGACTCAAGTCGAGCGCCACATCGCTGTGGTCCTGCGCGGGCGCAGCGGCCACGTGCCTGGCCAGGAAGGCCACGTACGCGGCCACGTGCTGCGGCACTCCACGAGGCACCACTTGTTATATTGATATAGATGATACAACACTACCTGACTCAAGTCGAGCGCCACATCGCTGTGGTCCTGCGCGGGCGCAGCGGCCACGTGCCTGGCCAGGAAGGCCACGTACGCGGCCACGTGCTGCGGCACTCCACGAGGCACCACTTGTTATATTGATATAGATGATACAACACTACCTGACTCAAGTCGAGCGCCACATCGCTGTGGTCCTGCGCGGGCGCAGCGGCCACGTGCCTGGCCAGGAAGGCCACGTACGCGGCCACGTGCTGCGGCACTCCACGAGGCACCACTTGTTATATTGATATAGATGATACAACACTACCTGACTCAAGTCGAGCGCCACATCGCTGTGGTCCTGCGCGGGCGCAGCGGCCACGTGCCTGGCCAGGAAGGCCACGTACGCGGCCACGTGCTGCGGCACTCCACGAGGCACCACTTGTTATATTGATATAGATGATACAACACTACCTGACTCAAGTCGAGCGCCACATCGCTGTGGTCCTGCGCGGGCGCAGCGGCCACGTGCCTGGCCAGGAAGGCCACGTACGCGGCCACGTGCTGCGGCACTCCACGAGGCACCACTTGTTATATTGATATAGATGATACAACACTACCTGACTCAAGTCGAGCGCCACATCGCTGTGGTCCTGCGCGGGCGCAGCGGCCACGTGCCTGGCCAGGAAGGCCACGTACGCGGCCACGTGCTGCGGCACTCCACGAGGCACCACTTGTTATATTGATATAGATGATACAACACTACCTGACTCAAGTCGAGCGCCACATCGCTGTGGTCCTGCGCGGGCGCAGCGGCCACGTGCCTGGCCAGGAAGGCCACGTACGCGGCCACGTGCTGCGGCACTCCACGAGGCACCACTTGTTATATTGATATAGATGATACAACACTACCTGACTCAAGTCGAGCGCCACATCGCTGTGGTCCTGCGCGGGCGCAGCGGCCACGTGCCTGGCCAGGAAGGCCACGTACGCGGCCACGTGCTGCGGCACTCCACGAGGCACCACTTGTTATATTGATATAGATGATACAACACTACCTGACTCAAGTCGAGCGCCACATCGCTGTGGTCCTGCGCGGGCGCAGCGGCCACGTGCCTGGCCAGGAAGGCCACGTACGCGGCCACGTGCTGCGGCACTCCACGAGGCACCACTTGTTATATTGATATAGATGATACAACACTACCTGACTCAAGTCGAGCGCCACATCGCTGTGGTCCTGCGCGGGCGCAGCGGCCACGTGCCTGGCCAGGAAGGCCACGTACGCGGCCACGTGCTGCGGCACTCCACGAGGCACCACTTGTTATATTGATATAGATGATACAACACTACCTGACTCAAGTCGAGCGCCACATCGCTGTGGTCCTGCGCGGGCGCAGCGGCCACGTGCCTGGCCAGGAAGGCCACGTACGCGGCCACGTGCTGCGGCACTCCACGAGGCACCACTTGTTATATTGATATAGATGATACAACACTACCTGACTCAAGTCGAGCGCCACATCGCTGTGGTCCTGCGCGGGCGCAGCGGCCACGTGCCTGGCCAGGAAGGCCACGTACGCGGCCACGTGCTGCGGCACTCCACGAGGCACGACTTGTTATATTGATATAGATGATACAACACTACCTGACTCAAGTCGAGCGCCACATCGCTGTGTTCCTGCGCGGGCGCAGCGGCCACGTGCCTGGCCAGGAAGGCCACGTACGCGGCCACGTGCTGCGGCACTCCACGAGGCACCACTTGTTATATTGATATAGATGATACAACACTACCTGACTCAAGTCGAGCGCCACATCGCTGTGGTCCTGCGCGGGCGCAGCGGCCACGTGCCTGGCCAGGAAGGCCACGTACGCGGCCACGTGCTGCGGCACTCCACGAGGCACCACTTGTTATATTGATATAGATGATACAACACTACCTGACTCAAGTCGAGCGCCACATCGCTGTGGTCCTGCGCGGGCGCAGCGGCCACGTGCCTGGCCAGGAAGGCCACGTACGCGGCCACGTGCTGCGGCACTCCACGAGGCACCACTTGTTATATTGATATAGATGATACAACACTACCTGACTCAAGTCGAGCGCCACATCGCTGTGGTCCTGCGCGGGCGCAGCGGCCACGTGCCTGGCCAGGAAGGCCACGTACGCGGCCACGTGCTGCGGCACTCCACGAGGCACCACTTGTTATATTGATATAGATGATACAACACTACCTGACTCAAGTCGAGCGCCACATCGCTGTGGTCCTGCGCGGGCGCAGCGGCCACGTGCCTGGCCAGGAAGGCCACGTACGCGGCCACGTGCTGCGGCACTCCACGAGGCACCACTTGTTATATTGATATAGATGATACAACACTACCTGACTCAAGTCGAGCGCCACATCGCTGTGGTCCTGCGCGGGCGCAGCGGCCACGTGCCTGGCCAGGAAGGCCACGTACGCGGCCACGTGCTGCGGCACTCCACGAGGCACCACTTGTTATATTGATATAGATGATACAACACTACCTGACTCAAGTCGAGCGCCACATCGCTGTGGTCCTGCGCGGGCGCAGCGGCCACGTGCCTGGCCAGGAAGGCCACGTACGCGGCCACGTGCTGCGGCACTCCACGAGGCACCACTTGTTATATTGATATAGATGATACAACACTACCTGACTCAAGTCGAGCGCCACATCGCTGTGGTCCTGCGCGGGCGCAGCGGCCACGTGCCTGGCCAGGAAGGCCACGTACGCGGCCACGTGCTGCGGCACTCCACGAGGCACCACTTGTTATATTGATATAGATGATACAACACTACCTGACTCAAGTCGAGCGCCACATCGCTGTGGTCCTGCGCGGGCGCAGCGGCCACGTGCCTGGCCAGGAAGGCCACGTACGCGGCCACGTGCTGCGGCACTCCACGAGGCACCACTTGTTATATTGATATAGATGATACAACACTACCTGACTCAAGTCGAGCGCCACATCGCTGTGGTCCTGCGCGGGCGCAGCGGCCACGTGCCTGGCCAGGAAGGCCACGTACGCGGCCACGTGCTGCGGCACTCCACGAGGCACCACTTGTTATATTGATATAGATGATACAACACTACCTGACTCAAGTCGAGCGCCACATCGCTGTGGTCCTGCGCGGGCGCAGCGGCCACGTGCCTGGCCAGGAAGGCCACGTACGCGGCCACGTGCTGCGGCACTCCACGAGGCACCACTTGTTATATTGATATAGATGATACAACACTACCTGACTCAAGTCGAGCGCCACATCGCTGTGGTCCTGCGCGGGCGCAGCGGCCACGTGCCTGGCCAGGAAGGCCACGTACGCGGCCACGTGCTGCGGCACTCCACGAGGCACCACTTGTTATATTGATATAGATGATACAACACTACCTGACTCAAGTCGAGCGCCACATCGCTGTGGTCCTGCGCGGGCGCAGCGGCCACGTGCCTGGCCAGGAAGGCCACGTACGCGGCCACGTGCTGCGGCACTCCACGAGGCACCACTTGTTATATTGATATAGATGATACAACACTACCTGACTCAAGTCGAGCGCCACATCGCTGTGGTCCTGCGCGGGCGCAGCGGCCACGTGCCTGGCCAGGAAGGCCACGTACGCGGCCACGTGCTGCGGCACTCCACGAGGCACCACTTGTTATATTGATATAGATGATACAACACTACCTGACTCAAGTCGAGCGCCACATCGCTGTGGTCCTGCGCGGGCGCAGCGGCCACGTGCCTGGCCAGGAAGGCCACGTACGCGGCCACGTGCTGCGGCACTCCACGAGGCACCACTTGTTATATTGATATAGATGATACAACACTACCTGACTCAAGTCGAGCGCCACATCGCTGTGGTCCTGCGCGGGCGCAGCGGCCACGTGCCTGGCCAGGAAGGCCACGTACGCGGCCACGTGCTGCGGCACTCCACGAGGCACCACTTGTTATATTGATATAGATGATACAACACTACCTGACTCAAGTCGAGCGCCACATCGCTGTGGTCCTGCGCGGGCGCAGCGGCCACGTGCCTGGCCAGGAAGGCCACGTACGCGGCCACGTGCTGCGGCACTCCACGAGGCACCACTTGTTATATTGATATAGATGATACAACACTACCTGACTCAAGTCGAGCGCCACATCGCTGTGGTCCTGCGCGGGCGCAGCGGCCACGTGCCTGGCCAGGAAGGCCACGTACGCGGCCACGTGCTGCGGCACTCCACGAGGCACCACTTGTTATATTGATATAGATGATACAACACTACCTGACTCAAGTCGAGCGCCACATCGCTGTGGTCCTGCGCGGGCGCAGCGGCCACGTGCCTGGCCAGGAAGGCCACGTACGCGGCCACGTGCTGCGGCACTCCACGAGGCACCACTTGTTATATTGATATAGATGATACAACACTACCTGACTCAAGTCGAGCGCCACATCGCTGTGGTCCTGCGCGGGCGCAGCGGCCACGTGCCTGGCCAGGAAGGCCACGTACGCGGCCACGTGCTGCGGCACGCACTCCACGAGGCACGCGGCGCGCACGCGGGACACCACTTCCTCGCGCACAGCGTTCCAGTGCCGGAGGTTCCATACTAGTTGGAGCCATTCTCTGGAAGAAATTGATGTTATTTTACAAGTAGGGATAGAAAAAAATGTTAGGTTCGAGCACTTTTAGGAAAAAAGAGAGATAATCATGATTAAAGTAACAAAAAAAAAATCGAACTGTAAAAAAGAAAAGCGAAATTTAATACGTACAGAACCCGTCTTTAAATCTTACGGGACAGACAGTCTAGAGTCGTGAAACAGGGCCACGTTTAGTTAGATAGTAGGATTAGTACAATTGGTTGTATGCAGACATAGTATTTGTTTTGTTCATCGAAAGGATAGCATAAATTGGCATATCAGTACTTACTCAGGACTGACATCCGCGTTATAATCCATTTCTGTGGTGTCATCTGTTGACTGTGTCAGTACCAGTTTGAGACCCTGAAACAACAACGGTTTATTTAACAAACTAAATTCATAACAATTAAAAAATAAAAATTTCATCAAAAAGAGTCTTCATTACAATGTAGGTAATGAGTTTGAAATCTTTTAGGCAAACAATGCTAAACGATTAGAATCAAACTAATTTATAATTATAACATACTAACAGCGCCTTGGGGTTTCGCTTCCGTGGGTATTTTGGGATAAAAAAGTGTATCAAATTTTGTGGAAATCCGTCAGGTATATTTGGCATGATTGAGTAACAAACATTCAAACTACGTTTACGTTTTATCCACCATACGTTTTAAAAGACACTTCTTGCCATCTACGACCAATCTGTTGAATTAACTTTCTGAGGCGGTATTTTCGAACCGATACGACATTAGAACCGTCAAAAAACGAGTCTACGTCTTCTTGAAAGGTCGGAAACACTCTTGCGATACCCCTGGTGTTGCAGTAGTACATTAGCAGCGGTGATCGCTTACCATCAGGTGAATCGTTTGCTCGTTTGCCGCCATATGTTATAAAAAAAACGCATTTTGTAGTGTAGTTAGTTTGATATATTAATGTGATGTGATTGACGACTTTGTAAAAATGTAGCGATGTTTGTGACTCACCCTGGTGGCAGCTGCCCTGGTCTGCGCGTGCGCGTGCGCAAGGCGCTGCATGTAGTAGTGCAGCACGGCCCGCGCGCCTTCCTCACTAATATAAATACAAAATATCTTCATTGTGGTACACAGGTATAAAAGTTAATAAAAAATTATACATAAGTGTGTCACTGTGACCTGGGTAAGACGTACAATAATTTAAAATTAAAAAATATTATTATTAAAAATTATTCAATACAAAATTTTAACAAGTATATAGTAATACTCCTAAATATTTAGTCGTCAAAAAATTTTAAAAAAATCTAAACTTACAAATTATTATTTAAAAAGTCATTAATATTATTATAGCATTTTTTGTCAAAGAGATATAGAACAAATATTTATATACAGAATGAATTTAAGAACATTTGGCATATTTTCTACTGTACTCATGAATATGAGCAAATATTTGTATGGGACAGCCTCTGATACCTCAAAAAAAAAAAACCGGCCAAATGCGAGTCAAACTTGCGCACCGAGGGTTCCATACATGCAAAGCATCTCAAATTACAGCTCTAACTACAAGACCAACTAGTTTCAAAAACAAATTTAACTTTGCAGTTAAATCCCAAGATTCATTCTGAATCCAGCGCACTTAATTAATTTCAACTTGCCTTTAAGCGTTCCTGAGAAAAAACGTTTGATAGACAGACGGACAACAAAGTGATCTAATAAGGGTTCCGTTTTTGCCTTTTGAGGTAAGGAACCCTAAAAACAGCTATTCCATACCATTCCAATACTTGCACAAAATTTATGCAACAGCTGTTGTAATTTTTTTTGAGATATCAGTCGGTCCCATACAAAAAGTTGCTCATATTCGTGAGTACTTTAACTAGTACAAAAGATGCTCATCTTTTCGAATTCACCCTGTATGTATATGTATCATCATTGTCGTCAGCTTTCCATGACCCACTGCTGGGTAAAATATAATTAATGTACAGAATATAAACATTTTTGAAATAATTTTTTTTTTGACAAATAAATTTGTAGTTGGAGAGATAAGGCTTTTGCCCAACAGTGGGACCTTTTGGCCAAATAAAAAAAATGTACGAACATTTAAATATTAAACAAATAAATGAGAAATGGTTAAGAATGAGATAAGAATGAAGCTCACCTGTCGGCCACGGTCCTGCGCAGATGTGCGCACAGTTCCCCCGCCTTCCCCGACTCCGAGGAGCCCCCCACCCCCGCCGACAGGAACTCGCACAGGCATTGCACTGGCAGCACGCTGGAACAGATGTCACATCATAGTCTAATAATAACACTAATTTACAATTTTTTTTATTTTATTTTTTGTACCCTCAAAGCTACTTCGTTTTTTTGATAGATCTATATGTGTTGAATATTGGTCTAATTATAAATTTCCGCCATCACGTAAGATTTGAGAAAAAAAATGTGTCAAAATTTCAAAATTTTATTTTTCGCTAATATTTTGAGACAGTATTAAAATAAGTAGTTTTAAAATTTTTAACATGTTTTATAGCTGTAAATATTATAACACTCTTCAATAATATAAAGCAATCCAATTTTAAATTTTTATTTCCCACAAAAACATTTTTTGAAAGTTTTGTTAATTTCTCCATACAAGGACTATAACCATAAAATGTATGGAGAAATTAACACAACTTTCAAATGTTTTTGCGGGAAATAAAAATTGTAAAATTTAAAATTGAATTGCTTTATATTATTGAAGAGTGTTATAATGTTTACAGCTATCTTTTTAACACATTTTTTTCGCAAATCTTACGTGATGGGGGAAATTTATAATCAGACCTATATTCCACATATACATATCTATCAAAAAAACCTAGTAGCTTTGAGTGTACACAAATTGTGTAAACTAGTGTAATCTTTCAGTTTCAGGTTATATAAATCATCAGAGACTTCTGCACGCTCCAGCAGCGTGCTGTCTGGATCACAGGTAAGTTTTTTACATTTTTCTATGAAGGACACGACAAGTGCCGTAGACATCAAAAAGCGGTGCCAAGAAAAGAAGAAGTAAATACCTAAGTTCCAATCGATCGTGCCTCAGCAGCTGATGCAGCCAAGGCATAGCTCGCCTCGTGCCATGTCTCTCAACCAAGTCCAGCAACAACGCTGGCTGTTTACACAATAACTTGCTAAGAAGTTAAGAAAGAAGTAGAAAGAAGAATACACACCTGAGTTCCAATCGATCGTGCCTCAGCAGCTGATGCAGCCAAGGCATAGCTCGCCTCGTGCCATGTCTCTCAACTAAATCCAGCAACAACGCTGGTTGTCTACACAGCAGCTTGCCAAGTCTCATCTGAGAGGACAAGGCTTGGAGTGTCTCTACGACGGACTGTGGGGGCTTCCGCGCTGGACCCAGTGGGTCTAGGATGGTCAGCTGTGGAGGGAAATTATTGTGAGAAATTGGATTAAAAAGTAGAATAAATAACAATAAATTAATACAATTATTTTATATGATTCCATGCTGGTCTGGGAGCAAAGAAAAACACAGAATATGCCAGCTGCTTCTCTTCCCGCGCAGATTGTAAAAGTCAATCGGGGGAAAGGGCTTTAAACTGGGGATTCCTCCACTCATAGGCGATGGGCTAGCAACCTGTCACTATACCTGAATCTCCATTCCATCAAAGAGCCCTCTATTCAGCTAAGCGTGGCCTTCGAGTCTTACGACTCCTGGCTCTGTCTACCCCGTAAGGGATAAAGACGTGATTCTATGTATGTATGTTCTTTTATACTGATTGACAGATAACGGCGGCGGCGGTTGCGCTCGAGTTCCACTCTATGCTTGGTTTGCTAATCAATCAATCAATCAACAATGATATTACCTGGCTCAGCAGCCGTGAAGTATGTTCAGTGACCGGCAGTTTAGCGTTGCTAGCGGCCGCTAGATGGCTCTCCAGCTGCAGTATGGCGGCTCTCTCCGCTTCTGCCCTCTCAGCCTCGGCGGCGGCGCTTGCGCTCGAGTTCCACTCTATGCTTGGTTTGCTAATCAATCAATCAATCATGACATTACCGGGCTCAGCAGCCGTGAAGTATGTTCAGTGACCGGCAGTTTAGCGTTGCTAGCGGCCGCTAGATGGCTCTCCAGCTGCAGTATGGCGGCTCTCTCCGCTTCTGCCCTCTCAGCCTCGGCGGCGGCGCTTGCGCTCGAGTTCCACTCTATGCTTGGTTTGCTAAACAATCAATCAATTAATCAATCATTTATTTCGTCAAAGTTAAAATGAGTTTGATTATGCGTGAACATGGTTTAAGTGTGAGAGAAAACAATGCTTTATTCTGTGTCATTTGGCATGTAAAAAGCTAAAGAATAACAACAAATATTATATTGGCCGTAAGTCATTTCATAGAATAATCATAATCAATATACTTTTTCCGTTACTGACTGAGTGACTGACAGACAACGCACAGCCATAACTTTTTGGCGTAGTAAGCTGAAATTTGGCTTGTAGGTAAGTTCCTTAGGGAGTGGTACTAAGAGAGGATTTCCCGAAATTCCGAACAAAATCCAGGGCCCACACTATTCCGTAATATACCTAGTTGGTAAGAATTTCATTAGAGTGTCTTCTCAGCAGTGGTCTTTCTAGATTAAAAGCAATAAATTGCTTTGATCCCACCGCTGCCACCGTTTAATTTTTGTTGGATTTTTAATTATCAACTATTTTTTTCACAGGTTTTAATTGAGCGTACTTCAGTGATCGGCAGCGTTCTCCCTCCAGAGCTGCGCGACCCCGCCCCCGCCCCCGCGCAGCGCCGTGCTGTGCAGGGAGAGGATTTCCCGAAATTCCCACCGGAACAAAGTCTCGGGCCCAGCTAGAATGCGTGCTTGGTGATGCAGGTCTCGTTTGGCATGTAAGTTCATTAGGGAGTACAGGGGAGCACTAAGAGAGGATTTCCCAAAATTCCCACAGGAACCACATACTTGGTGATGCAGGTCTCGATGAGAGCCCTCAGCGTGGGGTAGGTGACGGCGGCGCGCTCGGCGAACGACTCCGGGTTGTGCGCCGCCAGCATCGCGAGCAGCAGCCAGCCGCGCCAGTACAGCGACGTGATGGCTAGCTGGGGGGGTGTACCTGGTGAGTTGGGACCACAGGAACCACATACTTGGTGATGCAGGTCTCGATGAGAGCCCTCAGCGTGGGGTAGGTGACGGCGGCGCGCTCGGCGAACGACTCCGGGTTGTGCGCCGCCAGCATCGCGAGCAGCAGCCAGCCGCGCCAGTACAGCGACGTGATGGCTAGCTGGGGGGGTGTACCTGGTGAGTTGGGACCACAGGAACCACATACGTGGTGATGCAGGTCTCGATGAGAGCCCTCAGCGTGGGGTAGGTGACGGCGGCGCGCTCGGCGAACGACTCCGGGTTGTGCGCCGCCAGCATCGCGAGCAGCAGCCAGCCGCGCCAGTACAGCGACGTGATGGCTAGCTGGGGGTGTACCTGGTGAGTTGGGACCACAGGAACCACATACTTGGTGATGCAGGTCTCGATGAGAGCCCTCAGCGTGGGGTAGGTGACGGCGGCGCGCTCGGCGAACGACTCCGGGTTGTGCGCCGCCAGCATCGCGAGCAGCAGCCAGCCGCGCCAGTACAGCGACGTGATGGCTAGCTGGGGGTGTACCTGGTGAGTTGGGACCACAGGAACCACATACTTGGTGATGCAGGTCTCGATGAGAGCCCTCAGCGTGGGGTAGGTGACGGCGGCGCGCTCGGCGAACGACTCCGGGTTGTGCGCCGCCAGCATCGCGAGCAGCAGCCAGCCGCGCCAGTACAGCGACGTGATGGCTAGCTGGGGGGGTGTACCTGGTGAGTTGGGACCACAGGAACCACATACTTGGTGATGCAGGTCTCGATGAGAGCCCTCAGCGTGGGGTAGGTGACGGCGGCGCGCTCGGCGAACGACTCCGGGTTGTGCGCCGCCAGCATCGCGAGCAGCAGCCAGCCGCGCCAGTACAGCGACGTGATGGCTAGCTGGGGGGGTGTACCTGGTGAGTTGGGACCACAGGAACCACATACTTGGTGATGCAGGTCTCGATGAGAGCCCTCAGCGTGGGGTAGGTGACGGCGGCGCGCTCGGCGAACGACTCCGGGTTGTGCGCCGCCAGCATCGCGAGCAGCAGCCAGCCGCGCCAGTACAGCGACGTGATGGCTAGCTGGGGGTGTACCTGGTGAGTTGGGACCACAGGAACCACATACTTGGTGATGCAGGTCTCGATGAGAGCCCTCAGCGTGGGGTAGGTGACGGCGGCGCGCTCGGCGAACGACTCCGGGTTGTGCGCCGCCAGCATCGCGAGCAGCAGCCAGCCGCGCCAGTACAGCGACGTGATGGCTAGCTGGGGGGGTGTACCTGGTGAGTTGGGACCACAGGAACCACATACTTGGTGATGCAGGTCTCGATGAGAGCCCTCAGCGTGGGGTAGGTGACGGCGGCGCGCTCGGCGAACGACTCCGGGTTGTGCGCCGCCAGCATCGCGAGCAGCAGCCAGCCGCGCCAGTACAGCGACGTGATGGCTAGCTGCGGGGGGGTGTACCTGGTGAGTTGGGACCACAGGAACCACATACTTGGTGATGCAGGTCTCGATGAGAGCCCTCAGCGTGGGGTAGGTGACGGCGGCGCGCTCGGCGAACGACTCCGGGTTGTGCGCCGCCAGCATCGCGAGCAGCAGCCAGCCGCGCCAGTACAGCGACGTGATGGCTGGCTGGGGGCGTGTACCCTGTTGAGTTCAAAAAATGTAAACATTAAAGAGATGAAAAAAAAGTAAATATGTATTGATTTTATACATCCGATTAGATGTTGCGTGGGGCGCGAGGTGCAAGCACCTCGCGTGCTGTGCAGGGGGGGGCTTTAAAACTGTTCTGTTGCGAGTTGGTCCAAAAAAGTTTTGAGGGTAGTCATCTAAGTAGCAGAGTTGTCGGCACGAATTAGCTGAAAAGTCGAAACTACTCTGGCTTTTGCTCTTTGTTATGAAGACGCAGGAGAAAGGGGGAGGAACTGCATGGGGGACTCCTCGGGCGGCAGTCTCACCAGCTGTTACCAGCTCTAACATAAACACTCACCCAGGTGGCAGCGTGATGTTATCCGGGGGGTTGAACTGGCACAGCTGGAAGATGTAGTCGGCCACCTCCAGCTTGTCCAGCTGCAGGGGAGACTCCTCGGGCGGCAGTCTCACCAGCTGTTACCAGCTCTAACATAAACACTCACCCAGGTGGCAGCGTGATGTTATCCGGGGGGTTGAACTGGCACAGCTGGAAGATGTAGTCGGCCACCTCCAGCTTGTCCAGCTGCAGGGGACTCCTCGGGCGGCAGTCTCACCAGCTGTTACCAGCTCTAACATAAACACTCACCCAGGTGGCAGCGTGATGTTATCCGGGGGGTTGAACTGGCACAGCTGGAAGATGTAGTCGGCCACCTCCAGCTTGTCCAGCTGCAGGGGAGACTCCTCGGGCGGCAGTCTCACCAGCTGTTACCAGCTCTAACATAAACACTCACCCTGGTGGCAGCGTGATGTTATCCGGGGGTTGAACTGGCACAGCTGGAAGATGTAGTCGGCCACCTCCAGCTTGTCCAGCTGCAGGGGACTCCTCGGGCGGCAGTCTCACCAGCTGTTACCAGATCTAACATAAACACTCACCCAGGTGGCAGCGTGATGTTATCCGGGGGTTGAACTGGCACAGCTGGAAGATGTAGTCGGCCACCTCCAGCTTGTCCAGCTGCAGGGGGGACTCCTCAGGCGGCAGTCTCACCAGCTGTTACCAGCTCTAACATAAACACTCACCCTGGTGGCAGCGTGATGTTATCCGGGGGTTGAACTGGCACAGCTGGAAGATGTAGTCGGCCACCTCCAGCTTGTCCAGCTGCAGGGGACTCCTCAGGCGGCAGTCTCACCAGCTGTTACCAGATCTAACATAAACACTCACCCAGGTGGCAGCGTGATGTTATCCGGGGGTTGAACTGGCACAGCTGGAAGATGTAGTCGGCCACCTCCAGCTTGTCCAGCTGCAGGGGACTCCTCGGGCGGCAGTCTCACCAGCTGTTACCAGATCTAACATAAACACTCACCCAGGTGGCAGCGTGATGTTATCCGGGGGTTGAACTGGCACAGCTTGTCGTGTATAAAAAATAAAAAAATAAAAAGTGTATGTTGGGCGGTGTGCGCAGGGGTCTCCAACTATTTGAAGCGAAGACGGGCAATATCCCTGCGCAGTGCGATTATACACGAACAATTACTTTAGAGAGAGCCGGATGTAATGCTCAGGATAGAGCCTCGTACTTTTGAAGTACAAGGACCTCTTGTCTATTAAGCCTTAAGTTCTGGGAGTCACGGGCAGGGTGATATCATTAATACGATATGGTTGGGATAGAATATAGCATTTTATTCCATAAACACACTAGCCGCTGAGGGCGGGCACATGTTATACTAATACCAAAATCTGATAAGTCTTTGCCGCAATTAAAAGTTAAAATTAACATAAACCAAATATAAGGTACCTGGCCAGGTCCGTACACAAACGTCTGTGCGCACTTAGAACGTTGTCCCGTTCACCGTTTTGTGATCCATTGGGTTCGAGCACTGGTGCTGGTCGCGTCCTCAAAGCGACGCGGCGCTCCTGCACGCTCCGTTGTATGCGAGATAGTAGACGCTGGCTGGGCCTTCCGAGGTTTGCGCTGAGTCACACACGGACATCGGATCGAAGGCGGCGACGCGGCCTTTGGAAATAAGGTTAGGATCCGTGTGTTGCACCTTTGGGGTCGCCGACGACGGGGCCTGCGCCGTGGCATGCGGCCCACGGTCCGGGAGAACCGCACCCTCTGGTGATGGGAGGACACTCCAGGAAGCGCCAATTCATACGGCCGGGCGGGCACGTGGATATCAACAGCTCATCCTCCTGACAACTTCGTGGCGGCAAATATCCCCTGTGTCCTGGCGCGTATCGCGGATTTTAAAGCTAAAGGTTAAACTATAGTCCCATGACGGGGTGCCGAGGGCGGCGAAAGTGAAAAAACCCCAAAAATTTAATAATTTTGCTCAAGCCATGTTAGTCGTGGCGCCTACCCAGGAAGAGCAAGATCCCTCGCCACTCGATTTGACATTCCGCCTCGTCGCGCTCCATTCCGCTTAATTCGGACGCACGTCAAACCAACTTTTTAATATTCTTTAAAAGAACTAATGTTTAAATAAGGTATTTATTCGTTGAATATTATAATAATCTAAGTCGACGATATTAAAGGAGAATAATTAAAATTCTACAACAATCCAGCCATGATTTCTTATTTGTTTATGATAAGAAAGGTTGGTTAGGAACTGATACGGAACGTGTGTCACCAGCTGTCAATGTCAGACGTCCAACTCTGCAGATTTTGTTGACAGTCTAATTTAATCATAGAATGTTTTGTTATGAATGTTTAGTTTTTGATATAATTCCGTAAGTACACAAAATCGCGTCGGGTTATTGCTACCAATGGTTTCGGCGTGACTCAAAGAACGTTTTGATGAGCGGGTCTCCCTGTTTTCTTAATAAGTATTGTAAAAACAACATATGAAATTTGTGTACTGGTGTATCACTTTCCCATTCAATTTGTCTGGAGACTAATGGATTTGAATGCCTGCTATTGTAGTGAGTCGAGAGCCTATCATGCAGGTAATACGCCACAGGAATAATATCCCAATATATTAACCATTTCACCTAAAATATGTCATGCAAGGTTGACCAGTTAGGAGTTCAAAATAATTCTGTAGTTATCACTACAATACCCCCCTTTTCGGCAAAGAGGTTAAGTCGTACTTAGCCGAAACAGCCGGGGTAACCGGACAAAACATTCACCTATCCTACGGCAATATATTTTTAAATATAAAACTATCAGCTATATATGAAACTAACTCATGCTATTTCATATATTAAACTAAAATGTATGTTCTAGAGTTCTAAAACTAACTCAATTTATGTTGAGTGTCAGGAATACAGCGTCTGGCCAGACCGCTGCAATTCCCCTGCATTAAAAAAATCATACTTGGATTTCTGATGAGATAATCGCAAGTAGCATACTAATAATAAAGAATTATCTAAAGTAATATAGTTCTTACTTATGTATAATAAGAAAAACTATTTGAAGTTTAATTAAAGAATAGTAATCTAGCATTCCTACATAATTTACTAGTTAGTAATTAAATTGTAAACCTAATAAAGTCTTTAAACTAATGGAGAGATCTCACATAAATAGACATTTAAAATGTATAGCCGTTGGGCTGACATTGTATAAGGAAAAAACTTATTTTCCTTTTTTTCTCAAAAATTAAGGAGTATTAATCCATATCCTTATGTTTACTCTGGCGCCTAGAGTGTGTAGTTACAAAAGAAATTGGTTTTCATGAAAATGCTTGACAAAAAAAATTTCACATGTGAGTCATGTCATATGTGAAAAATGAAGCCTCTAATTGGTTATACCAATCCAAAATAACAAAGTTCAAGATGAAAAAGTTGCTAGCTAGGGGACACACCTTGTGAGACTTTTATTATGTCCAGGACATGATATTTTCCATCTTTACCAGTTTCTATCTCCTGAAGGTTGTAAACAACATCCGAATGCTTCCTGACAACTTTACATTTCACAAAGCGCGGTGCTAGTTTAGCGGAGAAGAAATGAGCTGAACGACTGGTCATTTGAAGGTATTAACGAATTTGGAATGCCGCCTCTTTTCGGCAACATGCCATCCGTCATTATCTCCCGACCTTTAGCTAACAAAATTGGTGTGTCCGGTGGCAACATTAATAATGCTATTCAAAGATAGCTACCACTAAATAAGTCAGAAAAACATTTCAGTACTTTATGTTCTGAAGTGTTTCGACTACGCCTAGAATCATCAATTCTAAGAAAAAAATCTGTGACGTCTGAGTCACCAGAAAATTTAAAATTCCACGACCTCAAATGGTCCTCCTTTAATATGTGAATAACGCGCTCATCATCTTCCCTAGTCTCCGTAACATAGGTAGTCCTACTCATTGAGTTGGCTTGACGTACTAAACCGGGAGCTCCTAGTTGAGACAATGTGGGTTGTAACGCTTTAAGTGTGGAAGGGCCGGGTGGGTGGGTGTCAATTGCACCTCCCCGTGGTCGTGTATTAACAAATGAGGAAGTAGTAGTGGTAGGTGGTTTGTTTTCTTCCCCACTTACTTCATGATATTGCTCTTCCCTTTCGCCGTCCGACATGTTGGCAAGAATGTGAGGTTATATGTGTCAGGGTATGTAATAGATTATAATAATTGATAGATTTCTAAATATATACAGGTTACTCCCTGTCAATAAAAATAAATTAGCTCTCAAATTGAGATTAAATAGGAATTATGGCTGAGCGCTATGCTTTTTATTCATAGCGAAGCCCAAATAAAATATTAATTATTATATTATTAATTATAATATTATTTAGTAATATTATAATAATTACTATGAATTGTATTAAATGTATGCTTACAACCCTGTCGCACATAAACCTAACAAACACTAAAGTATAATAACTTTACAGTCAATGATATCACCAAAATTTCAAAATAACAAGTGAGCGAGTTTAAAAAATTTAAAAACTATTTTTTAGAAAAAACTGCCACTCTCACAGGACTCAAAGGCTCAAAAATATATTAGTTCGGGCGCCATTGTCGTGTATAAAAAATAAAAAAAATAAAAAGTGTATGTTGGGCGGTGTGCGCAGGGGTCTCCAACTATTTGAAGCGAAGACGGGCAATATCCCTGCGCAGTGCGATTATACACGAACAATTACTTTAGAGAGAGCCGGATGTAATGCTCAGGATAGAGCCTCGTACTTTTGAAGTACAAGGACCTCTTGTCTATTAAGCCTTAAGTTCTGGGAGTCACGGGCAGGGTGATATCATTAATACGATATGGTTGGGATAGAATATAGCATTTTATTCCATAAACACACTAGCCGCTGAGGGCGGGCACATGTTATACTAATACCAAAATCTGATAAGTCTTTGCCGCAATTAAAAGTTAAAATTAACATAAACCAAATATAAGGTACCTGGCCAGGTCCGTACACAAACGTCTGTGCGCACTTAGAACGTTGTCCCGTTCACCGTTTTGTGATCCATTGGGTTCGAGCACTGGTGCTGGTCGCGTCCTCAAAGCGACGCGGCGCTCCTGCACGCTCCGTTGTATGCGAGATAGTAGACGCTGGCTGGGCCTTCCGAGGTTTGCGCTGAGTCACACACGGACATCGGATCGAAGGCGGCGACGCGGCCTTTGGAAATAAGGTTAGGATCCGTGTGTTGCACTTTGGGGTCGCCGACGACGGGGCCTGCGCCGTGGCATGCGGCCCACGGTCCGGGAGAACCGCACCCTCTGGTGATGGGAGGACACTCCAGGAAGCGCCAATTCATACGGCCGGGCGGGCACGTGGATATCAACAGCTCATCCTCCTGACAACTTCGTGGCGGCAAATATCCCCTGTGTCCTTGCGCGTATCGCGGATTTTAAAGCTAAAGGTTAAACTATAATCCCATGACGGGGTGCCGAGGGCGGCGAAAGTGAAAAAACCCCAAAAAAATTAATGATTTTTCTCAAGCCATGTTAGTCGTGGCGCCTACCCAGGAAGAGCCAGATCCCTCGCCACTCGATTTGACATTCCGCCTCGTCGCGCTCCATTCCGCTTAATTCGGACGCACGTCAAACCAACTTTTAATATTCTTTAAAAGAACTAATGTTTAAATAAGGTATTTATTCGTTGAATATTATAATAATCTAAGTCGACGATATTAAAGGAGAATAATTAAAATTCTACAACAATCCAGCCATGATTTCTTATTTGTTTATGATAAGAAAGGTTGGTTAGGAACTGATACGGAACGTGTGTCACCAGCTGTCAATGTCAGACGTCCAACTCTGCAGATTTTGTTGACAGTCTAATTTAATCATAGAATGTTTTGTTATGAATGTTTAGTTTTTGATATAATTCCGTAAGTACACAAAATCGCGTCGGGTTATTGCTACCAATGGTTTCGGCGTGACTCAAAGAACGTTTTGATGAGCGGGTCTCCCTGTTTTCTTAATAAGTATTGTAAAAACAACATATGAAATTTGTGTACTGGTGTATCACTTTCCCATTCAATTTGTCTGGAGACTAATGGATTTGAATGCCTGCTATTGTAGTGAGTCGAGAGCCTATCATGCAGGTAATACGCCACAGGAATAATATCCCAATATATTAACCATTTCACCTAAAATATGTCATGCAAGGTTGACCAGTTAGGAGTTCAAAATAATTCTGTAGTTATCACTACAAGCTGGAAGATGTAGTCGGCCACCTCCAGCTTGTCCAGCTGCAGGGGGGACTCCTCGGGCGGCAGTCTCACCAGCTGTTACCAGCTCTAACATAAACACTCACCCTGGTGGCAGCGTGATGTTATCCGGGGTTGAACTGGCACAGCTGGAAGATGTAGTCGGCCACCTCCAGCTTGTCCAGCTGCAGGGGACTCCTCGGGCGGCAGTCTCACCAGCTGTTACCAGCTCTAACATAAACACTCACCCTGGTGGCAGCGTGATGTAATCCGGGGGTTGAACTGGCACAGCTGGAAGATGTAGTCGGCCACCTCCAGCTTGTCCAGCTGCAGGGGACTCCTCGGGCGGCAGTCTCACCAGCTGTTACCAGCTCTAACATAAACACTCACCCAGGTGGCAGCGTGATGTTATCCGGGGGGTTGAACTGGCACAGCTGGAAGATGTAGTCGGCCACCTCCAGCTTGTCCAGCTGCAGGGGGGACTCCTCGGGCGGCAGTCTCACCAGCTCCAGCTGTTACCAGCTCTAACATAAACACTCACCCAGGTGGCAGCGTGATGTTATCCGGGGGGTTGAACTGGCACAGCTGGAAGATGTAGTCGGCCACCTCCAGCTTGTCCAGCTGCAGGGGGGACTCCTCGGGCGGCAGTCTCACCAGCTGTTACCAGCTCTAACATAAACACTCACCCTGGTGGCAGCGTGATGTTATCCGGGGGTTGAACTGGCACAGCTGGAAGATGTAGTCGGCCACCTCCAGCTTGTCCAGCTGCAGGGAGGACTCCTCGGGCGGCAGTCTCACCAGCTGTTACCAGCTCTAACATAAACACTCACCCTGGTGGCAGCGTGATGTTATCCGGGGTTGAACTGGCACAGCTGGAAGATGTAGTCGGCCACCTCCAGCTTGTCCAGCTGCAGGGGGACTCCTCGGGCGGCAGTCTCACCAGCTGTTACCAGCTCTAACATAAACACTCACCCTGGTGGCAGCGTGATGTTATCCGGGGGTTGAACTGGCACAGCTGGAAGATGTAGTCGGCCACCTCCAGCTTGTCCAGCTGCAGGGGGGACTCCTCGGGCGGCAGTCTCACCAGCTGTTACCAGCTCTAACATAAACACTCACCCAGGTGGCAGCGTGATGTTATCCGGGGGTTGAACTGGCACAGCTGGAAGATGTAGTCGGCCACCTCCAGCTTGTCCAGCTGCAGGGGGACTCCTCGGGCGGCAGTCTCACCAGCTGTTACCAGCTCTAACATAAACACTCACCCAGGTGGCAGCGTGATGTTATCCGGGGGTTGAACTGGCACAGCTGGAAGATGTAGTCGGCCACCTCCAGCTTGTCCAGCTGCAGGGGGACTCCTCGGGCGGCAGTCTCACCAGCTGTTACCAGCTCTAACATAAACACTCACCCAGGTGGCAGCGTGATGTTATCCGGGGGTTGAACTGGCACAGCTGGAAGATGTAGTCGGCCACCTCCAGCTTGTCCAGCTGCAGGGGACTCCTCGGGCGGCAGTCTCACCAGCTGTTACCAGCTCTAACATAAACACTCACCCAGGTGGCAGCGTGATGTTATCCGGGGGTTGAACTGGCACAGCTGGAAGATGTAGTCGGCCACCTCCAGCTTGTCCAGCTGCAGGGGGACTCCTCGGGCGGTAGTCTCACCAGCTCCAGCTGTTACCAGCTCTAACATAAACACTCACCCAGGTGGCAGCGTGATGTTATCCGGGGGTTGAACTGGCACAGCTGGAAGATGTAGTCGGCCACCTCCAGCTTGTCCAGCTGCAGGGGACTCCTCGGGCGGCAGTCTCACCAGCTGTTACCAGCTCTAACATAAACACTCACCCAGGTGGCAGCGTGATGTTATCCGGGGGGTTGAACTGGCACAGCTGGAAGATGTAGTCGGCCACCTCCAGCTTGTCCAGCTGCAGGGGACTCCTCGGGCGGCAGTCTCACCAGCTGTTACCAGCTCTAACATAAACACTCACCCAGGTGGCAGCGTGATGTTATCCGGGGGTTGAACTGGCACAGCTGGAAGATGTAGTCGGCCACCTCCAGCTTGTCCAGCTGCAGGGGGACTCCTCGGGCGGCAGTCTCACCAGCTGTTACCAGCTCTAACATAAACACTCACCCAGGTGGCAGCGTGATGTTATCCGGGGTTGAACTGGCACAGCTGGAAGATGTAGTCGGCCACCTCCAGCTTGTCCAGCTGCAGGGGACTCCTCGGGCGGCAGTCTCACCAGCTGTTACCAGCTCTAACATAAACACTCACCCTGGTGGCAGCGTGATGTAATCCGGGGTTGAACTGGCACAGCTGGAAGATGTAGTCGGCCACCTCCAGCTTGTCCAGCTGCAGGGGGACTCCTCGGGCGGCAGTCTCACCAGCTCCAGCTGTTACCAGCTCTAACATAAACACTCACCCAGGTGGCAGCGTGATGTTATCCGGGGGTTGAACTGGCACAGCTGGAAGATGTAGTCGGCCACCTCCAGCTTGTCCAGCTGCAGGGGACTCCTCGGGCGGCAGTCTCACCAGCTCCAGCTGTTACCAGATCTAACATAAACACTCACCCAGGTGGCAGCGTGATGTTATCCGGGGGTTGAACTGGCACAGCTGGAAGATGTAGTCGGCCACCTCCAGCTTGTCCAGCTGCAGGGGAGACTCCTCGGGCGGCAGTCTCACCAGCTGTTACCAGCTCTAACATAAACACTCACCCAGGTGGCAGCGTGATGTTATCCGGGGGTTGAACTGGCACAGCTGGAAGATGTAGTCGGCCACCTCCAGCTTGTCCAGCTGCAGGGGACTCCTCGGGCGGCAGTCTCACCAGCTGTTACCAGCTCTAACATAAACACTCACCCAGGTGGCAGCGTGATGTTATCCGGGGGTTGAACTGGCACAGCTGGAAGATGTAGTCGGCCACCTCCAGCTTGTCCAGCTGCAGGGGGACTCCTCGGGCGGCAGTCTCACCAGCTGTTACCAGCTCTAACATAAACACTCACCCAGGTGGCAGCGTGATGTTATCCGGGGTTGAACTGGCACAGCTGGAAGATGTAGTCGGCCACCTCCAGCTTGTCCAGCTGCAGGGGGACTCCTCGGGCGGCAGTCTCACCAGCTGTTACCAGCTCTAACATAAACACTCACCCTGGTGGCAGCGTGATGTTATCCGGGGGTTGAACTGGCACAGCTGGAAGATGTAGTCGGCCACCTCCAGCTTGTCCAGCTGCAGGGGACTCCTCGGGCGGCAGTCTCACCAGCTGTTACCAGATCTAACATAAACACTCACCCAGGTGGCAGCGTGATGTTATCCGGGGGGTTGAACTGGCACAGCTGGAAGATGTAGTCGGCCACCTCCAGCTTGTCCAGCTGCAGGGGACTCCTCGGGCGGCAGTCTCACCAGCTGTTACCAGCTCTAACATAAACACTCACCCTGGTGGCAGCGTGATGTTATCCGGGGGGTTGAACTGGCACAGCTGGAAGATGTAGTCGGCCACCTCCAGCTTGTCCAGCTGCAGGGGACTCCTCGGGCGGCAGTCTCACCAGCTGTTACCAGATCTAACATAAACACTCACCCAGGTGGCAGCGTGATGTTATCCGGGGGTTGAACTGGCACAGCTGGAAGATGTAGTCGGCCACCTCCAGCTTGTCCAGCTGCAGGGGACTCCTCGGGCGGCAGTCTCACCAGCTGTTACCAGCTCTAACATAAACACTCACCCTGGTGGCAGCGTGATGTTATCCGGGGGTTGAACTGGCACAGCTGGAAGATGTAGTCGGCCACCTCCAGCTTGTCCAGCTGCAGGGGGACTCCTCGGGCGGCAGTCTCACCAGCTGTTACCAGATCTAACATAAACACTCACCCAGGTGGCAGCGTGATGTTATCCGGGGTTGAACTGGCACAGCTGGAAGATGTAGTCGGCCACCTCCAGCTTGTCCAGCTGCAGGGGGGACTCCTCGGGCGGCAGTCTCACCAGCTGTTACCAGCTCTAACATAAACACTCACCCAGGTGGCAGCGTGATGTTATCCGGGGGGTTGAACTGGCACAGCTGGAAGATGTAGTCGGCCACCTCCAGCTTGTCCAGCTGCAGGGGGGACTCCTCGGGCGGCAGTCTCACCAGCTGTTACCAGATCTAACATAAACACTCACCCAGGTGGCAGCGTGATGTTATCCGGGGGGTTGAACTGGCACAGCTGGAAGATGTAGTCGGCCACCTCCAGCTTGTCCAGCTGCAGGGGGGACTCCTCGGGCGGCAGTCTCACCAGCTGTTACCAGCTCTAACATAAACACTCACCCAGGTGGCAGCGTGATGTTATCCGGGGGGTTGAACTGGCACAGCTGGAAGATGTAGTCGGCCACCTCCAGCTTGTCCAGCTGCAGGGGGGACTCCTCGGGCGGCAGTGCGCACGCGCGGCGCACCAGCTGCTCCACCAGCTCGAACGTCTCCGCAGGGCTCACGGGCATGTCCTGGATCAAACGTATTTAATAGCAAAGGAGCATAAAACAGCCTGTACTAAAACGAATTAAAATCGAGGATCTGACAGGCTTGCCCCCCTCTAGAGCTTAGGATCTAGAAGAGGTCTGTAACACAAGTGTTCACTCAGCGCAGGGTTCTGGTAATAGTAATTTGTAACTTAGAAAAAAGAAATTTATGAAAAATTTTTTTTTTTTTTTTTTCTCTAACCTATTGAAGTGTCCCACTGCTGGGCAAAGGCCTCCCCTTTCTCCTTCCACAATTCCCTGTCCAGAGATACCCGCTTCCACTCCCGCAGATAACATTCAATGTCATCTCGCCATCTCGTTCGCGGTCTACCCCTAGGTCTACGTCCCTCTGGTACCCATAGTGTAGCTAGTCGGGCCCATCTTTTGGGCGGCATGCGGCAAACATGTCCAGCCCAGTTCCACTTTAGCTTAGCTGACTTGGCGCCTACGTCTTCAATTCGAGTTCTGGAGCGCAGGTCGGTGTTTCTTATTCTGTCTATGCGACGTACACCTAGTATACTGCGCTCCATAGCTCGTTGGCAGACCTTGAGCCTGGACTTTTGATGAAAAAAATAAATTAAAAAAATGCAGGGACCATGCCCCGGACCGTGGGGGGAGAGGGGAATCTCTCAATTAATTTTTCATTGCGCGTCGACCTGACGTAGTTATAGAAGCTCGCAGCAGGCGTATAAAAGTCTGTTTAGGGTACGTACAGCCAAGCTTTTTTGGTTAAGCGAGATAAGGCGCCACCACGAACTTCCAGCCCTTTGAAAAATCGTAGATCCAGATCTGCTCACCTTAGCCAGGCCAATGAAGATGATCCTCAGCAGATTGTTCTGAGGCAGCGGCGCCTCGCAGCACAGGCGGTACGTCAGCGCCCGCTCGGACTCCGGCGGCCAGTTGTCGATCTTGCTGTACGTCTCTGCTGGCTGCCGAACATTATCTGTGGACGATGTCACTCACCTTAGCCAGCCCAATGAAGATGATCCTCAGCAGATTGTTCTGAGGCAGCGGCGCCTCGCAGCACAGGCGGTACGTCAGCGCCCGCTCGGACTCCGGCGGCCAGTTGTCGATCTTGCTGTACGTCTCTGCTGGCTGCCGAACATTATCTGTGGACGATGTCACTCACCTTAGCCAGCCCAATGAAGATGATCCTCAGCAGATTGTTCTGAGGCAGCGGCGCTTTCTCGCAGCACAGGCGGTACGTCAGCGCCCGCTCGGACTCCGGCGGCCAGTTGTCGATCTTGCTGTACGTGTCTGCTGGCTGCCGAACATTATCTGTGGACGATGCCACTCACCTTAGCCAGGCCAATGAAGATGATCCTCAGCAGATTGTTCTGAGGCAGCGGCGCCTCGCAGCACAGGCGGTACGTCAGCGCCCGCTCGGACTCCGGCGGCCAGTTGTCGATCTTGCTGTACGTCTCTGCTGGCTGCCGAACATTATCTGTGGACGATGTCACTCACCTTAGCCAACCCAATGAAGATGATCCTCAGCAGATTGTTCTGAGGCAGCGGCGCCTCGCAGCACAGGCGGTACGTCAGCGCCCGCTCGGACTCCGGCGGCCAGTTGTCGATCTTGCTGTACGTCTCTGCTGGCTGCCGAACATTATCTGTGGACGATGTCACTCACCTTAGCCAACCCAATGAAGATGATCCTCAGCAGATTGTTCTGAGGCAGCGGCGCCTCGCAGCACAGGCGGTACGTCAGCGCCCGCTCGGACTCCGGCGGCCAGTTGTCGATCTTGCTGTACGTCTCTGCTGGCTGCCGAACATTATCTGTGGACGATGTCACTCACCTTAGCCAACCCAATGAAGATGATCCTCAGCAGATTGTTCTGAGGCAGCGGCGCCTCGCAGCACAGGCGGTACGTCAGCGCCCGCTCGGACTCCGGCGGCCAGTTGTCGATCTTGCTGTACGTCTCTGCTGGCTGCCGAACATTATCTGTGGACGATGCCACTCACCTTAGCCAGCCCAATGAAGATGATCCTCAGCAGATTGTTCTGAGGCAGCGGCGCCTCGCAGCACAGGCGGTACGTCAGCGCCCGCTCGGACTCCGGCGGCCAGTTGTCGATCTTGCTGTACGTCTCTGCTGGCTGCCGAACATTATCTGTGGACGATGCCACTCACCTTAGCCAACCCAATGAAGATGATCCTCAGCAGATTGTTCTGAGGCAGCGGCGCCTCGCAGCACAGGCGGTACGTCAGCGCCCGCTCGGACTCCGGCGGCCAGTTGTCGATCTTGCTGTACGTCTCTGCTGGCTGCCGAACATTATCTGTGGACGATGCCACTCACCTTAGCCAACCCAATGAAGATGATCCTCAGCAGATTGTTCTGAGGCAGCGGCGCCTCGCAGCACAGGCGGTACGTCAGCGCCCGCTCGGACTCCGGCGGCCAGTTGTCGATCTTGCTGTACGTCTCTGCTGGCTGCCGAACATTATCTGTGGACGATGTCACTCACCTTAGCCAACCCAATGAAGATGATCCTCAGCAGATTGTTCTGAGGCAGCGGCGCCTCGCAGCACAGGCGGTACGTCAGCGCCCGCTCGGACTCCGGCGGCCAGTTGTCGATCTTGCTGTACGTCTCTGCTGGCTGCCGAACATTATCTGTGGACGATGCCACTCACCTTAGCCAACCCAATTGTTTGTAATATATTGGGTAAAACTAAACGCAGGCGTTTCCTGTTATCGCCGCCAGGCGTTTCGGGGTTCTCACATTGCTAGCGTGGATGGCGTCGCGTGTGGTCCGCCATTGCATTGTCCCGGGCGATATCGGTTTGATTTTAATACGCGGAGCGGTCTCGCGTCTTTTGCTTGTTGTTTAGGTTGAGTGATAATTGTGAATTTCCTGTTTGTTAAATAACTATTGAATTTGTGTTTGTGAAAAACTCTGTTATTGTGACTTTTTCTTGTGAGAGGTGAAACGTGGCTGGCTGTTCACATCTGGCTGTTCCCGAGTGAAACTACGGGAAGAAATCTATTTATTTGTCCTGGGGAATTGAGATCTCAAGGGTTAGGTAGGGTGATTAGGAATTCCCCCTTCCCGAAGACACTCAAGTTTGGATCCGAAGAGAAAGAAGATTTAATTTGGTAAGTGTTCAATTGTAGTTAATTTATAGGTTAGGTTATCATATAGGGCCCTGTAGCTCCCTTCATAAGCTACGGTGGTAGCAGACTGCGTTAAGTTAGTTAGGTTTTAGTCGGGCAAACGTGGTGCCGCGTGGAGATTTTTTCCCGGTACTTATTTTTACCGGTGGTTTTTTCCCGGTGAAGTTCCGGTACAGAATTCTTCCCGCCGCTTCGTTTGTCCGGATTCTCTCTGCCACATTTTCTGGCAGCAGAGCGTAGTTGCTCTGCACATTTTCTGGTAGCAGAGCGTAGTTTATCTACCCTCTATTTGTTCGTTTGTAAAAAATAATTAATTGTTTGTAAAAATTATTAGATTTTTCTTAGTTTGTTTGTATAAGAATATTTGTAACCTTTTTTGTATTTGTTTGCGGTTTGTACCGTGCGTTCCGGGTTTGTGCCATTCTCATACCTACCGCGGTTCTTCGTGTAGTTGCTTGATTTTGTTGTTTTTTATTTACCTTTTGTTATTTTTTGTTTGTGACTTGACGCGATGGCGAAGGCCTCCAATGCTAGGGCGACACTCGCCAACGAATTGAGATGGTTTGTGACGGCCGGAGGACTCCTGTCCCGGAAGGACAGGGAGGGCGCCATACTGCTAAGAGCGGATCACCTCCACTCACGATTGATTAGCGCGGAAGCGGCCATGGCGGCGCTTACCGAAGCCGATCTTACCCCGGAGGCCTACGCAGGTCACATGGCGGACATGGACCAGATCCTGAGTCTGCACGATGATATCGCGGAGGCGGTGACCGCAATAAGGGCGAGACAGGCTGGCGGACCAGCCCCTCGCACACCTGTTAGACAGGAAGGACCAGCGGTTACTGGTCGGCTCCCCACCCTTCAGCTGTCCCACTTTGGGGGTAGGATGGAGGAGTGGGTAGCATATAAAAATATGTTTGAGTCCCTGGTCGTAGCACGACAGGATTTGTCGAAGGCCCAGAAGATGGCCTACCTCCTCTCCACTCTGGAGGATGAAGCGCGGTCGCTCATCCAGCACCTCCGGGTGGAGGACGACCAGTACGACACGGCTTGGGAGTTATTGAACTCCCGCTACCAAAATTTACGTTTGTTAGCGGATGCGCACGCCGCACAGTTGATGGCCCTGCCCAAGGTGGCCAACAGGGCACAGTTGCGCCTGCAGTTGCTCACGCCCGTTACAGTGGCCTGTAACGCGCTCCGCACACTGGGGCTGCCGGTGGACCAATGGTCCTTTTTGCTGGTGCACATTGTATTGGGCAAATTACCCAATGACATCCGCTCGCGATTTGAGCGCGAGAATGCGGAACGGGATAGCACCACCCTACCAACATTCACTGACTTGGTGAAGTTTTTGGAGTTTGAGGCACGGGCGGCTGAGAATACCATGACGGACTCAGCGCCATCCAGAGCGCCCGAACGTAGGCCCCAACAGGGACGGCAACCGCCACCGCGTGGAGCTGGTGTGCGGGTTGCACACACGGCAGCAGTCGCGGGGGACGCGGACTGCCTGCAATGTGGCCGGATGGGCCACAGCCTGCTGCAATGCAGGGACTGGCAGAGACTGCCAGTACAAGATCGGCGCCGCATGGCAAGGCGGCATGAACTTTGCTTTTACTGTTTGGGCAGTCACTATGCACGTGACTGTCCCAGAGCCATACCATGCAGTGCATGCCGTGGGCTGCACCACGTGATGCTCTGCATGAACCGGAACGGGGATGGCCCCCGGTTGTTGAGGCAGGGGTCCCCTATGGGCGGGGGCGCTCCTGCGCGAAGCCCTCCACCATCGGACGGAGGACGCGGCTTCGCTCGTCGCACCCCCCCTCGGGAGGGGGGTCGCGTACCTGCGCGGGTCTTGGCGGACCGGGACCACGCGCCTCAAGGTCATGGCCAGTATGTGGCTGGCCAGGCCCCGGATAGGGCCCCCATGGGCGGGGGCCCTAGATCGGACGTGAGAGTGGGGACACCCCCCTCCACGCGGGTTACCAATGCCCAACACATGCAGCCGCAGCGGTTTTCTCCGCCGCTGCACGAGTACCCACGGCTGGAGTACCACCCGCCGTACCATATGTATGGCCGGGCCGCGGGTTATGCCCCCCTCAGATGGGGATGTGCACTCGCCCGCCATATTATCCGGGTCAGTGGCGCGCCCCTGGTTTGGAGAGAGTGGGGAGCCCGTAACTAGCTTGCTCCCTTGCTGGGACAGAGCCGCGGACGGTTCTGCTCCCTACCGCGGTGGTCCGCGTATGGGGTCGTAGGGGGAAGCCATTAATTTGAGAGCTCTGTTGGACTCAGGGGCTCAAAGCAGTTTGGTTACCACTCGAGTGGCACACCAGTTAGGTTTAGTCGTGGAAGACTCGCCTGTGCCACTTCTTGGAGTTGGTGGCATACAAGTGAAGTGTCTGACGGGCCAGACACTTGTCACCTTTTCTTCGCTGAAGTCCTCCACAATGAGGATCACGACTTCGGCTATGGTAATGGATACCATTGCGGGTTGGCACCCCTCGACAGACATACCGCCGGGTGTGTTGTCTTTGGTTTCGGAGTCTGGATTTGGCCGACCCCTTTGTCTTTCATCCCGGCCCAGTGGACTTGCTCCTGGGCTCGGACGTATTGGGTTGGATTTTGTTGGGTACACAGAAGGCTCTGGGTTCGTCTTCACTGATGGCAGTGTCTACGATTTTTGGTTTCGCCCTGATGGGCCCTGTGTTTGATAATGGCACCGCGGAGGAGCCACCGGTTGTCGCATCTGCGTCCTTGGCCAAGACCATGCAAAGGTTTTGGGAGGTGGAGGAGCCACCTATGAGTTCCAGGATGGATCCGGAACACGCTGAGTGCGAAGCCCTTTTTCGATCGACCACGGAGAGGTTGCCCTCCGGTCGGTTTGTAACTAGGTTACCCTTTGTTGCCTCTCGTCCTAGCCTAGGGCAAAGTAGGGCGCTTGCGGAGAAACGACTGCTGTCCATGGAGCGACGTATGCAGCGTGACCACGTACTTCGCGATAAATATATTGAATTTATGCGCGAGTACGAGGATTTGGGTCACATGTCTCCGGCTCGAGTTGATTGGAGCTCAACTGAGCATTATTTTTTGCCCCACCACGCGGTGGTGAAGGCCTCAACAGGCAAATTGCGGACTGTCTTTGATGGGTCCGCACCCACTTCGAACGGGGTTTCGTTGAATCTGTGTTTGCATTCGGGTCCCAAATTGCATAGGGACATAATTGACATCATCTTGAACTTTAGAAGACATCAAGTGGTTTTTGGTGCGGACATCCGGATGATGTTCCGCCAGACAGTCATACATCCTGAGGACAGGCGATTCCAGTTGATACTCTGGCGTGAGCGCCCTGAGGATCCTGTGACGGTGTATGAACTCAACACAAACACGTATGGTTTGAAATCTAGTCCCTATATCGCCATCAGATCATTGCTTGAATTGGCAGAGCGGGAACGGATCCGCTTTCCCCGTGGGGCTTCCGTGCTGTCACGTGACTTGTATGTAGATGACGTGTGCACCGGAGCCCAAAGTATTGAGGAGGCCCTCCTACTGCGGGACGAATTGATTGAAATATTGAAAACGGGTGGCTATGAGCTACGTAAGTGGTTGTCTAATGAGCCTAAAGTTCTAGAAGGGATCCCGGAGGATCACCAACAGAACCCTCACCTGTTTGAGGATGTGGATGATCCCAACAGGATAGCGGTGCTGGGCATGCAGTACCAGCCGCTAACCGATATTTTTACATTCCAAGTGGACTTGGAAATACCAAAGGTCTGGACTAAGAGAACGGTGTTGTCCGTAATAGCCCGTATGTTTGATCCAAGCGGTTGGATCAGTCCAGTGATATTCTCTGCGAAGTGTCTTCTTCAGAGACTTTGGACTTTGGGCGTCTCGTGGGACGAGCCGCTGTTTGGCTCTCCATTGGATGATTGGCTCGAGTTGTTTTCATCGATTAAGGAAGTCAATCGGATTGCCTTGCCTCGTCGAATATTGCCCCCCGGGAAATATCGAGCCAGCCTGCATGGCTTTTGTGACGCGTCGGAGCGAGGCTACGCCGCGTCAGTCTATATGCGGACAGTTGACGCCGATGGCCGGGTCAATGTCTCGCTTTTGTTAGGGAAGAGCAAGGTCGCCCCCATCAGGACTAGGCTGACTATTCCCAAGCTTGAGTTGAGTGGAGCTCACCTTCTCTCTAAATTGTTGCATCACGTTGCCAGTGAGCTGGCGGCCACGGTCGAGATACGGGACATCTTCGCCTGGTCGGATAGCCAGGTCGCGCTTGCATGGTTGCGCGCGGCCCCACATACCTTGGAGGTTTTTGTGGGAAATCGGGTTTCCCAAATCCAGAATATCGGAATTGATATAACATGGAGACATGTGCCGGGAGAGCTTAACCCAGCGGACTGTGCTTCCCGAGGTTGTACGGCACCAGAACTGGTGTCACACCCGCTCTGGTGGGGTCCAGAGTGGCTGATGGGATCAGAAACATCTTGGCCTGTCTGTCAGACAGATGTTACTTCTTTGAGTTTGACTGGGCTTCGTGTACATGCTGTAGTCGCTGAGACGACGTCGGAGCCGGATTGGCTACTTGCTCGGTATAGCAGCTTGGATAAGCTTCTGGGTGTTACCAGTTGGATTAAGCGTTTCATACATAATTGTAGAAACCCACAGGCAAAGCGGTTGGAGCCGATTGCAGGTGCAGAAGAGCGCCGGAGCGCATTGTTGCATTGGGTCCGTGTCGTGCAGACCGGACGGTTTGAGTCGGAGCTTCGTATTTTGCGCGACGGACGCGCTAAGTTGAAGGGCGCGGTCGCTCGTTTGAACCCGTACATCGACTCGGATGGGCTTCTTCGGGTTGGAGGCAGGCTCCGGAAGGCGGATCTTCCATATGAGACTCGCCATCCTCTGTTGTTGCCCAAGGGCGGACCCTTGGTGCAGCTTTTGGTGTCTGATCGACACATTCGTAACGCCCATGCTGGGTGCAATGCTTTGTTGGCTATTTTGCAACGCGAGTTTTGGATTTTGTCTGCCCGAAGAGCAATCCGTAGTGTCCTGTTTCGATGTATTGCATGTTATAGGTTGAAGGCATCCACGATGCAACCACAGATGGGTGATTTGCCCGCTGATCGAATCCGACCGTCGAGGCCGTTTGACGGCGTTGGAACCGATTTTGCCGGTCCCTTTTCGATCAAGGCTTCTCCCTTTCGTAATGCCCGTATTGTGAAGGGCTATTTGTGTGTATTTGTTTGTTTGGCCACCAAGGCTGTCCATTTGGAGGTGGTATCGGCTCTGACTACGGAGGCCTTCGTCGCCGCGTTGGATCGCTTTGTTTCGCGTCGAGGTCTACCTTCCCTTATTAGGTCTGACAATGGCACAAACTATAAAGGAACTGTAAATTATCTTAAGGATGTTTCTGTGTTTATTGATAAAAATTGTACTAGTTTAAGTCAAATTGCTGCCCAAAGGGGAATAACCTGGAAGTTTAGTCCCCCAAGTTGCCCCCATTGGGGAGGGATTTTTGAAGCGGCTGTGAAATCCGCAAAGACCCACCTCCGCCGCATTATCGGAGAAACGGCTCTAACTTTTGAAGAGCTGGCCACAGTGTTTTGTAAAGTTGAGGCGGTCCTCAACTCTCGTCCTCTCTGTCCGCTATCTCCAGATCCAAATGACTTGGAAGCTCTCACCCCTGGTCATTTTTTGGTGGGAGGAGCCGTTGAATGCCCTGCCCGAATACCCGTGGAAGGATGAACGCGTATATCGGTTGTCGCGTTTTCAAATGTTGCAGCAAATGAGCCAGGACTTTTGGCGTCGCTGGTCGCTTGAATATTTGCATTTGCTGCAGCAAAGAGTGAAGTGGACAGACAGGACTGAGCCTCCCAGGGAGGGTGATTTAGTATTGTTAAAAGAGGCAAATTTGCCCTCATTGCTTTGGCGACGAGCTCGCATATTACGTTTGATTCTTGGCGGAGATGGCACTCCGCGTGTGGCTGAGGTGTTGGTCGACGGCTCGATTTTAAGGAGAGGTGTGACCTCTCTCGCCCGCCTTCCCGTAGAGTAAGCTAGCGGTCTGCTTCTCAGACCGGGACGGGGGGATGTTTGTAATATATTGGGTAAAACTAAACGCAGGCGTTTCCTGTTATCGCCGCCAGGCGTTTCGGGGTTCTCACATTGCTAGCGTGGATGGCGTCGCGTGTGGTCCGCCATTGCATTGTCCCGGGCGATATCGGTTTGATTTTAATACGCGGAGCGGTCTCGCGTCTTTTGCTTGTTGTTTAGGTTGAGTGATAATTGTGAATTTCCTGTTTGTTAAATAACTATTGAATTTGTGTTTGTGAAAAACTCTGTTATTGTGACTTTTTCTTGTGAGAGGTGAAACGTGGCTGGCTGTTCACATCTGGCTGTTCCCGGAGTGAAACTACGGGAAGAAATCTATTTATTTGTCCTGGGGAATTGAGATCTCAAGGGTTAGGTAGGGTGATTAGGAATTCCCCTTCCCGAAGACACTCAAGTTTGGATCCGAAGAGAAAGAAGATTTAATTTGGTAAGTGTTCAATTGTAGTTAATTTATAGGTTAGGTTATCATATAGGGCCCTGTAGCTCCCTTCATAAGCTACGGTGGTAGCAGACTGCGTTAAGTTAGTTAGGTTTTAGTCGGGCAAACGTGGTGCCGCGTGGAGATTTTTTCCCGGTACTTATTTTTACCGGTGGTTTTTTCCCGGTGAAGTTCCGGTACAGAATTCTTCCCGCCGCTTCGTTTGTCCGGATTCTCTCTGCCACATTTTCTGGCAGCAGAGCGTAGTTGCTCTGCACACCAATGAAGATGATCCTCAGCAGATTGTTCTGAGGCAGCGGCGCCTCGCAGCACAGGCGGTACGTCAGCGCCCGCTCGGACTCCGGCGGCCAGTTGTCGATCTTGCTGTACGTCTCTGCTGGCTGCCGAACATTATCTGTGGACGATGCCACTCACCTTAGCCAACCCAATGAAGATGATCCTCAGCAGATTGTTCTGAGGCAGCGGCGCCTCGCAGCACAGGCGGTACGTCAGCGCCCGCTCGGACTCCGGCGGCCAGTTGTCGATCTTGCTGTACGTCTCTGCTGGCTGCCGAACATTATCTGTGGACGATGCCACTCACCTTAGCCAACCCAATGAAGATGATCCTCAGCAGATTGTTCTGAGGCAGCGGCGCTCGCAGCACAGGCGGTACGTCAGCGCCCGCTCGGACTCCGGCGGCCAGTTGTCGATCTTGCTGTACGTCTCTGCTGGCTGCCGAACATTATCTGTGGACGATGCCACTCACCTTAGCCAACCCAATGAAGATGATCCTCAGCAGATTGTTCTGAGGCAGCGGCGCCTCGCAGCACAGGCGGTACGTCAGCGCCCGCTCGGACTCCGGCGGCCAGTTGTCGATCTTGCTGTACGTCTCTGCTGGCTGCCGAACATTATCTGTGGACGATGTCACTCACCTTAGCCAGGCCAATGAAGATGATCCTCAGCAGATTGTTCTGAGGCAGCGGCGCCTCGCAGCACAGGCGGTACGTCAGCGCCCGCTCGGACTCCGGCGGCCAGTTGTCGATCTTGCTGTACGTCTCTGCTGGCTGCCGAACATTATCTGTGGACGATGTCACTCACCTTAGCCAACCCAATGAAGATGATCCTCAGCAGATTGTTCTGAGGCAGCGGCGCCTCGCAGCACAGGCGGTACGTCAGCGCCCGCTCGGACTCCGGCGGCCAGTTGTCGATCTTGCTGTACGTCTCTGCTGGCTCCACGAACATTATCTGTGGATAGATAGATAGATAGATGGATCAACACTTTATTGTACCATTTATAGAACATACAAAGTTGGCATGAACCTACACTATTTTAGAATGAGGAACTCTTTTATTTTATGTTGCGATACCGGTTTAGTTTTTTGGGTTTCAACCCGTAGATCACGAAAATAACATTTATTTTTGGATCCAAGATGACTAACATTTTTTTTAACTTAGAAATTAGGGTATTGTTTACGAGGTTTTCGGGGATGCTGATTACGAAAATGACATTCATTTTGGATTTAATTAACAATGATTTTCACCTTGTTCAGCACGTGCCTGAAGTCCGGCTGCTGCACGCGGTACAGCGGCTGCGTCTCCAGCAGCCAGCCCAGCGCCGAGCACTGGATCACCGTGAGCTGGTGCCGGTACTCCGGCAGGTGCTTGCTGTGCTGCGCGGTCAGCATGCAGCAGCAGCAGAACAGATGGCCAGGGCTGCAATCTAAGATGGCCGACAATGTTCACCTTGTTCAGCACGTGCCTGAAGTCCGGCTGCTGCACGCGGTACAGCGGCTGCGTCTCCAGCAGCCAGCCCAGCGCCGAGCACTGGATCACCGTGAGCTGGTGCCGGTACTCCGGCAGGTGCTTGCTGTGCTGCGCGGTCAGCATGCAGCAGCAGCAGAACAGATGGCCAGGGCTGCAATCTAAGATGGCCGACAATGTTCACCTTGTTCAGCACGTGCCTGAAGTCCGGCTGCTGCACGCGGTACAGCGGCTGCGTCTCCAGCAGCCAGCCCAGCGCCGAGCACTGGATCACCGTGAGCTGGTGCCGGTACTCCGGCAGGTGCTTGCTGTGCTGCGCGGTCAGCATGCAGCAGCAGCAGAACAGATGGCCAGGGCTGCAATCTAAGATGGCCGACAATGTTCACCTTGTTCAGCACGTGCCTGAAGTCCGGCTGCTGCACGCGGTACAGCGGCTGCGTCTCCAGCAGCCAGCCCAGCGCCGAGCACTGGATCACCGTGAGCTGGTGCCGGTACTCCGGCAGGTGCTTGCTGTGCTGCGCGGTCAGCATGCAGCAGCAGCAGAACAGATGGCCAGGGCTGCAATCTAAGATGGCCGACAATGTTCACCTTGTTCAGCACGTGCCTGAAGTCCGGCTGCTGCACGCGGTACAGCGGCTGCGTCTCCAGCAGCCAGCCCAGCGCCGAGCACTGGATCACCGTGAGCTGGTGCCGGTACTCCGGCAGGTGCTTGCTGTGCTGCGCGGTCAGCATGCAGCAGCAGCAGAACAGATGGCCAGGGCTGCAATCTAAGATGGCCGACAATGTTCACCTTGTTCAGCACGTGCCTGAAGTCCGGCTGCTGCACGCGGTACAGCGGCTGCGTCTCCAGCAGCCAGCCCAGCGCCGAGCACTGGATCACCGTGAGCTGGTGCCGGTACTCCGGCAGGTGCTTGCTGTGCTGCGCGGTCAGCATGCAGCAGCAGCAGAACAGATGGCCAGGGCTGCAATCTAAGATGGCCGACAATGTTCACCTTGTTCAGCACGTGCCTGAAGTCCGGCTGCTGCACGCGGTACAGCGGCTGCGTCTCCAGCAGCCAGCCCAGCGCCGAGCACTGGATCACCGTGAGCTGGTGCCGGTACTCCGGCAGGTGCTTGCTGTGCTGCGCGGTCAGCATGCAGCAGCAGCAGAACAGATGGCCAGGGCTGCAATCTAAGATGGCCGACAATGTTCACCTTGTTCAGCACGTGCCTGAAGTCCGGCTGCTGCACGCGGTACAGCGGCTGCGTCTCCAGCAGCCAGCCCAGCGCCGAGCACTGGATCACCGTGAGCTGGTGCCGGTACTCCGGCAGGTGCTTGCTGTGCTGCGCGGTCAGCATGCAGCAGCAGCAGAACAGATGGCCAGGGCTGCAATCTAAGATGGCCGACAATGTTCACCTTGTTCAGCACGTGCCTGAAGTCCGGCTGCTGCACGCGGTACAGCGGCTGCGTCTCCAGCAGCCAGCCCAGCGCCGAGCACTGGATCACCGTGAGCTGGTGCCGGTACTCCGGCAGGTGCTTGCTGTGCTGCGCGGTCAGCATGCAGCAGCAGCAGAACAGATGGCCAGGGCTGCAATCTAAGATGGCCGACAATGTTCACCTTGTTCAGCACGTGCCTGAAGTCCGGCTGCTGCACGCGGTACAGCGGCTGCGTCTCCAGCAGCCAGCCCAGCGCCGAGCACTGGATCACCGTGAGCTGGTGCCGGTACTCCGGCAGGTGCTTGCTGTGCTGCGCGGTCAGCATGCAGCAGCAGCAGAACAGATGGCCAGGGCTGCAATCTAAGATGGCCGACAATGTTCACCTTGTTCAGCACGTGCCTGAAGTCCGGCTGCTGCACGCGGTACAGCGGCTGCGTCTCCAGCAGCCAGCCCAGCGCCGAGCACTGGATCACCGTGAGCTGGTGCCGGTACTCCGGCAGGTGCTTGCTGTGCTGCGCGGTCAGCATGCAGCAGCAGCAGAACAGATGGCCAGGGCTGCAATCTAAGATGGCCGACAATGTTCACCTTGTTCAGCACGTGCCTGAAGTCCGGCTGCTGCACGCGGTACAGCGGCTGCGTCTCCAGCAGCCAGCCCAGCGCCGAGCACTGGATCACCGTGAGCTGGTGCCGGTACTCCGGCAGGTGCTTGCTGTGCTGCGCGGTCAGCATGCAGCAGCAGCAGAACAGATGGCCAGGGCTGCAATCTAAGATGGCCGACAATGTTCACCTTGTTCAGCACGTGCCTGAAGTCCGGCTGCTGCACGCGGTACAGCGGCTGCGTCTCCAGCAGCCAGCCCAGCGCCGAGCACTGGATCACCGTGAGCTGGTGCCGGTACTCCGGCAGGTGCTTGCTGTGCTGCGCGGTCAGCATGCAGCAGCAGCAGAACAGATGGCCAGGGCTGCAATCTAAGATGGCCGACAATGTTCACCTTGTTCAGCACGTGCCTGAAGTCCGGCTGCTGCACGCGGTACAGCGGCTGCGTCTCCAGCAGCCAGCCCAGCGCCGAGCACTGGATCACCGTGAGCTGGTGCCGGTACTCCGGCAGGTGCTTGCTGTGCTGCGCGGTCAGCATGCAGCAGCAGCAGAACAGATGGCCAGGGCTGCAATCTAAGATGGCCGACAATGTTCACCTTGTTCAGCACGTGCCTGAAGTCCGGCTGCTGCACGCGGTACAGCGGCTGCGTCTCCAGCAGCCAGCCCAGCGCCGAGCACTGGATCACCGTGAGCTGGTGCCGGTACTCCGGCAGGTGCTTGCTGTGCTGCGCGGTCAGCATGCAGCAGCAGCAGAACAGATGGCCAGGGCTGCAATCTAAGATGGCCGACAATGTTCACCTTGTTCAGCACGTGCCTGAAGTCCGGCTGCTGCACGCGGTACAGCGGCTGCGTCTCCAGCAGCCAGCCCAGCGCCGAGCACTGGATCACCGTGAGCTGGTGCCGGTACTCCGGCAGGTGCTTGCTGTGCTGCGCGGTCAGCATGCAGCAGCAGCAGAACAGGTCCGCCAGGGCTGCAACCATCGCGTCATTGAAACCCATGAGGTAATTGATTAACTTCCCAAAATAGCAACTGCACTTATGAGCAACTTTCCAAAATCATCAATTTTCCATTTTGGTAAATTTTCCAAAATAACAACTCCCTGATGGTCAACTTCCTAGAACAGAGGGTTAACAGATAATCCTGGAGGGTTAGAACTTGTTTCATCATCAGCCTGTACCAGTCCACTGCTGGACATAGGCCTCTCCCATAGTACGCCATTGCTGTTGGTTTTGGGTTTTACGCTTAAACTTGAATAAGAAATTATAATGCAACAAGCTGGAAAATGGATTTGGGATAAAATTAAATGTAACTTTCATATGACAAAGTATCATAACTGTTGGAGGTTAGCCCAAGTTCCATACATTTTTGCCCATTGACCTTAAAATTTTATGACAAAGTATCATAACTATTGAAGCTTAGCCCAAGTTCCATACATTTTTGCACATTGTCCTTTAACATTTTTCTAGATTTGATGAAATTAGATTTGGGTATACCATGGAAGGTAGCCGAGTGGAAGGGCGCTGGTTTGTGACTGCAAAGGTTCCAGGTTCGAATCCTGCCCATGCTATATGAGTTTGTACCAATCTGACTCATATTTGTTTTCATCGACCACCACTTGCTTCCGGTGAAGGAAAACATTATGACTGCACTCTGGTTGATGATGATAAAATGTGTGAAATGGAGTAGGCAATGGCCAACCACTCCATTAAAATTGCCAAGAGAGTCTTTGTGTGTGTCTTTCATTTCATATAATGACCACGAACCTCAGTCATGAGGAATACGACTAAAGAGAAAAACCATAGAGTCCTCTCGTGTAGCTCAGCCGGTGGCGGCTTGTAAAGAGGCGGTTAGCCCAAGCTCCATACATTTTTGCCCATTGTCCCTTAACATTTTTCTGGAATCGATGAAATTAGATTTGGGTATACCATGGAAGGTTGCGGCTCGTAAAGTGGCGGTGAGCCCAAGCTTCATACATTTTTGCCCATTGTCCTTTAACATTTTTCTGGAGTCAAATAATATTTGTGTATACCATGGAAGGTCCTCTCGCGCAGCTCAGCGGGCGGCTCGTGCGGCGGCGGGCTGGCCAGGCCGCGCGCCAGCGGCGCCAGCGCCAGCGCCCCGGCCGCCGCCCCCACCCCCGCGTCCGCGCGGGCTGCGCGCACGCACTCGCGCGTCAGTGCGCGCAGCGGACGCAGGTAGTCCTCCGCGCGGACTAGCAGCTCCTGCGATGTTACACCATCGGCACAGAATTAATACCAGTACTACGTACAGAAAGGTAACTCCCTGCCCCTCCCGCAATATGGCACCCCCCCGCTCCTTCCGCACTTCTCCCCCGTTCTTGTGTAACTGTGGGACGTTCGACTATGAAAACGCACACATTGACGTGTTACTGACGTGTTCACGGATATACAGTTTCATTTGTAGTAGTAGTAGGCATATTTGACGCGCCGTTTCTATGAAGCGCCCGCCCTGTGCCATCGGTCAATCATTTGGAAGTGAAACAACGATCGAGATATCGTAAACTTCTTACTAATGTTACCAATGCTAAAGTATGGATGACCAGGTTCTTGATGTAGCCAAATATTGTAATTTACTGAAATAAATATATTTGCACATACATATACCACTAATATTATAAAGAAATAAGTGTTTGTTAGTTTGTAGGGGGTAATCTTCGAAACTACTGAACCAATTTAAAAATTGTTTCACGAATAGAAAGCTACATCATACCTGAGTGACATAGGCTACAATTTATGTATGTACCTCCCAAGCAAAGCCGGGACAGGGCGCTAGTACTGAAATCATTTGATTTGAAAATACATACGATGAGATGGTTGATGTGGCCAAATATTGTTTATTTATTTTTATTTACATGGAAGACCAACAACTTTCTTATCTCTACTTTCTCTCTCTCTTTCTTTCTGTACTGAACTGAAACTGTACTTAACTTGAAAAACTCACTGGCGGTCACCAGCTGCGGCTGCGCCTGTATCAAGGCAGCCAGCACCGCCATGTTGTTGTATATCGTGTGGCTGCGCAGGAGTGCCTGATACTGTATACACAACTCACGTGGTAAGTGTCGGCCATAGCGGCGGGCACCAGCTGCGGCTGCGCCTGTATCAAGGCAGCCAGCACCGCCATGTTGTTGTATATCGTGTGGCTGCGCAGGAGTGCCTGATACTGTATACACAACTCACGTGGTAAGTGTCGGCCATAGCGGCGGGCACCAGCTGCGGCTGCGCCTGTATCAAGGCAGCCAGCACCGCCATGTTGTTGTATATCGTGTGGCTGCGCAGGAGTGCCTGATACTGTATACACAACTCACGTGGTAAGTGTCGGCCATAGCGGCGGGCACCAGCTGCGGCTGCGCCTGTATCAAGGCAGCCAGCACCGCCATGTTGTTGTATATCGTGTGGCTGCGCAGGAGTGCCTGATACTGTATACACAACTCACGTGGTAAGTGTCGGCCATAGCGGCGGGCACCAGCTGCGGCTGCGCCTGTATCAAGGCAGCCAGCACCGCCATGTTGTTGTATATCGTGTGGCTGCGCAGGAGTGCCTGATACTGTATACACAACTCACGTGGTAAGTGTCGGCCATAGCGGCGGGCACCAGCTGCGGCTGCGCCTGTATCAAGGCAGCCAGCACCGCCATGTTGTTGGGCGAGCGGACATTGGATAGTTCATTGTATATCGTGTGCGTCACCACGCTGCGCAGGAGTGCCGGGCTGTCGGACACCATCTCCCTGTGGGAATAATGGGAAATGAAATGTTTGTTCAGAAATTCGATTTGAACAGGCACATTTTTTGACAGTTTCCAGATTTTTCAATATTATAATCCATCAATAAGAAACACTTTAAAACAGAAAAGGAAGAAATAGTGTGATATAGAAGGAGTGAGAACAGGACAGAAGATATCAGAAAGGATGGAGTTGAAGAAGAGATGAAAGAGAATTATTAAAATTTCATAAGTTAAATAAGCAAGACAAAACCCTAAAGCTTCTAAAACTTCATTCTTGAGGGTTCCGTACCTCAAAAGGCAAAAACGGAACCCTTATAAGATCACTTTGTGGTCTAAAAAAAGTGTTACAAACTTATTTTTGCGCTCGATGCAGTATAAATACTAGGGATCAAACTGCAAAGTTTGTATTTTTTTTTTATAATATAGGGCGGCAAACGAGCAAGCGGGTCACCTGATGGTAAGTGATCACCGCTACCCAACTAAAAACTAATTTAAAACTAGTTGGTCTTTTAGTTAGAGCTATAATGTGAGATGTTCATTCTCATTCTCTTAATTGCATTCATCTGTTGTTATACATCAGGTCTTATACATTTGACATAGTTCATTTTATATAGTTTTTTTTATATATTTTGCTTTGCGTGGTCGGAACCCTCGGTGCGTGAGTTTGATAAGCAGTTGGCCGGATTTTTTTATTTTTGTTTTTTTTTTATTTATTTTTCATAAGTACAACACTATTCTAAGTAATTAGTAATCCTAACTAATATTATAAAAGCGAAAGTGAGTTTGTTGGTTTGTTTGTTTGTTTGTTACCTCTTCACGTTTCATGTACTGAACCAATCTTCCTGAAATTTTGCATACACATAGTTAGAAGTACGGAGAAGGACATAGGGTACCTTTTATCCCGGGAAAAGGCACGGTTCCCGTGGGAAATTTACGCTGGCGAAGCCGCGGGCGAAAGCTAGTAACATATATACACCAGGTCATCATCATCATCAGGGGGTGCCATCTTCAAGATGAAGTTTGGAGGCCAGCATGCGGTATCTCTCCCGGTCATGTACGAGTATAAACAAGTATGCCAATACCTGAGACAAGCCTGATAAGCCGCCTGCAAAGCCTTAGTCTTGAGCCGCATCCGTGCCAGCTGCGCGAGCACCTCATGGTCGCGCTGCGCGGTGGGCCCGCACGCGTCCGCGTTGCAGCACACGTACGCGAGCAACTCCTGCGCACAGCGCCACAGCTTGCCCGAGTGCAGCCACGCTTCGAGGCGCGACGCGGCTATCATGCGGATCTAAAAATTTAAAAATAAAATAAAAATTATTTTCAGACGACTATGATCCATATGTATGTATATATGGTGGCCAGCTAATTAGGGACACCATCGATTTTCATACAAACGAGGTTACTTTGAAGCTTTGGTTCAACGCCAGGATTAATCTGAGCTGTGATCTGATGATGGCCAACCAGAGATAGAATGGAGGACATCCAGATTGCTATACACACCCAACTGATCAGATCAGCATTCTAAAAGCTGTTTAGATATATTTAAAACAACCGCGAAAATTGCATTAAAATGGTAAATAATCACCGCTGCCCATGGACAACTGCAACACCAGGGGGGTATCGACAAAATAAGTACCTAACCAACATTTTTTTCATTTTTATTGGTTATTTATCTACGATCAACGATGCACCACTGTTTTTAGACATAAAGTTTAAAAATCCCCTGAGCAGGGATCTCATCTCATATTTACCTCCGGGAAGCCACACGTAGCAGACAGCAGTTTGAGAAATCCCTTATGGATAGCGTCGGGCGCGCCGCGGCGTTGGATCTGTTCCTTGATCGCCTCCAACACTAGCGCTTCCACTGTCTCGTAGCTGTTGAGTATCCCCTGTGCAGGATCATCTAGGGGGTTTGTGGGACAAGCCCTACTTACCTCCGGGAAGCCACACGTGGCAGACAGCAGTTTGAGGAATCCCTTATGGATAGCGTCGGGTGCGGCGCGGCGTTGGATCTGTTCCTTGATCGCCTCCAACACTAGCGCTTCCACTATCTCGTAGCTGTTGAGTATCCCCTGTGCAGGATCATCTAGGGGTTTGTGGGACAAGCCCTACTTACCTCCGGAAGCCACACGTGGCAGACATCAGTTTGAGGAATCCCTTATGGATAGCGTCGGGTGCGGCGCGGCGTTGGATCTGTTCCTTGATCGCCTCCAACACTAGCGCTTCCACTGTCTCGTAGCTGTTGAGTATCCCCTGTGCAGGATCATCTAGGGGGTTTGTGGGACAAGCCCTACTTACCTCCGGGAAGCCACACGTGGCAGACAGCAGTTTGAGGAATCCCTTATGGATAGCGTCGGGTGCGGCGCGGCGTTGGATCTGTTCCTTGATCGCCTCCAACACTAGCGCTTCCACTGTCTCGTAGCTGTTGAGTATCCCCTGTGCAGGATCATCTAAGGGGTTTGTGGAACAAGCCCTACTTACCTCCGGGAAGCCACACGTGGCAGACAGCAGTTTGAGGAATCCCTTATGGATAGCGTCGGGTGCGGCGCGGCGTTGGATCTGTTCCTTGATCGCCTCCAACACTAGCGCTTCCACTGTCTCATAGCTGTCGAGTATCCCTGTGCAGGGGGTCATCTAGGGGATTTGTGAGACAAGCCCTACTTACCTCCGGGAAGCCACACGTGGCAGACAGCAGTTTGAGGAATCCCTTATGGATAGCGTCGGGTGCGGCGCGGCGTTGGATCTGTTCCTTGATCGCCTCCAACACTAGCGCTTCCACTGTCTCGTAGCTGTTGAGTATCCCCTGTGCAGGATCATCTAGGGGGTTTGTGGGACAAGCCCTACTTACCTCCGGGAAGCCACACGTGGCAGACAGCAGTTTGAGGAATCCCTTATGGATAGCGTCGGGTGCGGCGCGGCGTTGGATCTGTTCCTTGATCGCTTCCAACACCAGCGCTTCCACTGTCTCGTAGCTGCTCGAGTATCTGGAAACATGCGTTTCTTTCACCATTTCTTCTTTGCAGTGGTCGTTCCGAAATGCTTGTAGTTTGTAGCTTTGAGACTGATAATACAAATGTGATAAAGGATGCCTTTGAAAGCCATGTTTCAATAAAGTATTTTGACTTTATTCCTCTATACTAGCTTTTGCCCGCAGCTTCGCCCGCATGAATTTCCCACGGGAACAGTGTTTTTTTCCCGGATGAAAGGTACCCTATGTACCATGTAGGTACCCTATGTGCTATTCAGGAATATTGATTCAGAGATAAAGCGTGAAGAGGTTAGAAACAGACTTACTTTAGCATTTATAATATTTGTTAGGATTTAAAAAAGTTACATGTAGGAATATTATTACACTATTTAAATAACTAAAATACCTTGGAAACACAGTGTATTCTAATTCTGTATTGTCTGTGTCTTCGTCCGTGCTGCCCATCAGCGGAGACCCTGAGCCTGATGGAGACATCGTTCCTGACGACAGAAATCAGATTGTCAAGGAAACTCTACTATAAGTAAAAAAATTTGCTGAATGTCTCTGAGACAGATTGCAATGTAAATAAGAATAAAAAAAAAAAAATGAACTCTTGGGGTTTGATTTATGAAAAAAGTAGACTACCTATTTATTTTGATCTCTTGTCTTTAACAATCTCCATGTCTACACCAAAAACCAATTCAGCAGTTTAACTGTGAAAGCATAAAATACATACATACATAGTCTTTTGAATTTATTGATTAGTCTTTATACTACGCCGCAACGAGGCCGTAGAAAATAAGATGTTTTTCATACATGATGTAAAAGTTTATTGATTTTATACATCCAATAAGAATTCGTTCTTCTTTTTTGGTACCTACACTCATGTTAGTAACTGGTACATCCTATACCTACCTATAGTAGTCGCAAGGAAGGCGTAGAAAATAAGATCATAATGTACTTATATTCTACAGTCTTATGGCGGGGCCTATACATGAATATTCAGATCAAGTTTACCCAGTGTGCTTTCAGTGGGTATGAGATGCGGCGGCGGATGCTTGGTGCTGAAGGCTGTGATGATGTTCTCCACCAGACACTTGCACCACGAACACTCCACCCATCATCAAGGGAAGTAGGAAGTAAGTATGGATGATTATTCTGATAGGTTTACCCAGTGTGCTTTCAGTGAGTATGAGATGCGGCGGCGGATGCTTGGTGCTGAACGCTGTGATGATGTTCTCCACCAGACACTTGCACCACGAACACTCCACCCACCATCAAGGGAAGTAGGAAGTAAGTATGGATGATTATTCTGATAGGTTTACCGAGTGTGCTTTCAGTGGGAATGAGATGCGGCGGCGGATGCTTGGTGCTGAACGCTGTGAAGATGTTCTCCACCAGACACTTGCACCACGAACACTCCATCCACCAATAAGGGAAGTAGGAAGTAAGTATGGATGACTATTCTGATCAGGTTTACCCAGTGTGCTTTCAGTGGGTATGAGATGCGGCGGCGGATGCTTGGTGCTGAACGCTGTGATGATGTTCTCCACCAGACACTTGCACCACGAACACTCCACCCACCAGCGCTCGTTCAACGCGTCTTCCATGTACACCTAAAACAAAAGAATTATATCATGGAAACCAGTCCGTTTTCGTAATTCGCTCATAAATTGCTTTCCCTCTAGTTGTCTAAACTGTGCTATTACTTTTAAAGAGCCAAGCAGTTCTTCTTAGTTCTTTTTCAATGGCAGCGCTACTTTGTATCAATTATTATTCAAGTGTCTGTTGTTAGCTTGATAATGCTCTTCACAATATTCATCTGCTTCAGAAAGCTGGGGTGCTGTGTTCTTAATTTCTTCCATTTTCCAATATTTGGAGATCTTTACAGAAAACTCGAGAGTTGTTGATGACAATGTTGCAGTTAAGTCTTATGTTGCCTGATAGGATCCATCCCAATTTTGTTTAGTAAAATATACTGGACAGTGTGGATGATAATTACTAATTGAGGACGCCAGCGCAAGAACCATATGGGCGATCAGTCCTCTCATTCAGAGACTCGCACACATCCAAACTTTTTTGCATTTATTAGAGCGGGATAATAAAGTTTACCTTTATGAATGTATCCGGCCAGTTGTTACTATCTCTATGTCCAGCATACAGCATATTGCAGGCTAGCACAAAAACCAATGGATTTCCTTTGCTTTTGAATGCGGCCCCTTGCTCCCTCTTGAGTAGCGTACAGAGAGTCTGTGTGACAGTCTCGTGAGCAAACATGTTGGGACGTATCTTGCAGAGGTACAACATGCTCATGCAGAGTATGGGGTCTGGCTTGGATCGCTGGGATTTCAGGAGGCGGATTGAGCCAGTCAGTAGACCAAGCTGTAAAGAAGAACATTTAATTTAATATTACAATTAAACCACTACCCCCAGTACAATTTGGTTAGAAAATCAGGAATTATTGATAAAAATAAGAAGGCTCATGTATATGAAGTATGTTTGCCTGGCTACAAAGTCAATCGTTTTTATTTATATAGGCTTAAAAATAGCACTTATAAATCGTCACATTCTTGTTTTTTAGTTAGTTGGCGTCATAAAATTACTTGAAGCTAAGGTTACAACAGAGATGGATTTACTCCGGAAAGAAACAGTTTATTCCTGGACCCATCTCTGGCTACAACCAAACTAAAAAAGCCTAAGCCCTTAATTAAAAATATCATCACATTACCAATTTATCCGAGTTGTGTGTGTCTAGAGCTTGCAGCACATTTGGCACCAAGTCCACGGGATCAACCTCTAGAGATGTGCCTCCTACAGCTTCTGCTGGGGAGCCGATCCTGGCTCGCTTGCTGGGTGGAGCCGTGCCAAACCCTGAAGGCTCTCGTTTGCGTTCCACACCTAAAAATTATAAAGACATGTTAGTTTAATGTTTGTTTAGCCAGCTGGAAATTGAGGGCAAAGCACTCCATTAACATTGACAAGAAAATTTATACAACTCTATCCCATATCATGTCTACAAACTTCAGCCATTGCTGAAGTATGGAAGAAAAGGACAGAACTAGGTTAGTAAGATAATGATCTTACTAAGCTAGATAAGTAGCTAGCTTATGATAAGTATGTATTTATTTATTGCATTTTCCTATTAGCTATCACTTTCTTCTCACTGTACTATTTGATCTCTATTATTTTATTTATTTTATCTTTTCTAATATTTGCACCTCACACTCGCATCTGGTCACAACTGAAAATCTGTGTATTGCCCCCCAGGTAATAGTGCCACTGAGGTGTGACCTTTTTGTATTGCTGCAACACACATTTATTTAGGTTGGCGTAGACAGAAGGAGGCCTATACCCAGCAGTGGGTCACGGAAGGCTGTGGATGATGATGATGACATTTATTTTTTCGCTTGTTTATTTTTCGTTGATTGTTGTATGAAACTGTATGTTTTTTTTTTTTTTTATAGAATAGTAGGCAAACGAGCATGCGGGTTGCCTGATGGTAAGCAATCACCGCAGTCCATAGACACCAACGACCCTAAAAAGGTCACTGATGCGTTGCCGACTCTTTGAGAAAGCGATAGGCTCTTTTCTTGAAAGTCCCAATGTCGAATCTATTCGGGAACACCGCTAAGGGAAGCTTATTCCACAGCTTAGTGCAGCGCAATAAAAAGCTGCGCGAAAAACGGGCAGTGGTTGAACACCAACCATCAAGGTGGTGGGGGTGGTACTTCTCCTTAAGGCGTGTGGTACGGTGGTGGAATACAGCGGCTGGTATAAGGTCGAATAGCTCCTGTGAACACTCCCCGTTGTAAATGCGGTAGAAAATGCAGAGGGACGCAACATCTCTGCGTAAAGCCAAAGAGTCTAAACGATCAGAGATTCTGGAGTCGCCGACAATTCGAGCAGCTCTTCGCTGAATGCGGTCAAATGGGCAGAGTTGATATTTCGGTGCTCCAGCCCAGAGATGCGAGCAGTATTCCATATGAGTCCGGACTTGTGCCTTATAAAGTTGCATCCTGTGATGCGGCTGGAAATACCGCTTCGCTCTCCCGAGCACGCCAATCTTTTTAGAAGCCAATTTGGCTTTACCCTCCAAATGACCACGGAACTGCTCGAAATGTCGACCCCCTGAATTCCAATACTTGGCTTTGCATTTAGGTCAGTGCCTTCAAAATGGAGCTCCTTCGCAAAAGGGGTCTTCTTGGCAGAGAACACACAGACTTGTGTCTTGTTGGGGTTGTATTGGACTAGGTTTAGTCTGCCCCATTCTGAGACTCGCTCAAGAGACACGTTAACGTCCGACGCAATCCTGCTCCGACACTCCTCAGTAGCCTCAGGAGAGAGATTAGCACGTCCATGATATAAGGCATCTCCAGTACTGTCATCTGCATAGCAATGCATGTTGCTGATTTGCAACATGTCATTGATATACAGGATGAACAGTGTGGGTGACAGGACGCAGCCTTGGGGGACGCCAGCATTCACAGGTTTGGTCAGCATGATCCGTCTACAGCGACCTTTATGCTACGTTCCCTGAGAAAGCTGTCCAGCCATACGCATAATCTCTCGGGAAGCCCGTACGAAGGTAGTTTGGAGAGAAGCGCCTCGTGCCACACCCGATCAAAGGCCTTCGCCACGTCCAAACTAAAGACCAAAGCGTCGCCCTTACACTCAATTGCCTCAGCCCAACGATGTGTCAGATAGACAAGAAGATCACCAGCTGAGCGGCAGCGACGGAATCCATATTGGCGATCACTTAGCAACTGGTGATCCTCAAGATACCCCAAAAGTTGCTGATTAATAATGGTTTCCATTATTTTGCATAGTATGGAGGTAATGGCAATAGGCCTGTAGCTAGACGGGTTCGAGCGATCTCCCTTTTTAGGGATCGGGTGCACAAGGGCCGATCTCCAAGACTTCGGGACAATACCGGAGGAGTAGGAGAACCGAAACAACCGCTTCAAAACCGATGCCAGCTCAGGAGCACAAGTTTTTAGCACGACAGCAGGGATGCCATCAGGCCCGCACGACTTGTTGATGTCCGTCCAGGGAACGGAGTACTTTGCGCACAGTACTTTGCACGAAGCGGACGTCTGGCATAGAAGTACTACACTTAGGAATTGATGGAGGGGTATTGTTGTTGTGGCTACAAATAAAGTTATATCTATCAATGAGGAATATGGAAGAATATAAGAATTAAGTATCATGGCTAACATGGAACATTTGTTGGGTCCACTAGTAGATATTTTTTTCTATACTCTGGATCGTGTAAGAAAAAACAAAAGGTCATTGCCCTGGCACCTACAACAAGACTTTTTTTTTTGCGATAATTATCGCTTACCATAGATTGGTATCGCAAACTATCGTCCCTCGTGAAATCTTAGTACCGGCGCGTAAAGGTAGTTGAGCTACACTGGCGTAACTCCAAATAAAATAAAATCGAGTTATAACGTCACGTATTATAACGGCGAAATCTATAGGAAATATTAATTATTATTATGTTTTCGAAGTTTATTATGATATATTAAATGCCTTCTTATACTCAATTCCATCTGTAACTGTAGAACCTAATATTTTCAATAAAGCAAATAAAATAAATGGCCCTTGAATTCGTAAAAAATTAAGTTATATCGGTTTGTCGCAAGTCGCAATGTTTCGTGTGATGTCAGACTCGCTCCGCCTAGTCAGAAGTGCGCCACCTTTGGCTTGGCGGTTATTTTATTTATTTATATAACCTTTATTGTACAAAAATACAGAGTAAACGTTCAATAGGAGAGCTTAATGCTAAAGCATTATCTACCAGCCAACCTTTGGGTTATACAGAAAATTTTAGGCGGGTGTATAATAAAGATATTATTACTAAGTACATATACTTAAGTAAATAATAATATCATACATAATTAAATACGAATACCACAATAAATATTTATATAGAGGTAAATAAATATATATGTAAATAATACATCCATACTAATATTATAAATGCGAAAGTTTGGATGTGAGTTTGTGAGTTTGTGAGGATGTTTGTTACTCAATCACGCAAAATCTACTGGACGGATTTCGATGAAATTTGGTACAGAGGTAGATAATGACCTGGAATAGCACATAGGCTACTTTTTATCCCGGGAAAAAGCACTGTTCCCGTGGGAAATTCACGCGGGCGAAGCCGCGGGCAAAAGCTAGTTCGAACCAACCAAGCTGGAAGCTGGAGAGCCATTCGTCTTTATGGATGACTTCTTCATGTCATCCCGAATCCCCAGTAACCAGCCGGGGAGCCGAGGCCGAAGGCCGAGGCCCCGCGGCAAGCGAGGCCGGAGGCCGAGCTGCGTTTAAAACGAGGGCTGGGGGGGGGCAGGAGCGAGGCCGAAGGCCGAGCTCCCCCCCCCAGCCGCGCAAGCGAGGCCGGAGGCCGAAGCTTGCGCCCGCGAGGCCGCAGGCCGAGCTGCGTCCAGGCGAGGCCGAAGGCGGAGCTCCGTCTCGTGCGAAAAGAATTGGGCGAGGCCGAAGGCCGAGCCATTCATGGATGACGTGATGATGACAACTCATACCTCGAGTCACCAGCCGAGAAGCCGAGGCCGAAGGCCGAGGCTCTCGCGGCAAGCGAGGCCGAAGGCCGAGCTGCGTATATGAATCCGAGAGGCGAGGCGAGGCCGGAGGCCGAGCCCCTCCTCCAGCCGGGGCAAGCATGGCCGAAGGCCGAGCTTGCGCCGCCAGCGAGGCCGTAGGCCGAGCTGCGTTTTAACAGCAGAGAGCAAAAGCCAGAGCAGCCTTTCGGCTCATCACCTAATCCCAACCGACAACATTTCTTTGTTGATGACTTTTTCATAATTTCCCTAAAATTTTTCGTGCAATCGCAACTGCAAAAAAAATACTGCCCTACACAGCACGCGAGGTGCTTGCACCTCGCGCAGCCACCAAAAACTAGTTCGAACCAACCAAGCTGGGAGCGAGGCCGAAGGCCGAGCTTCCAGCTGGTTGGTTCCCCTATATATATATAGCTGCATTACCACTGACTCACTGACTGACTGATTGACATAGTTTGTTTGTTCTACGGAATTTAGAAATTGAAAAAAGTAATGATGAGGATGTGTAGAGGGGGAAGGTGTAAGGTCAGGAAAAATACGAAAGTGGAACTTGGAGCAGTTCCGGACTGATAGGTGGTACTGCCCGCGGAAACCATAATAGATAGGTGGGGGGTGCTCGACCAAATGTCATAAAGGACCCTGGGCAACGACCACAGCCGGCGGTAGTCTATGGTTTTTTTGACTTTTTTTTTTCTCCATACTAAATTTTGTTTTTTCATACAAACTTCATTGGGGATTTTGGGGGGGGAAACGGACTCGTAGACTTTTACCGTCATAGACAATTTTTTATGTTGAGACCGTGGGACCCCCCAACTGACAGGTTTTTTTTTTTTTTCGAAATTTTTTTCGAAGAGTTTTGTATGGGCCAGCCAAGTCACCAGCCGGGGAGCCGAGGCCGAAGGCCGAGGCTCCGCGGCAAGCGAGGCCGGAGGCCGAGCTTCGTCTCGTGCGAAAAAAGCGAGGCGAGGCCGCAGGCCGAGCCCCTCCCTCCCCTCTTCTTGACCAATGAAACGGTTATACAAAGTAGCGAGGCCGCAGGCCGAGCCCTTCCCCTCTTCCCAATTTTTTAGTTAAAAGAGATGTGAGAGGCCGAAGGCCGAGCTGAGCGGCGAGGCCGCAGGCCGAGCCCTTCTCCCCTTCCTTTTTTAAAATAAAATAAGATATGTGAGGCCATAGGCCGAACTAAGTGGCGAGGCCGCAGGCCGAGCCCTCCCTCCTTTTCCCATTTCTTTATAAAAATGGGGGTGTGAGGCTGAAGGCCGAACTATGGCGAGGCCGCAGGCTGAGCCCTTCCCCCCTTCCTTTTTTTTTAAATA
>CM031588.1:109922-152375 GCA_018467065.1 Ephestia elutella | reverse complement strand
TATGATTACTTGAGTTTCACTAAGTTATAATAATGGATTTGAAATGAAAGACAGGTTAGGCATGTGATCAGCTTGAAGAGCAAGATCGGACTGACTATAATTCTATATTAAAACATATCGTCTTATTCTAAAGACAATGGATCTTATTGCTAGCGTTTCCTGGTGCGAATACCAGGAAGCTACTTGTGGTTTATCTAAATGACCTAATTATGAATAAGATCCATTGTTCGTATGTCGATTATGGCGACATAACTAGCGACGAGAAAAAATTGTACTCGAATCGTGCGGGATATCTGGATACAGGTTGATTGTGATTTTTTTTTAATCCAAGATGGCCGATATTTTTTTATGTAAATACATCTATAGGCGCGGCTAGACAGTAAAATCGACTCGAATGCCGCGACAGAAAATAGCGTGACCGTCGTGCCAGGATGCTAAGATGTTATACATCTGCCTGGCTTCCCGTGAAGGCCAATTTTTCGGGATGCGGTTTACAAAAATAATATTTTTGGATCCAAGATGGCGGACAATTTTTTATTTTATTTTACAATATGGGTATCATTTCACAGGTTTTTGGGGATGCTGATGACGAAAATAATATTTATTTTGAGATCCAAGATGGCGGACCATTTTTTTTTTAAATGTTACATATGGGTATCGTTTTATAGGTTTTTGGGAACGCTGATGACGAAAATAACATTTATTTTGAGATCCAAGATGGCGGACAATTTTTTTTTTAATTTAACATATGGGTATCGATGTATAGGTTTTTGGGGACGCTGATGACGAAAATATCATTTATTTTGAGATCCAAGATGGTAGTCAATTTTTTTCTTTAAATTTAACATATGGGTATCGTTTTATAGGTTTTTGGGGACGCTGGTGACGAAAATAATATTTATTTTGAGATCCAAGATAGCGGACAATTTTTTTCTGGCACTTTTGTTTCTGATATAAAGTCACTCGAGTATAAAACGATACACATATTGTAAAATTTAAAAAAATATTGTCTGCCATCTTGGATTTCAAAATAAATGTTATTTTCGTCATCAGCGTCCCCAAAAACCTATAAAACGATACCCATATGTTAAATTTAAAGAAAAAAATTGTCCGCCATCTTGGATTTCTAAATAAATGTTATTTTCGTCATTACCGTCCCCAAAAACCTATAAAACGATAACCATATGCTAAATTTAAAGAAAAAAATTGTCCGCCATCTTGGATTTCTAAATAAATGTTATTTTCGTCATTAGCGTCCCCAAAAACCTATAAAACGATACCCATATGTTGAATTTAAAGAAAAAAATTGTTCGCCATCTTGGATTTCTGAATAAATGTTTTTAACGATACCTACCTATATTATAAAAAAAAAATTCGGCCATATTGGATCCAAAAATAAAAAGTAAAAAAGTAGAAGTAGAAGATATGAGTATGTCATCTAAATAGCTTTGTTGGATTGGAGGGTCTGCCTAATCGGTGCGTCGCTCCGCACAAGTTTTTTTTAAACATACAACCCTTAAATTAGTACCGCACTGCCATACTAAATCGAAAATGAAATTAGTATGGCCGTGCGGTACGCCCCCCTCCGTCCCTCGCCCCCTCACATCCCCCAGGATTGCCTCGCGAAGAGGCATTCGATGACCGACTGTATGAACCATATAGGTAGGCTGTGCTATTTTACAAAAAACTTGACGTACCGAGAAGAGAAAGCCAAGTCACGTCGAGATAGCTCTCTTTCGTGGCGCGCATGTTACGGTAAACGACAAAATTGTCGAATTCGACAAATTGTTATGTCGTCTTAGAGATATGTCGTGACGCGTATGTTAGCCCTGTGGAGCAGGGATTTCATCTCATACTTACCTCCGGGAATCCGCACTTCGCTTCTACTGTCTCATCGATACTTGAGTGTCCCCTGTGCAGCAGGATCATCTAGGGGATTTGTGGGACAAGCCCTACTTACCTCCGGGAAGCCGCAAGTGTCAGACAGCAGTTTGAGGAATCCCTTATGTATAGCGTCGGGCGCGGCGCGGCGTTTGGATCTGTTCCTTGATCGCTTCCAACACTAGCGCTTCCACTGTCTCGTAGCTGCTTGAGTATCTGGAAATACAAAATGCTAGTAGTTTGTAGCTTCGAGATTTATAATACCACTAGCCGCGCCCCCGGGGCTTCGCTCCCGTGGGAATAGGAATTGCTATTCCCGGTATTTTTCCACCCGTATACCAAATTTAATCGAAATCCGTCCAGTAGATTTTGCGTGATTGAGTAACAAACATCCTCAAAACTCCACCAAAATTTTTACATTTATAACATTAGTAGGATTCTGTAATTAGTTTTTGACTTGAAAAAGTGCCTTTGAAGGCCAAGTGTTTCAATAAAGTATTTTGACTTTATTCCTCTATTAAAAAGTTAATGTACGAATATTTTTAAACTATTAAATAACTAAAATACCTTGGAAACGCAGTGTATTCTAATTCTGTATTGTCTGTGTCTTCGTCCGTGCTGCCCATCAGCGGAGACCCTGAGCCTGATGGAGACATTGTTCCTGATAACAGAAATCAAATTGTAAAGGAAACTTTTATTCTATAATATTTCAGACCCTTGGAGGTAGATATGTCAAAACAAGCTAATTATTGAACAATATAAAACACGACTGACAACTCACATAGCCAAGGAACGAAAGGAATCTAAAAATACCTCTCACATCAAAATATCTTAAGACCAAGACCCTATTTTTGAAAGTGTGACTCACCAAAAAAGCGTGAGCCGAATGATTTTTCATTCGATATTTATTCCGTATTTTTGAATTGTCTATGTCGAATAATTCGAAACGAGTGGTCTAGACCGCTCGTTTTCGTATGATTTGGTAGTCGAATGATTTTTACGTCAAAATGTTGAATGACATAGACAACCGGATACGGATATAGATGGAGTCTATTAGGATTTTCATTTTTGCGTTCCGTTTAACGCTTACGTTCTCTTTTATTGAAAATTTACGAACATTTTTTTAACGATTCGTTACCGATTCGGTTTTCGTTGCGTAGAATGGAGCAGAAATTTTTTCTCGCATTATTTTCATATCACTGGCAACGTTGCTAGACGAGTGATTTCAAAAATACGCTTTTTATGTTTTTAGTGACATAATAGGACGAGTACGACATAATAGTCTATTCGTTTTCGGCGGTATGTCACAATTTTCAAAAATAGGGCTCCTGCCGGGCTAGCATGACCACCAAAACACGATATGATATAGCGGTTTATCCACGCCAACTGTCAAAATATGATAAATATCGCCGCCATGTTGAATTTTTATCTAAACAGCGAGCATCACCGTGCCAGTGACGACACCGTGTTATGATACGATATGATAAATAGAAGAGCGATCACGACAGTTGGCTATTTATCGAAAATTCGAGCATGACCAAATATACGCGATAAAAATATCGATTTTTGACATTTAGTCGTGTTATTTTATCGACGACGTTTAGAGTGCGTGATACGCTAGATATACATAATAAAATTACAAGTTTATTAGCATTTATTCATTCTCCGATTAAAAGGTAAGATTTATTTTTATGATTGTTGTGTAAATGTTTATGAAATAAATGCAGAATTTTCTTTTATTTTATTTTTATTTCATATTTTCTTTTTTCAGTTACTTCACAAGAATATGGCTAGGTCATATCAAAGAATAAATATAAGAATTATTTTTTTAAACATTTGATGAATTAAAGACAACGATAATTAAATAAATGTCAAAGTCACCTACCGACGTCAAAAACGTGAAAAATAAAAAAAAAGAACGAGTGAAAATGAATGATGATTGAAAAATTTTATTATTACATTGGCAGCATTGTTATTCCATATCGCAAGGCTAATTATTTCGTATCATGTGGTAAATTTTATCATATCATGTTGCTACTTTGGTCATGCTCGCGAAATCGATAAATATGTTGGTGATATATGATACGATATATTTTATCGCATATCTACGACGCGTGGTCATGCTAGGGGGGCTGGTCCGACCTGAGCTGCAAAAAACAAAATTCATATGCGCTTAACCGCGCCGTGTGCGCGTTGCAATAAGATCGTTTTTTGCACAACACAATGTTCTTGGCAGGATAGAAAAGATTTTGTACCGATTTACACTACGATAGAGCAACTATTTCTCAAATATCTTTAAAAATATTAGTTTTAAAACAAAAGTGCTCGGTTAAAACTTTAATATAGCATATATATAAACTAATTATATAAAAATATATATTGTTATCGCTGAAAATTGTAAGTTTCATGACTTGAAAGCTGAAATATTTTCAAAATTTTCGGTGCCTTTGTGGGTGCAACCTCCTTGCACATGCAGTACATGCTTATTGTTTATGGACAGCTGCTATGGTGACGTTATTGTTATTCTCATTCAAGTACTAAAATAAATTAGTTGCAATCTAGAAATGAATATATTAATTTATCGTCGATCACCTCATTGGTGACCTTCCGACTAAGCAAAAAAAAAGAAACCTTCTGATAAATAAAGATGTCTAAGGATACTTTCAGCACTCCACCGTCTTCGACGTCCCCGGTTCAAGGCGAGAATTCCAGCGGTAAATCGTCACAAACCTTCAAGGTAGGCGTAAAGATACCGCCTTTTTTGGCCAGACCGACCAAATTTATGGTTTGCTCAACTTGAAGGGCAGTTCATATTGTCAGCAATTACGACGGACATAACAAAATTTTATACGGCCTGCAGTTACTTGGAACACCAGTACGCTGTAGAAGTGGCTGACATTATTGAAAGCCCGCCTAAGGAAAATAAATACGAGTTATTAAAAAGGAGTTAGTAAAAAGATTGTCCGCTCCCCAAGAGGAATTTTTTTACAATTTTTGAATAAGGAAGAGATGGGTTGTCGAAAGCCATCACAGTTTTTACGCCATCTGCGTCATTTAGCGGGCACTCAAATTTCAGATGAATTTATTAAAACGGTATGGTCTAATGGTTTGCCAACAAATATTCAGCCGATAATTGCTTCGCAAGTTGATACTCCGTTAGAGCAGCTGGCAGATCTAGCTGATAAGATAGTGGCTATTGCATCACCTGCACCTCAGGTTTCTGAAATAAAGCCTTCAACGTCGCGAATCGTAGATCCGAGCATGATGATGACGGAGGAGATGGCTCGACAGATTAACGAGCTGCGAAAGCAAGTCGAGGTTTTAGCTACGCGTAAGAGCCATCCTCGTGGCAGATATAACTCCAGATCACGTTCGCGTTCCCAATATAAAAGTGGAATATGCTATTTTCATAGGAAGTTTGGTGCCGAGGCGCGTAAGTGCCAAAGTCCTTGCAAATTTAAACCAAGTCAGGAAAACTTCAGCGGCAGCCACTAGTGGCGGCAAATGTCTGCCAAATTTCGAATGGCCGCCTCTTCGTTGTCGACAGGAAGTCAAGGTTAGAATTTTTAATTGATACCGGTTCCGACCTGTGCATCTTCCCGAAGTCGGCGACGAGGGGATATCGCCCTAGCACAGTCTATCAACTTTTCGCTGCTAACAATACTCGTATTAATACTGGGTCTCCGCAGAGATTTCCGCTGGCGCTTCATTGTCGCAGATGTGTCCTAGCCTATAATTGGTGTCGACTTTTTAATGCACTATAATCTTCTCGTTCATTGCCGACATCACCGTCTCGTAGATGGGCTCACTACACTATACATCAAAGTGCCTTGCCGACACGGCCACTCACCTGAAACCATCGCAGTCAAGACTGTTAGCGGTGAAAACTCAATTTATTTAGAACTGCTCAAAAAGTATCCCGACATAACTAGACCTTCAGGTACATCCAGGGAACCGAAACATAATACTAAGCATGATATCAGGACTACTCCAGGACCTCCGGTGGCAGCCCGTCAACGCAGATTGGCCCCCGATCACCTGCAAATAGCAAAAAAAGAATTTGATGCTATGTTAGAAAACGGAACTCGTTCGGAAAGCTCGTGGTCATCGCCTCTCCATTTAGTTCCCAAGAAGGACGATGGCTGGCGACCATGCGGTGACTACCGTGCATTGAATGCGAGAACAATTCCAGATCGCTACCCAATCCGTCACATTAATGATTTTACTTATCAACTGGCCGGTACTAAGATATTTTCAAAAATTGACATGATTAAGGCATACAACCAGATTCCCGTAGGAGAGTCTGATATACCAAAAACAGCCATTACAACGCCCTTTCGGACTATATGAATTTCCGTACATGACTTTTGGTCTCAGAAACGCAGCTCAGACTTTTCAACGTTTCATAGACGAGGTTTTACAAGGCCTTGATTTTGCATACGGATACCTGGATGATACTTTGATTTTTAGTAAGTCCCCAGAGGAGCATTTACGTCATTTGGAGATAATTTTTGACCGTTTTAAGCAGTATGGATTGCAGGTCAACGTGTCCAAGTGTGTTTTCGGTGTTGATGAGATTCAGTTTCTTGGATATTCTGTTTCAGCTGATGGTATTAAACCTATGCCAGGAAAGGTAGAAGCCATTCAATCATTTTCTGCTCCGGCTACGGCCAAACAACTCCGGCGTTTTCTTGGCATGTTTAACTATTACCGTAGATTCGTGCCCAATGTTGCCAAGATTCAGGCACCGCTAGATAAGGCGCTCTTGGGTAACGTTAAAGGAGCCACACCGATATCTATAACAGAAGAAATGTTGACGGCCTTCAATGAATGCAAAAACTGTATATCTCAAACAGCATTACTGGCTCATCCAGATGTCGCAAGGGAAATGGCGTTATTTACAGATGCATCTGATGATGCTATAGGTGCGGTTTTACAGCAAAAAATGGATAATGGCTGGCAACCTTTAGGATTCTTCTCACGAAAACTTTCCTCCTCTCAAAAGAAATACAGCCCTTATGATCTGGAGTTACTTGCAATATACGAAGGCATCCGTTATTTCAAATTGATGCTAGAAGCACGAGTTTTCGCTGTATATACTGATCATAAACCCATTACATTCGCTTTTTCTTCCCAAAAAAGCAACTGTTCACCTAGACAGTTTCGGTACCTTGATTTTATATCTCAGTTCACAACTGATATCAGATTCATCTCGGGCGCCGATAACGTTGCAGCGGATGCATTGTCTCGTATCGAGGAAGTTTCGGAGATTATTAACTTTTCAGAACTTGCATCAGATCAGGAACAAGATCCTGAGTTGCAAGGTCTGTTGCAGCAAAGGTCCTCGCTCATTCTTAAGAAGATGCCTGAAAACAATTTATACTGTGACTTATCTATACCAAATCATCCTCGTCCTTACGTCACCCCTACCATCCGCAAACAGATTTTCGAAAACATGCACAGTTTAAGTCACCCTGGAACGAAGGCAACTGCCAAACTCATCGCCGAAAGGTTCATTTGGCCAGGGTTACGCAAAGACTGCACCCTGTGGACTCAGCAATGCGCTGATTGCCAACGCAACAAAGTTTTTCGTCATACGATTTCCCCATTTCAACACTTTCCTGTCCCTTCTAAACGTTTTTCTCACATCCATCTTGATTTAATTGGTCCCCTGCCGTATTCAAATGGTTTTAAATACTGTTTGATTGTAGTAGACCGTTTTACTCGCTGGCCAGACGCTTACCCATTGGCAGACATTACTGCAAAATCATGTGCCAGAGCTTTTATATCTGGATGGATTTCTCGTCATGGTTGTCCTTCGATAATCACCACGGACAGGGGTCAGCAATTTCAATCCCATCTATTCAAATCCCTCGCCAAATTATTTGGCGCACAACATTCTCCCACCACTGCATATCATCCCCAGTGCAACGGCTTGGTGGAGAGGTTGCATCGTCAACTCATGTGCCACAACGATTCCCAGTGGACTGAAAGCCTTCCTCTTGTTCTTTTGGGCATAAGATCAGCATACAAGGAAGACATTAATGCTTCTGCTGCCGAAATGGTATATGGGGAACCCTTGAAACTACCCGGTCAATTTGTTTCATCTTCACCGTCAAACTATCTTGACCCGTCAGACTATTTGTCTCGCCTCCGACAGCATATGGCCGGCTTGTCACCACTTTCTACTTCAAATCATGTAAGCAAAACATTTTTCGTTCCAAAAGACATTCACCAAGCTGATTTTGTTTTTGTTCGTCGTGGTTCAGAAAAACGAGCCTTGGAATCACCTTATACTGGGCCATACAAAGTGCTGCAGAGGGGAAGCAAATCCTTCAAAATTGAGATTCAAGGCAAGGAAGTAACTATCACAATAGATAGGCTCAAGCCAGCGTACATTGCTTCAGAAAATGATGAGGAGCACAGCGACTTGCACAGCCGGCCGGATGTAGGTTCGAAGAAGACGAGAAGTGGTCGATCGGTTCGATTTCCTGCCTATCTAAACAACTATCGACCGTAATCCGGTCCGGTCGGCGGGGGGGTAATGTAGAGCAACCTCCTTGCACATGCAGTACATGCTTATTGTTTATGGACAGCTGCTATGGTGACGTTATTGTTATGTATTCTCATTCAAGTACTAAAATAAATTAGTTGCAATCTAGAACTGAATATATTAATTTATCGTCGATCACCTCACCTTTATGAATTAATTAAGCCGAAAATATGTATTTTTATTAAAAAGTACACGATTGAAATCTTAATAGAGATCATAATCTATATCCTGTATTATTTTTCCACTTCGTAAATAAACTCTAATTAGGTAAATTTCTTCATGAAAAATTACAATTATTTCGAATGTGGGGTTGGACCTGGCCTTAAGCCAATCAGTTTTTATGGCGGAATAAAGAAACTTACATACATACATGAACCATTCTTCTTCTTGTCTAGTCGGAATGACTATTAAAATCAATTTGTACCAATATATAAAATATAATTCACTATTAAAAACATGAACTTTGAAAACATTACGAACCACCAGACACTTGTACCACAAACACTCCACCCAACATCAAGGGAAGTAGGAAGTAAGTATGGATGACTATTCTGATCAGGTTTACCGAGTGTGCTTTCAGTGGGGATGAGATGCGGCGGCGGATGCTTGGTGCTGAACGCTGTGATGATGTTCTCCACCAGACACTTGCACCACGAACACTCCACCCACCAGCGCTCATTCAATGCATCTTCCATGTACACCTAAAACAAAATAATTATATCATGGAAACCAGTCCGTTTCCGTAATTCGCTCATAAATTGCTTTCCCTCTAGTTGTCTAAACTGTGCTTTTGCTTTTGAAGAGCCAAGCAGTTCTTCGTAGTTCTTTTTCAGTGGCAGAACTACTTTGTATCAACTATTATTCAAATGTCTGTTGTTAGCTTGATAATGCTCCTCACAATATTGATCTGCTTCAGAAAGCTTGGGTGCTGTGTTCTTAATTTCTTCCATTTTCCAATATTTGTAGATCTCTTCATGTTGTTGATGACAATGTTGCAGTTTTAAGTCTTATATTGCCTGATAGGATCCATCCCAATTTTGTTTAGTAAAATATACTGGACAGTGTTATTACTAATTGAGGATGGCTTACACACATCCAAACTTTTGCATTTATAATATTAGAGCATGATAAAAAAGTTTACCTTTATGAATGTATCCGGCCAGTTGTTACTATCTCTATGTCCAATACAACATATTGCAGGCTAGCACAAAAACCAATGGATTTCCTTTGCTTTTGAATGCGGCCCTCTTGCTCCCTTTTGAGTAGCGTACAGAGAGTCTGTGTGACGGTCTCGTGAGCAAACATGTTGGGACGTATCTTGCAGAGGTACAACATGCTCATGCAAAGTATGGGGTCTGGCTTGGACCTCTGGGATTTCAGGAGGCGGATCGAGCCAGTCAGTAGCCCAAGCTGTAAAGAAGAACATTTAATTTAATATTACAATTAAACCACTACCCTAGTACAATTTGGTTAGAAAATCAGGAATTATTGATAACAATAAGAAGGCTTATGATATGAAGTGTATGTTTGCCTGGCTACAAAGTCAAAGTCAATTGTTTTTATTTATATAGTGTTGTGTATCAATCATTAAGAATCGGGTTTGACAGTTGGATATAATTGTATGTGTGGGTATTCTAATAAATAGTTATGTTTCGAACTGCAACTTGGTGGTATCTTTTAATGGCGACGTGAGATTAAATTATTCGTTTTGCGTGTAAAATGGCTGCTAATATTGTGAATATCGTGTTTCCCGGCGAGTTTAACCCAAAAACTGATAAGTGGAGTGAATATAAGGAACAGTTACTGTGTGCGCTCGCGGCGTCGGGCGTCGGCAATGATCACGAAAAAGCACGCGCTATTTTTCTTTCTCAATGTGGAAAAGAGACTTTTTCGCTAATTGTGTCGTTGTTAGTGCCAAACAGACCTACTGGTGTTTTATTTAAAGACATTTTATCGGTTTTGGATACATTTTATGAACCAAAAGTGAATGAAATTTTACAAGCTGGGAAGTTTCATAATCGTAAGCAGTTGTCAAATGAGAGTATCCAAGAATACGTTGGGGCGATTAGTTCGCTAGCTGCTAAGTGCAATTTCGTTGATTTGAAGCGCCAGTTGCGTGATAGACTTGTGTTGGGAGTGCGCGACGATCGTCTGCGCCGTGATTTGTTGAAGACGAAAGATCTCACCTACGAGACAGCCTTTCAAATGTGTCTCAACTACCAGACGACGTTCAAGGATTTCTATCCGAATGCCCAGACTAACACGGATGATTCGAAACTAACTCCGTCCACAGAGCCTATGGATATTGACAAAATTTTATTGTCAAAATCGGGATGTCGAAATTGTGCTAGCCAGCATAAACCTGGAGAGCGGTGTCCATTTATGAGAGCTAGGTGTTATCGCTGCAGGAGGTATGGACATATTGCACCGGCATGTACTAAGAAATCTGGGCAAGTGCATCAATTGGAGGAAAGCGATATGTTTGTTACTAGCAGTTCTGCAGGTGATGACAAACCATCCCCAGGTGATATTAGCACAGGATATATGACTGGTGTGCATAGCTGTTCTGAAGATCACCGGCAGCCAATCAAAGTGAAGGTGAACATAAATGGAGTGGACCTCATCATGGAAGTGGACTCCGGTGCATCGAGATCTATCATCTCTGAGTCGACCTACCATAGACTATGGACATCACCACCATCATTGAAGTCGACTAACTTGAGACTAATTACGTGGACCAGTGACCCCCTAAAGGGCACTATTCAAGTTCGTGTGTTGCTAGGCAATAAAGAAGCTCAGTGCAAATTAGTGATTGTGTTCTGGAAAAAGGACCAAGCTTACTTGGCAGAGACTGGTTTGATGTGCTTGGATTAGAAATATCAGGATTATGTTGGACTGATGATGAAGCCAAAAACTTTGTGAGCGAATTCCCTGATTTATTTAAAGATACCTTAGGCGAATATAAAGGACCAGAAGTATCTTTGACTCCACGAAATGATGTTACTCCTCGTTTCCTGAAAGCTCGGCCAGTTCCATTTCCTCTAAAGAAACAGGTGGATGATGAATTGAGGAAGATGGTGGACACTGGTATTCTAACACCTGTTACATTTTCTAAGTGGGCCACACCTCTCAGGATTGTGAAGAAGGATGACGGATCACTCCGTATCTGTGGAGATTACCGGTCAACTGTTAACTTGGCTATTGATCGTGACACATATCCCCTGCCAGCTGCTGCCGAGGCTTTTGTGAAGTTAAGTGGAGGAAAAATCTTCAGTAAATTGGACTTGAAGAATGCGTACATGCAGATGAGAGTTGATGAAGACACGGCAATGCTGCTGACACTCAATACACCACTGGGACTGATGAAAGTTAATAGACTGGCCTTCGGAATCAATGCTGCACCAGGAATTTTTCAGAGAGTGATGTCAACAGCACTGGCTGGCATGGAGGGAGTGGCTTGTCTGTTGGATGATGTAGCGATTTCTGGGAAGAATAAGCAAGAACACAATCATCGTCTGCATATGGTACTGAAGAAACTAAATGATCTGGGTTTTAGATTGAACCTGAAGAAGTGTGTGTTTGCATCTGATAATATCCAGTTCTTGGGACATATGATTGATGAAGAAGGGCTACACCCATCACCAATGAAGGTCAAAGAAATCAAAGAAAAGGCAGCACCAACAGATAGAGAATCTCTACGTGCGTTCCTGGGTTTATATAATTTCTACGAGAAGTTTTTAGTGAACAAAGCCCATTTGCTAGAACCACTTCATCGCCTACTTGAAAGTAAAAGACCATGGGTCTGGGGTGAGCAGGAGCAAAAAGCATTTGAGGTAGCCAAGGATTTATTATCATCTGATTTGACGTTAGTTGGCTATGATCTGCAAAAAGAACTTTTGTTGATAACAGATTCATCGAGTTATGGCTTGGGTGTAGGGCATGCAATACCGGAAAGTTATCAATACCGGAACTGATTTTCGGTACTAGAGACCTAATACCGGAATTCCGGTATTGGTTCCGGAATTGGCACAATTTGTTTAATTCTCTATAAATCTATACTTATTAGATAACATAGTATATTTAAATAAAAGAATAATCGTCCAATCACTACACCGCATACGTGCACACTCGCTATATGATATTGACGACTGCAAAGTCTGCAAAATTATTGAGTACGAGCTTGCGCGGTGCGGGCGGGGGAAACAGCGTGGGGACCGGGTAGCAACTAACCAATCAAGTGAAAAACTAAGTACATATTTTTTATATAAATAATTCTAAATTACTCCGTGCGTTGACAATTACATACCGAAATTTGAAGAATTATAAATTTTCAATCAACTTTGAAGCACCATTGCTTTGAAACTATGACACATACCAAAATAAATGTAAGAACTTATTTGTGGGTAATTTATTGATAAATAATGTAGCCTTTGATCATTTTGTCCTTGTATAGTTTTCCTAAGAATTCAGAAAATTCGTAAAACGGGACACGTTTCAAGGGGGAAAGGGAATCACACACACACACAGGTCCCACAGGGAAGTATTCTAGGTCCGATCCTATTTTTAATATATATAAACAATATAAGCGACGTTATTAATTATAAATGTATTTTATATGCCGATGACATATCAATTATTGTGACAACCAAAAAAATCTGTAGACTCCAGAGTACAACATGAAAATGACATTAATAAAACTATTGACAAAATCACAGAATGGCTAAGACTAAACAACTTACAAATTAATTTAAATAAATCATATTATATACAATTCACCAAATCCTCGAATGTAATACATAATCTCAAATTAGATATACCAAAAATTAAAGAAGCAACTTCTACAAAATTTCTAGGTTCATTGACCAAAATTTAAATTGGAAACCTCAAATAGATAGTATACGCACTAGAGTAAATAAATTTGTATAATTATGCACTTAGACAAGTTAAAAATATAGCAAATAAACAGACGGCGATCACTACATATTGTGCTTACATCGAGTCCATGTTACGCTACGGGATTATTGTATGGGGAAATAGTACAGATATTCAAAGGGTATTTGTTGCCTAAAAAAAGTGTATTCGTCAATATGTGGATTGGCGGCCGCGTGATAGTTGTGCACCGCATTTTAAAAACCTTGGTTTATTACCAATACCATCACTATATATATATGAAATATGTATGTTTGTGTATAAGCATAAGACGCTGTTTAAAAGAGATATATATCCACGTAATACGAGAAATGGGGATAGATTGGTGTTGGACGTTGTTCCTAAATTTGTAAAATATAAAGAAAGTTGTTTATATATGTGCATACAAATATTCAATAAATTGCCGAAAGAACTAAAGATATTAAATATGGTACCCTTTAAAAAACAATTATATAAATGGCTCGTTGAAAAAAAATATTATAGTCTTAGTGATTTCTTGGACAACTAACCATTAATATTTGCATGCTATTTATTATTAGCAAACATGTGATCCTAATTTTTGTAACAGCTTGTAATACCATGTTTTTGAGCAAATAAAGATATGAATATGAATATATGAAGGGGGGACGCCGAAGACGGGGGGAGGGGGAGGGTAGTGTTTTTTAATGTACTCATACATAGGCATAACACAGATATAATAAAGCATGATAAATAATTTTGCCGCGATATAATCTAAAATAAATAGACTATTCGAATGGTTTTGAATGACAAGCTGACAACTTGACAAAAATTACAAATACGGATAGCATTTAAATCGCATAGTATATATTTATTTATATTTTTTTTTAATGAACCAGACGCACTGCGGGCTATCAGCCCTTCTTGGTTTATATTCCCCCCGCACGCACCAAGCGCTTTTCATCATCATTCTTAATGTGCACAGCGAAGCGTTGGAACCACGTTGGAACTCCCTGCCTGCGTCTGTGTTCCCGAGCACGTACAACGTACAACCCGACTCTCTTCAAAACCAGAGTAAATAGGCTGCTTTTGGGTAAGCTCGTTACACCGTAGACCTCATCTGTCTCCCCTGGCAAGATTGTGGTCAAGAGCAAGCCCATTTTTAATAAAAAAGAAAAAAAAAAAGAATACCGGTATTACGGTATTTGGCCCTTCAATTCCGGTATTGAAATATCGAAAAAATCTGTCCGAGATACCGGTATTACGATATTCCGGAATTCCGGTATGCATGCCCTACTGGGTGCTGTGTTAGCCCATGTTATGGAGGATGGATCAGAAAGACCGGTGATGATGGCTTCAAGGACGTTACAGCCACATGAGAGGAGATATGGTCAAATCGACAAGGAGGCATTGGGCATTATGTTTGGATTAACTAAGTTCCACGAGTTTTTATCTGGTCGCAAGTTTAGTATAATTACTGACCACAAGCCCTTGATTGGTCTTTTTAACCCTCTTAAAACCGATCCCGGATCAAATTTCACCGAGGATGCTACGTTGGTCACTCAGATTGGGTTGTTATGAATATGACATCAAATACAGAGCTGGAAAATTGATTGGGAATGCTGATGCATTGAGTAGATGGACTGAGCCCACGACATCTGACATACAGGAGGAACCTCTTAGGGAAGTGATGTTGATGGAAGAACAGCCTGAAGGTTGGAACTTAGACTGCAGTAAAATAGCTTCAGAGACTAAAAAGATCCGCTTTTACGTAGAGTTTTGTTTCATGTGCTGCATGGCTGGCCACGTGTTAACTCAGATCCATCATTGCTACCATTTTGGACCAGAAGAGAAGCTCTTTCCCACAATAAAGAATGTTTATTATGGAGTAATAGAGTTATTGTACCTTCATCACTTCAGTCGAAGGTATTAAAATTGTTACATGCCCCGCATGCGGGCATAGTCCAAACAAAAGCATATGCTCGTGGCTATGTGTGGTGGATTGGCATTGACCAACAGATTGAGAGTACAGTAGCAGCGTGTGAGAGGTGTCAAGCAGTTAGAAATAACCCTCCAAGAGAACCGCAGACCTGGATTGTCCCGGAGAAACCATGGAGTCGCTTACACATTGACTTTGCAGGCCCCTTCCAAGGAAAAACTTTTTTTGGTTTTAATTGATAGTTACAGCAGATGGTTTGATGCTGAAATTGTTCATTCAATGGCCACTAGTCATATTATTGAGGTGCTAAGAAGAATTTTTGCTACACAGGGCCTCCCTGATGTTTTGGTTTCGGATAATGGCAGAACTTTTAACTCCAGTGAGTTCAATAACTTCTTGAGGCTTAATGGCATTAAACATTTATATTCACCACCTTATCATCCAGCCACCAATGGCCAAATTGAACGGGCCATTCAAACTTTTAAAAATAAATTAAAAGAAACTTTCTGCCAATGATACACCTTGGAATGTGAAGCTACACCGAAGTTTTATATGAGCTTCGTACGATGCCTAATAGCAGTACTATGAAGACTCCAGCCGAGTTACTCAATGGCCGGAGATTTAGAACAGCTGTATCAGCATTGCATCCAGACTGCGCATACCACCACACGCGCATGAGCAATTAGACGCAGCAGCGCAGAGCTCATTAGTACGCACATTTGTGATTGAACAGCCAGTACTAGTGCGGATGTACGGACCAGGAGAAAATGGCGGAGAGCCACAATTGAACATGTGGAAGGTCCGAGCTCTTATATGGTGAGAACGGAAGACGGTGAGCTACACCGCCGCCACGCAGACCAGATGTTGGCCCGCGGTCACGCACAGAGCGCTCCGCCGGTAATACCAGGGCCGGCCGCGGTGTCACCGAGCCTCTCGGGCTCCAGCAGCTCGGACGAGTCCATTGTCATACCGCCACCAGAGATGTGGCCGGAGATTATCGGAATTCCTAATGAATCTTAATCAGTTTATAAGTGATTTGATTATTTTTGAGTAATGTCTACTTAAGTTAATTTTCATTTGTAATTTGTAACTAGCCTATTGATTTTGATGGAAAGGTATGTTGTGTATCAATCATTAAGAATCGGGTTTGACAGTTGGATATAATTGTATGTGTGGGTATTCTAATAAATAGTTATGTTTCGAACTGCAACTTGGTGGTATCTTTTATAGGCTTTAAAATAGCACTTATAAATCGTCACATTCTTGTTTTTTAGTTAGTTGACGTCATAAAATTACTTAAAGCTAAGGTTACAACAGAGATGGATTTACTCCGGGAAGAAACAGTTTATTCCTGGACCCATCTCTGGCTACAACCAAACTAAAAAGCCTAAGCCCTCAATTAAAAATATCATCACATTACCAATTTATCCGAGTTGTGTGTGTCCAGAGCTTGTAGCACATTTGGCACCAAGTCCACAGGATCAACCTCTAGAGATGTGCCTCCAACAGCTTCTGCTGGGGAGCCAATCCTGGCTCGCTTGCTGGGTGGAGCCGTGCCAAACCCTGAAGGATCTCGCTTTGCGTTCCACACCTAAAAATTATAAAGACGTGGATAGTTTAATGTTTGTTTAGCCAGCTGGAAATTGAGGGCAAAGCACTCCAATAACATGTCAAGAAATTTTATACAACTCTTTATTCCATATCATGTCTACAAACTTCAGCAATGAGGAATATGGAAAGAATATAAGAATTAAGTGTCATGGCTAACATGGAACATTTGTGGGGTCCACTAGTAGATAATCTTTTCTAGCAAATTTCTTTAAAGCTAGTGGTAGGTAGTGGTACTTTATTACTCTGTGACTTCACTGGACCCATTCAAAGTATTTTATTGATTTAGATTGTATTTATTCATGAATTCACAGCATTACAGGGTATACTTGTATGCTAAGAATTATATTTCAAGAAAGGCCATTAACAAATTCACTGGTATATCAGTATGTAGCGATCCAAAAATGAGACTAGCTTAAGTATTCCACTTCTTCTTCTTAAGTGCCTATTCATTATTGAATGTTGGCAGTCAGCTCCTTAAATTTAGCTTTTCAGAGCCAGTCTGAACAGTTGTTCTACTGTTTTGATTCCAATGCACTAAAAGGATATTATCATGAGCATGTTACTGTTTAGATGAGTTGTTTGAAAATTCTGGCATTAATGTAAGTCACTACTATATATAATAGCTTTATGAAATATGGACATAACTACGTCCAGTAGGAATGGTTCAGTAGGAATCCCACTATCCATTCCAAAGCAAACAAATTTTAGATTTTTAGGTTAGACTCACCACTAGTGGAAGGTTTATGGATGTTTCTTTTCTCGGCGTCTCTGGAGACAACTACTGTGGACTTGCTTGTGGACTGGCGAAGATATCCGCCGGGTGTAGCGGGACCTTGCTTTTGGCCCCGCGGCCAGCGCAAGACATCTTACCGCGTTCCATCACGAATTACACCTTACTAAAGTTTCTTTTTAGTCCACCATGGGACGGAACAGGTTTTTATGTTCAATTTGCAAGTTTTAGATTGTAAAATAGCTTATATAATGAAAATATTACGGAACAACAGCCAACAACAAACAAACAAATCACTTCATCAAATCAAATCAATCCAAAATCAATCATAAAAAAATGTGACATTAACATCTGCGATCATGATCATGACAGTGACATACAGTGCAGATGCGTTCATGGAAGTAAAAAGTACTTTGTACGAAGTACTTATTACTTCCATGGTTGCGTTAGAGCAACACGGACTCCCATGCTGCGCGCGGAAGTCCTTGTTGCTCGAAGCCATTGAACCATTGAGTTGTTCTAAAATAAACTTTTTGTGAAATAAATAAATAAAAAAATCACATTGATGAAAAACCAGCCAAATGCGAGTTAAACTAAGGGGTTCCGTACACGCAAAGCAAATTAAACTGGTTGACAATGAAAATTTAGAGCTTATTTGTAAGAACATTACAAGTTTAACTAAAAGACCAACTAATTTCAAAAACTAACTTAACTTTGTAGTTCAATATGGATTCATACTGCACTGCATCGAGCGCTAATATAAGTTTGTAACACTTTTTTTAGACTTCCAACTACATGTACTTACAATTTTCAGATTTATTCCTGTATAAATACTGTTAGACCGTGCTTCTTGCCAAATTTATTTAGATCAACGGGAAGTACTTAGGTTCCACGTACTCTATAGGTTTTGATTCCCGTCCGAAATCGCAAAACATGCGAAAATTCGCTACTACAATAATAATTATTCTCCATCGCATTGACGTTAAATGTGTTATTTTACTGCTGAATGGGAGTAAGTCCGATCGAGTGATCTTATAAGGGTTCCGTTTTTCCTGTACGGAACCCTAAAAATCACAAATAGTCGTGGTACTAGTTTTTGTATTTTTAGTGGACTCCCCCGTCTAACCATAACTTGTCTAGCTGCTGAAGCGGTACATTGCCAGACTTTATCTTGATTTTTTAATGTGATCTACACTTTGTACATGTGCTTTGTAGTTCGTTAAAGTACCTTCCTAATGAAGTACCTTTTAAGTAATATATAATTTGATATTATGAAATCGAATCAAAGACGAAATATAAAATTACTTGATCAAATGTTTATTACTTATAAAAAATCTTGAAAGTTAATACATATACGATACAGTTCAATGTAACACTATATTAGTTAACAGTTTATGAAATTACTTCTTATAAAAATGAATCACATAAATCAAAGTAAAACTTAGGAAATATGAATTGGTTGGTTACTTTTTATTTATTGGGCGCCGGTTTTTGAAAAATTTTCTTGGTTCATTCGTGTCCTTCCTTATTGGAGACAGGGATATGATCTGGAAATAAAATAAAAGTTATAATTTGTTCCGCCTTTTTTATCAAAACGGGTCTCATCTCATACATAACTCGATGTTCCGTTATACTTGGGCGTACTTAGGTAGGGCAGGTTCGGTTGCTGGGAGAGGGCAGTTGACTTTTGATCAAACACCTAAGAAATCGACAATATTTTTTATGTAAGTACTTTCACTCTTTTGTCCAATTTTAGAAAGTATGTTATCATTGTATTGCATTATAGTAAGGCAGACTCAAATAAATAGCTCTCAAACTATAGCAATTTGATCACTAACCTAATACATACTATTGTCACAGCCTACCTATATGGTTCATACTTCATACAGTCGGTCATCGAGGGCCTCTACGCGGAGCAATCGTGGGGGGTGCAGGGGCGGGGGACGGAGGGGCGTACCGCACGGCCATACTAATTTCATTTTCGATTAAGTATGGCAGTGCGGTACTAATTTAAGGGTTGTATATTTTTTAAAAACTTGTGCGGAGCGACGCCGATTCGGCAGAGTCCCTCCAATCCAACAAAGCTATTTAGATGACATACTCATATGTTCCGTATCATTTTCCACCCAACTCGGAACCGACTAGGTACTTAATTAACTACTTTTTTACTTTTTATTTTTGGATCCAAGATGGCCAATATTTTTTATTTTTTTTACAATATGTGTATAGGTTTTTATTAGAGATGCGCCGAATATTCGTTTGGTATTCGGTATTCGGCAACTTTTCCACTATTCGTATTCGGCCGAATTATTCGGCGTTGTTGCCGAATATATTCGGTTCAATTAATTTTTTTTAACTAGCCTGTAGGTGTTGTGTCCCACTGCTGGGCAAAGGCCTCCCCCTTTTTTATTAAAAAACGAAAATTCTGTTGGTTACATGACATGGAGTAGAATTAAAAGACAGCTTCATATGCAAGATTTTTAGGGTTCCGAAGTAAACAAGAAACCCCTTATAGTTTCGTCATGTCTGTCAGTCCGTCGGTCCGTCTGTCCTAGGCTTTGCTCAGAGACTATTGCTACTAGAAAACAACAATTTGGTATAGATATCAATTAAACGTAGCGAACTGTAGAGTAAAATCACGAAAAACAATTTTTTTTAGGGTGCCTCCCCTACACCTAAAGTGGGGATGTTTTATTTCTCTCTTGATTATACCGTCGTGTGGGATATCGTTTGATCGGTCTTTTAAAAATATGATGAGTATGTAATACTAATAATACCAATTTTTGTTTTATGAATCCATTTGCGAAATATTTACTTTTAAAGTGATAAATTTTGTTAGAGTCCAGTGTCCCTAACATTTATTTCTAAAATTGAAATTAGCAGCAACACCGTAGCATATAGGATAGAACCTGTTTATGCGGCAAAACAAATTAATGGTAAATCGAATAATTCAGCCGAATATTCGGTTCGGTAAAGGTTAAACCGAATAATATTCGGTATTCGGTTATTCGGCAAAATCACTTTTCGGCGCATCTCTAGTTTTAAGGGTCTCTGGTGGCAAAAATAAAATTTATTTTGAGATCCAAGATGTCGGACAATTTTTTTTAAATTAAACATATGGGTATCGTTTAATATGTTTTTGGGGTCTCTGATGACGAAAATAACGTTTATTTCGAAATCCAAGATGGCGGATAATTTTTTTTTTAATTTGACATATGGGTATCGTTTTATAGGTTTTTGGGGTCATTGATGACGAAAATAACTAGTGTCCGACCGAAACTAGTTTTACGACCGAAACCGAAACCGAAAACGAATTTCGGCAACGGTGTCTGTTTCGGCCGAAACCGAAACTTCCTTACAAGGCTCATATTTTGAGGGAAAAATAAAGAAAACGTTATTATAATCAATCAGTCTTTATTGTTTTCTCTTTCAATCACATAGATTTCTCTTTAAATCACATAGTTACTAATATCACAATCACAATAGGTATAAGTAGTTACTTAATAATTAAGTAATAAAATAAACAAAAATAAATCACTTTTATCTTTAGAACAAATAAACTTAAACTTCTTTCTTATAAACTCAGTTTGACACTTTTTTATGAAAAGTAAAAAAAAAGAAAAAAATAGCTAAACGACTGTATTATATAATACTATAAATTAAGTATAAACTATGATCGTAATCACAAGAATGCAGAACAAGAGGTTAACTTTTACATAATGCATTAAAATTGAATTTATAAAGCGCCTTTTTACTCTAAAAGGTATCAAATTATGTATTAAAAAAGAAAAAGAAGGATTTATGTCTAGATTTCTTTTAATTACTCGCAATATTCAGGACATCTACATAACCCGTCCCATAGTCGGGTCTTTTACCTCAATAATTTCCCAAAACAAAATTGGTAGTATATCTACTGTACTTGCCACTTGGATACCTTGGTGATAAATATTAAAATGAACTTTGAAACTCTGAATCCATAATATTATCACCATGAAATGCACTATAGTTATTACTAACTTCCTAACTAATGTTTGTTTACGAATAGCATTTTTGAACCAAAAAAAATAATTATAGGTTAGATTAAACTTGATTATACTTTTATCAGTCATATTGAATATATTTTTGATGTTTACTACCCGCTCTTATGTTATAACGACATAAAACGAGAATTCTTACCAATAACTTACCAAATTCAAAATAAATCACTCGAAAATTCGCCACCACAACAAAACAAAACGAACAGAAAACAAACAAGCGAGCGAATCACGACATTGGCTCTGATCGTATTCATTCACTCAATGACCGATAACAGCGCGGAAACTCCCGAATGCAATCGGTCGTAGTTTCGGCAAGTTTGCCGCCGAAAACGAAACTAAACCGAAACTCGTGTTTTTACCGAAACTCAACCGAAAACGAAACCGAAACCGAACATTCGGTCGGACACTAAAAATAACATTTATTTTGAGATCCAAGATGGCGGACATTTTTTTTTAAATTTAACTTATGGGTATCGTTTTATAGGTTTTTGGGGTCTCTGATGACGAAAATAACATTTATTTTGAGATCCAAGATGGCGGACAATTTTTTTTTTAAATTTAACTTATGGGTATCGTTTTATAGGTTTTTGGGATCTCTGATGACGAAAATAACATTTATTTTGAGATCTAAGATAGCCGACAATTTTTTTTTAAATTTTACAATATGGGTATCGTTTTATAGGTTTTTGGGGACGCTGATGACGAAAATAACATTTATTTTGAGATCCAAGATGGCGGACAATTTTTTTTCTGGCACTTTTGTTTCTGACATACATACGCGGTTCAAAATGTAAATAGAAAACACAAATTTCCTTAAAAATAGTTCCAATCAAATCCGGCCAAATGTCTGCAATTTCGCATGTACATTTTAAACCGCGTATGTATGTCAGAAAGATAAAAAAATAAAAAAAATTGTCCGCCATCTTGGATCCAAAAATAAACATTATTTTCGTAATCAGCGCCCCCGAAAACCTATAAAATGATATCAATATTGCAAAATTAAAAAAAAAAAATTGTCCGCCATCTTGGTTCCAAAAATAAACGTTACTTTCGTAATCAGCGCTCCGAAAACCTATAAAATGATATCCATATTGTAAAATAAAAAAATTAAAAAAAGTTGTCCGCCATCTTGGATCAAAAAATAAACATTATTTTCGTAATCAGCGCCCCCGAAAACCTATGAAACGATACCCATATTGCAAAATTGGAAAAAAAAATTAAACGATATCCATACTTATTGCAAAATTGAAAAAAAAAAATTGTCCGTCATCTTGGATCCAAAAATATTATTTTTGTAAACCTCATCCCGAAAATTGGCCACGGGATGCCAGGCAGATGTATGTCATCTTAGCATCCTGGCGCGACGGTCACGCTATTTTCTGTCGCGGCATTCGAGTTGATTTTACTGTCTAGCCGCGCCTAATAGATGTATAAATATGTTGGCCATCTTGGATTAAAAAAACACAATTAACAAAAATTTAAAAGGCGTCTCACCACTCGCACTAGACTCCTCTATTTTAAATAATAAAAAAAGTACATGCACTTTTGTGACAACCCTGACACTGCTGTGTTGAGTCACGCTGGCGGCGTGACCGTCATCATTAAGGCCGATGGACAACTGTATGTCTTATTAAACTGTGTTATTACTATCTACTTTGATTGTAGTAAGTTAGTAACAATAACTTATTACTAACTTACTAATATCACAGCCTACCTATATGGTTTATACAGTCGGTCATCTAAAGGCATCTTAGCATCCTGCCACGACGGTCACGCTTTTTTCTGTCGCGGCATTCGAGTCGATTTTACTGTCTAGCCGCGTCTATTATAATGTATGTACATAAAAAAATGTCGGCCATTTTGGAAAAACAATCAAAAAAAATTCAAAAGGAGTCTCACCACTCGCACCGGTCTCCTCTATTTTAAATAATAAAAAAGTACATGCAATTTTGTGACAACCCTGACACTGCTGTGTCGGATCACGCTGGCGGCGTGACCGTCATCATTAAGGCCGATGGACAACTGTATGTCTTATTAAACTGTGCTATTGTAGTATTTTGTAGTTTATTAATATGTTCTATGGCTTCGTTCGGGAGGTAAATACATAAATTGTAGCCTATGTTACGCAGATATAATGTAGCTTTCTATTGATGAAATAATTTAAAAATAAGTTCAGTGGTTTCGAAGACTACCCCTACAAACAGACTTACCAACACCAGACTTTATAATATTAGTGTGATGTAGAAATAGGCAATTTCTTACTTCATCATCGTTAGGTCTAAGCTTGCCCTTGGCCACCTTGCGTCGTTTGAGCTCGTTGATCGTGATCGGGGGCAGGGGATCCCCTCGGGCCATAAGCGACGTTTCACCTTGTGACGCTACAAACAATTCAAGTTCAAAGTTATAGGTACATTAAAACAAGCTAATTATTAAAAATAAAAAACACGACTGACGAGTTTTTACAATAAGTACATACAAACAAAAACATTTTTGAAATCGCCTTTTAAAGCCCTTCAATTTGATACACCACTCGAGAAGATTGATCAAATTTTATTTTTTGGTCTACTATTTATCGCATATATAATACGCCATTTTGTTTTTATGGTGACGTCATATAGCCTATGTCACTCGGAGGAATGCAAGGAATCTAAAAATACCTCTCACATCAAAATCGGTTAAGCCGTTCAGGACTTATGGTGGAATAAAGAAACTTACATACATACATGAACCCTGAAAACATAACACTCCTTTTTTGGTCAGTCGTGTAAAAAAGGTTTCTTGTAAGAGTTAGGTATTTTTCAGGAGTTATTAATTACATTATGGTCAGATTAAGTATTCAAACTACCACTAACTGTACTTTAATACCGACTTAGTTGTTTTTTGCTAACTAAATCTGCAGCAGTCGTCATTCCAAACCTAGGTGCTTTGCAAAAAAGGATTCAAAATTAGTAATGGATGCAACTAGTCTAATTGTTTCTGTTTTTTTTTATAAAAGTATCAATAACATCGATTAATACTAACGTCGATCATATTGCTGTCATCGTCAGAGCTGGTATCGCTAAACATGCTGGACAGCATGGGGTCCAACTTGCCCTTAATCGCCTTCCTTTGCTTCGGCTGCAGTTTCCAGCACGGGAGAGTTCCCTGCAGGCTGGGGCTGCTAGAACATATGAGAATAAATAAATAACAGGGAATTTGAACAAGGGCCAATAATATTCAATAAGTTTTGTAGTAAGACAAATAATACATGTTTTGTAAGTTTGTTTGCAGCCTAAGGATTTAAAATAAAACGAAATTACCCCCTTCAGACCCGTTTCTCGACTTCTGCTTAAATCTACTCCAAAGTGATCAAAGTAACATACATTAGCATTAGCCCTGGGATGGGAGAGACTATAGAGTCGAGTTCGAGTCTCTGTCACTCGACGCGTAAGTTAACTTTGGACTTACAAGTCTTGGTCTACAACCTTAATTTACCTTAGCATTGTCCGTAAGATGGGGTTGAGGCGTCGGGGCGAAGGCCACAGCGTTATAATCTTCCAGTTCCGGCGCGTCTCCCACTGGAGGGCGAGGTTGAGGATGCTTGGTAAACTCCTTATGAATGGTGTCTATTCTGGTTAGAATTTCTTGGATATTGTCTTGCACATTTTCCTGTGAAATGGTAAGGTTTAAGTTAAATAGAAGTTTTTTACACAAATTTAGTTTTTGATTCAAGCTTTTGTGGTCACCAGAGAGGTCTTGAGGCATTATATATGCCTGAAAAATTTAAAGTACGCCTAGGAGTTTCAATGTCAATCCTCCGGCTCCATCTTCAGACCTTCATCATCATGAGAAATAGAAAGTGCTCATGATAAGTTCCAGTTTGATGGTACCATAATATTGCATTGTCATCGGACTTACATAAGTAAATACGCCAAGTTTAAGCTCAATCGAGTAACAGCAAGTGAGTGTGAAAAATGGTTTACAAAATTTGAAAATTCCAAGTTCAATAAAAGCTTCTAATAAAAATAGGTTCACAATTATTTTTTGTTATCTACGTACGTACCTTTTCACTTCGTATTTCTTTTTCCTGAAATAAAGAAATAAAACATAACATTACATATTTTATTTTAATAATTTATTTATTTATAAGTAGGTACCCTAAATATATTATACTAACCACGACTTGCGCCTGCATATTTTCAATTTGGCGCTTAAACACCCTTTCTCTTTCAGCAGCAGCTTGTCTTTCAAGCTCAAATTCCTCCCTAATAGTCTTCAGGGCATCTTGAAGCCTAGCCGTGCCCTCCTCGGACATGAGCTGACCGATGGTAATAGCCTTCGTATTTACGTCCTTTTCTTTTTTGTTAAACTCGGAAACTGTTTCTTCGCTGTTACGCCTAATATAAACAGAAGATATTTATTTTAAAAGTATTTTTCACACAGTTTTAAACAAAATATATCATTATTTAATCTATCTATAGGTATTAAGTATGTAGCTGAAGAATTCGTTTGAATGTTCGTCGATTGCCCGCATTGTAGAGCAAACATTTGTATAACTTCAAGAAAAAAATATTTTTAGATTTTTATAAACGTTAAAAAGCCAGGTATTAATAAGCTACAAAACACACATTTCTCTCTCTCAGCCGAAAGACGTCCACTGCTGGACAAAGGCCTCCCCAAACATTTCCACGTTGACCGTTCCTGCGCTGCCAAAGAGCATATAATCACTACGTGGCGCTGCCCGCATCCATGCGCGTCCCGCGACCTTCACCAGGGGGCCGATTCCATTGGCAATGTCAGCGTCAGTGACTAACCTAGCACCGCAGGGCTCAGGTCGCGCGAAGTCTCCAACGTCAGTCGATTTGGACAGTGTATATGCTGAATTAAAAAAAATGTCCTCCCAGATGGCTGTTCTCCCTCTTTGTTAGAAAGCGTACAGGAGATACGTGGTGAGGTCGCGGAATTGAGAGTCATCAAGTCGGAGGTAACAGAGATAAAAGCCTCGCTCGAATTTGTGCATAGCTCGGTGGATGCTGTCACTGAAAGGGTCGCCGTTTTGGATGAGGAGGTTCAATCACTCCAAAAAGATAACGCCGATTTTAAGGGCCAGTTTCAACGTTTGAGTGCATTGGAGCTCAGTATCGCGGAGTCAGAACAAAGGTCCAGGCTCAATAATGTCGAAATCAAGGGTGTCCCACAGGCGAAATCTGAAAACCTGTACACGATTATATTCAAGATCGGTGAACTAATCAATTAAAATTTATCAAAAGAATGCATTAGTTATATTGGTCGAGTTCCGACGAGAAATAGTAAGGTACAGAAAAATATCATCGTGTCTATGCACAGTCGGTACCTCAGGGACAATTTCATTTCGGCGGCAAGGAAGGCTAGTGCAATATTCCCAAAGGACCTGGGTCTGCAAGGAGAAGGCAGGATTTTTGTTAATGATCATTTAACGCTGAAGAATAAAATGTTGCTCAATAAAACGAAAGCACACGCGAAGGAGCTGAGTTATTCGTTCATCTGGGGTATAAGGGATGTAATTTTTTTTAAGGAAGAACACTACTTCCCCTACCTATACAATTCATTCGGAGCAAGATTTAAAAAAATTCCCCGTTGAATGCAATACATTTAAATAAATCTTTTTGTTTGGTTAGGATTTGTATCCTCGTTAATTTTGTGATCCTCAACTTGTTTACTAGTTTGTCTTATAAGGTCACCTCTGCACCTTTTGTTTCTATGCTACGAGCACCGTACCGTCGATCTATTGAGCGCCGTGTTTTTTTTTTTTTATACGTGGCTTTTACTTATTCAGTATTTAGCCAGAAACAAGTAATAAAACGTAGGAAACTATGCAATACATATATCGCGAAAAGTGAATAAATTTTATTTGTGATAAGGTACAAAATCAGGAGAGTTTTCAAAATAAATATAAATAAACTATATATAATCTAGCTACCACTACTATAATGATATATTATTATAATTTAAATAATCACAAATTATTTTGTTTATTATTATACTATTCAAAGAAAGAAGAGAAAGTATGTTAGTTGGAAATTGTATATTTTCTTCCAGTAAACGATGTTCGAACTGAGTTCGATCGTGCAGGGGACAGGCGAAGAATATGTGGTCCAGTTCGCCAACACCCATACCACAGGGGCAATCTTCACTATACAAGTGTTTAGGTGAACTGTTATGTCCAATCCTCATTCTAATTAGAGTGCTAGTAGATTTTTTATCTAAGGTTTGCTTGAAGAACCAGGGTTTAACAGGGATATTTGGTTGTATTTGGAAGTAACGATTGCCTTTGAATTTTGCACTTTCTCGCCACAAATTATTCCACATATTTCGAAGGATATTTTCAGTAAGATTAACCAAATCATGACAGAAATTTTTATAAGGAAAGATATCACCACAATCAACCGCATCTCTAGCTAACTGATCAGCGTTTTCGTTACCAGCAATGCCGCTGTGGCTGGGCACCCATGAAAAATCTACCGATAGCTGTAACGATGAGCACTTAAACAGTAGTTTTCTTATTTCTATAATTAAAGGGAAAGGAACTCTGTTGAGGCCATCAGCCTCCAATTTTTTATACTTTCCTTTTTTTCTCAACAATTCGGTGACAAGGCAACTTGATATCGCTGTCCCTTTTTGCGGGCAAATGAGGGAGCGAGATGGAATCTACTTGCCCTTCACGAAAGCATCGCCGATTGTCACACTTTAGTCTCGATCCGTATATCATTGAGATAGTGCGTGTTTACGCGTCCAGTGCCGTGCGCGCGCGCCGTTTGAGATTCACCGCAGAACCAGGATCTTCCGAAGGAGCCACTTGTGTTCAGAAGAAATCTGATGATCACCAGGAGAAGCCTTCAGCAAGCGAGCAAGGTAAGCGATTATCGAGCCCTGTCGAATTGCCGAATTTGTTGAACTTCTACCTTTCATATATTCACATATAGGCCGTTTAACCGAGGTCTTCTCCGAGCCCAAGGTATAACCTTCAGGTCCTACATCCCGCATAAAAAGGAAGTCAATCTATTTACACGATTGCCACTCCAAACTCTTAATTTAAAAGGGAATTTTTCCAGAGTCATTAAAGCACTGAGTGAATCTGTGAAAATGGTTGTATGTGGTAATTTCATAATGAGAATGTATTCTAATGCTTTAAGCAATCCAAAGATTTCTCCAGTAAACACTGAAGATTCCGGAGGGAGTTTGATTTTTTGGACAATATTATACTGAGTATGAAATACACCCACTCCAACACAACCATCCAACATTTTTTTTGATGCATCTGTATAAATGGTATGCCGGTTATTCGGATTAGTGTTTTCTACCTCGACTAAATCGGCAGCAGGAGGAACAACATTTACTTGAGCGATTAGTGCCTGAAAACTACTATTGAAAAGTGGGTGGGTCTTTGTAGTGTCAATACGGCAATTTAGAGACAGAAATCTTCTATAACTTACAATTAGACACGGTGGTGGTTTAGTGGACCAGTACCTAGACGACTCCACCTCTTCAAAAAGAATTTGGACTTTAGTTACCAGAGGATTAGGGGAGACTTGCAGTGCACGAAATATAAATTTGTCACAAAGCATTTGTCTTCTAAGATGTAATGGAGCATCCACACATTCTACTTGCAGAGCATTAATAGGGCTGGAGCACATGGCACCAGCTACTAGTCGCAAAGCTTTGGCCTGAATCGCGTCTAATTTTCTGAAAGCAACTGCACTTCCAGGTTCAAATATAAAGGATGCATAGTATAATAGGATTATAGCATTGTACAAGAGTTTTAATGAATATGGATGAGCTCCCCACCATACACCTGTGAGGCAGCGGATTATATTTAAGATTTTTTCACATCTATTATAAATTAATGTAATTGCAATGAGCCATACCCGTAAGTTTTGAATCTAATATTGCCCCTAGGAATTTAACTTCTGTTTTTTCCTGGTTTTTTCAGGTAATATCTGTCCATCCAAGGCAACCTTGACTTCTGGAGGAGAACGTTTACGGGTAAACAAAACAACAGAACTTTTTGATATAGATAATTCAAAACCATTAGCGTCCAACCAATTTTTGAGAAGGGTTAATGCTGAATTTAATTCAGATGTTATCTCTTCGATTAAAAAGTCGGAAGAGTAGATTAATAAATCATCGGCGTATTGAAGAATTTCTATACTCAAATGTTGAAGAGATGGTTTTAAGTCAGATGTGTAAATATTAAACAATAAAGGACTCAGAACTGAACCTTGTGGAAGACCTTTCCACAAGGTGCGTGATATTTTTTTTTATTTTCATTTAGATGCAAATTAATTTTTCTTCCTGAAAGCATATTGAAAACGAACCTTCTAAATGGTAACGGAACGTTAATTTTTTTAAGCTTGATGTCAAGTACTGTCAGTATGACCAAGTATAGTAAATCTATGGTTATGATTTTCATACAACAGCAAAAAGTCACTTCGTTTTTTTTTCTATTATAGTCATTTTTCGACAAGTTGAGAGTGTTATTTCCACCCATATCGGATAATACTAGCATAAACTGCCATGGAACCTGCATTTATCAAAGCGAACAGCAATAATTTACCGAAAATTGACGCTGTTATGATAGGGCGATTTTTCGCCTCGAACACTGACTTTTGTTCATCGGAATATCGTAATGTTAAAACTTCTATGTAAGTATAAACAATACTAAAATACTGCTTATTATTATTTCCACTTTAGCACGCAGTCAATTATTATGGATTATTATGAAGGAATGTATACCAATTGTAAATTAATTGGTTTTGAGGTTAGAATTACAATGTAATTATAGAGAGATGATATTGTAATGACACTACTTTGTCTTAGTGTCTTTATTAAGTAAATAGCTAATAACAAATTATATTTCAGGTCTTCACGAGCTTCGTACGGTGACGACGCTATAAGCTACGTGCAGCTAAAGCGTGATGATAAATTATGCACTGTCAAGTGCAAGATTTGTCCCTGAACACAAAGTTCACGCAAAATTGTATGGATGCACGCTTGTAGTGGATGAAGAAGAGGACATTATCATCTCCATTCAATGCCATGACTGCGTGGCTTCAAAGGGTGGCTGCAAACATGCAATAGCCTTCCTGATGTGGGTTCATCGCCATAGTGAAGAGCCTTCTTATACCGCACTAGAATGCTACTGAAAAAAATCCAAATTATCCAGAGTTGGTTCCAGCTTAAAATTTATAACAGCGAAAGAGCTATCAAATGGTAATCAATTATTACCAGCAAACATGTCAGTGCAAAGCGGAGTTTTTGGATGAAGCAAAGAAGAGGAAAATTCAAAATTGTGAACTTTTAAAGCACCGTAATGATTTCATTTTAAGTGACACATATGCCATCTCGATGCATCATCTTATGTGCAAATACAAACACAAAAGCGTTGATGATTTTTTAAAAGACATATGTATAACTGAATCATCCATACTAATATTATAAATGCGAATGTTTGGATGTGAGTTTGTGAGGATGTTTGTTACTCAATCACGCAAAATCTACTGGACGGATTTCGCTGAAATTTGGTACAGAGGTAGATAATGACCTGGAATAGCACATAGGCTACTTTTTATCCCGGGAAAAAGCACTGTTCCCGTGGGAAATTCACGCGGGCGAAGCCGCGGGCAAAAGCTAGTTAATAAATAAAGTTGAGGAAAAAACAGAGAGAACAGCACAAATGTAATTTATGGTATGAATTAAGATATGGCCGCATAACAGCTTCAAGAGCATATGAAGTAAGTCGTTGTAAGACAGCAGATGGCACACTTGTGTCAGTTATTTTGGGAGGAAAATACCCGACACGGTAGCAATGAGTCGGGGCAGAGTACTAGAAGATGAAGTCAGGAAAACAGTGGAAATAAAACTAAAAAAAAACATAAATAAATGTGGACTTATGCTAAGTGAGAAATGTCCAATAATCGCAGGATCACCAGATGGTATTTTCAAAGATGGTATTATTGAAATTAAATGTCCCAATAGTAGCAAAACTTACAAAAATTATGTGATAAATGGAGAAGCTACAGAAAGGTATTTTGCTCAAATGCAACTACAAATGTACTTAACACAGAAAAAAACATGTGTTTTGTGTAGCAAATATACCATTTAACTTGGAGTATATTGAAAATTTAATTCATAATAATCTCATAGTTTTCTGGAAAAATCAAATATACCCTTTATTATATAAGAGTGTGGAGTAATTATGTGTACTTACATAGAAGTGTAGTTAATAAATATTGCTGGACTTTAATGCTGCTATAGTTGTGCTGTGTGCTCATGTATGTTTGTGTATAATAAAAAAAACAACAATAAAAGTTTTAGTTTTATTTTATTAAAGAATCTTGCAGATTTATCAATGCACATGCAATAATAAGTACATCATCCAGTATCTTAACAAATTTAAAATTAAGACAGGCATGAGGTCTTAACATGTTAAATTCTCGTAGGCGCCGAATCACTCTTTTCTATATGTATGCGCAAACTAGCAATCTGTTTAGTTTCTTTGGCCTCGCTTTTAGTCATTTGAGATCCTTTTTCTACACTAGGAGGCCTTACTAGTGTTATACCTGATTTCTTAAGGTATTGTTCTATATGCTTAAAGCCCCTATCAGCCATGATGCACATGCCACTATTTAAAGATTTTATGAAATCACATGACTCTACCACACACGTGTCAGTTGTTCTGCCACCAAATCCGGGTGAAACATAATTAACTAATCCATTTGGAGTACATGAGATTAAATATTTTATAGTGTTGGCTTTTTTGTATTCTGACCAAGTCATTGCTTGGTTTACAGCCTTAGATGGCTTTTGTATCTCTATCTCAAGGCAGTCTATAATGCAACTTACGTTGTGATATTTATGCCTGAATGCCATTGGTAGAGTCCTTTTTATAATATCTTTATCTAGTGGCACAATAAACACTAGCTATGAAAGGCACATTTTTTGTAAATACCTTACTTAAACTAGATGCATTAGTTCCAAAATCATCTACTAAAATATGAAATGTACAATCTAATCTTATTTTATTTAAACACTAGCTGTTACCCGCGGCTTCGCCCGCGTGAATTACGCTTAGATGAAAAATCTTTTTGTGTTCCAAACTGTAGTAGCTCCAGTAACTACTCAAAATTTCAGCCATTTGGTTATCCCGCGTCCCGCGGGAATATATATATATGTTGATGAACGGGAACAGATAGATCTTCAATATTTATACGTCAGTAGAAAATGCTCATTAGGTTGAACGACTTTTGCTAAGGCGCCATTTCCATATATGTAATAGTGTAGCTGGTCTCTTGGAGTTCTTCATCAGATGATCCTGATCTTCGATTTCTATACATCAGCAGAAAATGCTCGTCAGATTGATAAACTTTTGTTAAGATACCATTTCCGTATCTCTTATAGTTTAGCTGTTCTCTTATGGTTCTTCATCAGGTGTTCCAGTTTTCAAAATCAATTATAGCCTATATGTTGCCCAGGCTTAATAGCTATACAACAAAAAAAGTTTCATTTAAATCCGTCCAGTAGTTTTTGCGTGAAACGCGTACATACATACAGACAGACAGACAGACAGACAAGAAATTCCAAAAAAATATTTTTGCTTTCTATTATTCTTTTTAGGTCTCCCTCTATCCATTTCAGTCAAAAATACTAAATGTACAGACAAAATATTTTTACTGTTTTATTATATGTATAGATAACAAAATATGATGTTTGGGAATGTCTAATTTGTCTTTAATTATATCAATTAGGAAATAACAATTTTTTGGCACACCAATATATGAACAGGGCTGTTTTTCAATCTTACTTATTGCTCTCAATAAGGTCTCGGCTGCTTCTATTTTTCTGTCTTCTGCAAGAAAATCACTACAGTCTGAAGATGATTTCACTTGTAATGCATGCACTGATGGTGAGCTTGTGTTAGTAGATAGAGATGGCACAAAAGAAATAATCTTCTTTAGGGTAGATGAAGAATGGAATGGCAACCGTGTAACTAGGTTGATTCCTTTTGTGCTTGGGATGTAGGACCTTGAGATATACCTAAGGCTTGGATAAGCATTCGGTTAAAACGGCCTATATGTGGATATATGAAGGGGTAGAAGTTTCAGCAATTCGGCAACTCGACAGGGGGCTTGATAATCGCTTACCTTGCTCGCTTGCTGATGATTTCTCCTGGTGATCACCAGATTTCTTCTGGACACAAGTGGCTCCTTCGGAAGATACTGGTTCTGCGGCGAATTTCAAAACGGCGCGCGCGCGGGCCATAGAGGCGCTGGACACACGCAATCTCAATGATGTACGGATCGAAACTGGAATGCAATCACTGTCGATGCTTCCAGGAGGGCGAAGTCGATTCTATCTCGCTCCCTCATTTGCCCGCAAAGGGGACAGCGATATCAAGTTGTCTTGTCACCGAATCGGAGAGAAAAAAAGGAAATTATAAAAAAATTAGAGGCTGAAGGCCTCTACAAAGAAGGTCTTGATTTTTTACAGGTTGTTACTTTAAACGGGGATGTAGACCTAGATGTTACTGATGGCTTCAAAGGTAATATTGCTTGATCTATTGTTTTCACATGGGTTTGGATCGCTTTACTTCTATATTTATGTGTAATGTTTACTTGAATGCATTTATCTGCTGTCGGCTTATATATCACTTTTGGAGTATTTTCTTCAATGGTTTGAAAACCTGCAAAAAAATATAAGATAAGAATCAAAAGAAGCTGTGCATGATATTAAACATCTATTTAGAATTTCAGTATGAATCTGAGTTTGAAGAGTATTTATATTTTTTTGGTTTTCGGTTTAGGCACCAGAGTTCCGTCTCGGAGGCCCGGGTTCGATCCTCGCCGGCCGAGTATGGGTTATATGATATAATATTTTTAGTTTATTAAATACCTGCTGGACTTGTTTGAGGTTGTTGTTCTAGGGAAGTACTTGGTGTAAAACTTTCTTGTAGTTCAATGGAAGTACTAGGTGTACAACTTTCTTAGAAGACACTCTGCTATTGTAGACATTCTCTGTTTTTTTATCATGTATGGCCGCTCTGCGCTGGTACAGGTTCGTTTTCTTCTGTCTTCTTGACATCCAACTTGGTAAACAACCCGGTTTCATTTGCACATAAGATACCTTTTTCATTATATGGTACTCGGTATAATTCAGCATATCGTTTGGCAACTGGAAAAATATAAAGACTGTTTTAACACAATACAAAATATGAGACATTCTAACCTCAAAACAAATGTTGCATTGTTATTTTTAAAACAAAAAAAACTTTGGTTTTTCTTAAGATTCACGAGTTGAATATGTAGTCACTTCTTTTTCAATAATACTTACATCGAAATGATCTTCACAAAAATACATTCTCGATGTTGTTGATAAACAAAGAGCATCATTCCTTCTTGCCAGTTTTAACCACTTTCTTCGCATTTTTTTCTCGACCGGAACACGTATGAATAATTTAGTCGGAGTTTTTAAACTTGTATTTATACACTGGGGCACTATACAGTTTTTTAAAATACGAAGTTTCCATTTTTATTTAAACACAACAAACTTTCGCCGTAAGTGAACACGATTGTTTGCAACTATGTGACGTCATTCACGACGCCATGACACTTTGTTGTGTTTAATTACGTCAGATATAAAATATTTTTTTCTAACTTAAAATAGGTACATATGTGTTTTAAATAAAATTTTTATCATGAAATATTATTTTTTTGGGGTAATACAGGTACTAAACTAACGAAATAAGCCATTTTTGAAATTTACGACACAGGCCTAATTATTTTTTTTGTAAGTAACGAGTATGTGTAAAAATATTAATCTACTTAGGTATTTAGTTATAAGGTATGTTACTGATTTTCTTTTTATTATCTACTTATACTAAACTTATCCGTTGGTATCAAGTTGTTTTTTTTTTACTGTATTTTTCTATCAGTGAAAACTTGTAATTGGCCATATTTCTTATACAATAAGTTCTATAATTGTAAATTAGCTGTAAGTTTTCCGAAAATATAAAAATAAAATAAATAAAATAAAATTACAAACGTAGATGTCGTGTCTCAATTGTGTCTCAAGAGCCAAATAAATTGAAATAAAGTGAGAAAGACTTCTATGTTTTATTAAGATTTCTTTGGCTTTTGAGACACAACTGAGGCACGACATCTACGTTTGTTAGTTGTAGAATCAAGGGCCAGGTCGTCGGCCCACCGAGTGGGAGGCCTGCCAACACTACGTATTCCGGTTCGTAAAACACACATAATAATATAACGACTTACATGTAATACGCAGTTCTAAGGCTCTCAAGATCAGCCGCCAACTTACGGCAAGAAGCCGCTTGAGCCGAACATTGAGCTTCCTTATCTTTAGCCTCTTGGTTTAAGTTATTATTAATTTTTTTCAATTTGGAAAGCTCATTCTCAAACTGTTCTTTTTCTGCTGCTGCTCTCTGTAAAGAGCACAATATCACTCTTTATCAATAATGGATGTACCTGTGAGTTAGATAGATCAATCTTAGACTTATTTTTAACGACCACCACATGTTTCCGGTGAAGGAAAACATCGTTACTAGCATTTTTGCTTCAGGAAAATCTGACAACAGTGATATCTAACAAAGAACGGGGTGACGTGAACAAAAAGTCGCGGGAAGGTCACGTTTAGGTGGATAAGTATACTTATGGTGGAACTGAGAACGTTTGTTCTCTCATTTTTATACTTCACTAGAATAATAAAATATGCCATTACTGTTTCAATTTCCGAATAAATCTTTTTCAATTCTTGATGATGAGCAGTCAGATTTGACAAATTCTGTGCGAGATTTTTCTTTATCCGCATTCAATTCCTAAAACATAAAGATCTACATTAATAAAATAAGTTTTTTGTTAATAGCTTGTAAGTTGTATCTTGGTCTAGTAAATTTCTATAGCCCTTCGGCCGTGTATGATACCAGAGTTTGGTAACCAGTATCATACGAAAAAAAACTGATCGTCGTAGTATACTGGTATCCAAGAGATAAGGTTCAGTTACACGTACCGAGTAAACAGGCGAGACAGTAAACCGCCGAGTGAACGCTACTCGGCCGAGACAGTGAGATAAGCGAGTAGCTGTTTACACGCATCAGCATTTAGGCGAGACAGTTTAAGTTTTATCGAGCGAGGCTACAGTGCGGACGTGAAAAAAGTGCGCGGCAGTGGCGTTATGACGAACATGATCGACTGGCGAGTGGCGAGACAGTCCGTTTACACGCGCCGAGTGAGCGCGCGAGACAGTGCGGGGAAGCGGGAGGAGGTCACTCGCCGCTCACTCGGCCTAGTAAGTAGAACAGGGTCCGAGCTACTGTCTCGCCCATTTGCTCGGCGAAACGCTCGGCGGCGCACTCGGCGTAATGTTCAGACGCACCGAGTACTAGGATTTCACTCGGCGACTTACTGTCTCGCCGGTTTACTCGGTACGTGTAACTGGGGTTTTTTCGTTTTATGTCGCACCTAGAATATCCCATCTAATATTACAAATGCATGAGTGAGTTTGTTTGTTTATTTCTTACGTCTTGACGTTTCTACTGAACCAATTTTACTGAAATTTCCTATACATAGTCGGAAGTACTGAGAAGGACATGTTCCCGTGGGGAATTCACGCGGGTTAAGCCGCGGGCAAAAGCTAGTACCTAAGTAATAAAAGTTACCGTAACAGTTTTAACAAGATCTTTTCGTGAATTTTCAGCCTCTTGGGCGAGCTTCTCGAAATTAACGACTTCTTCGCGCAACTTGTCAATTTCTTGGCGCTGCGAGTTCGCGTATACCTCTTGGTTGGCTACCGTGCCGCGCAGTCCTTCAATCACTTCTGAAGGCTTGATTTACTCTAAAACACATCATTAACTATGACCCAACGTGACGCGGTTTGATTGGTATATTCACGCGAGCGAAGATAAGGACAAAAGTTAATCTGATAATAAGTCGTTACTTGTCCAGCCACTTACTCTTCTTCCTTCTTTTTGATTTGGTTCTTTAATTCTTCCAGTTCACGCATTCGCTCGATTAACAAACTCTGAGTCGCCTCCTGCATGTTGGTAATTTTTTGGTCTCTCTGTTCAATTTAAAAAAATTTGTTATTAAAAATGGTAACCTCAGATTTAGATAAATTGCTCATTAACCATAACCAACGGCGGATCCAGGTTTTTTTCTGGGGGGGCACAAGTGGTGGACTATGAATGTTGAGGGGGGGTGCAATAAATCGACATTCGTCCTGCCTAGCGATGTGCCGCCGAAAAATTTCCTGTTCCCCAACATTTGTTCCCTTGATAATTTCCGAAAATTCTTAGAAAATTTCTCGGGTTTTGAGAAATTTTTTCGTTATTTCCGTGAAATTTCCAAGAAACTTTCCGCTGTTTCTTTGAAAATTTCGGAAACGGCACATCCACTAGTCCTGCCTGATGCTGTCTAGGGGGGCACGTTTCTGTTATTTCTTAATTTGATATGCACTGTCATGGAATCTCCCTCTACAGTAGGTACACAAAAAAGCAGTCTTATGGTTAAAATGGTTAGGTTATATAATACATAGGAAACAGCGGGAGAGAAATGTCGGGGAAAAATACCACAGGTTTTGTTCAACGTGTTCTCATCGAAATACGTCCTAAAGATTTTGTGTCATAGAAACAAACGTCCTCACTCTTAATATGCGAAAGTATAGATATGTGATAAGCAGGAAGCCCCGAGGCGCGGCCGCGCATCTAGTCCCGCTCCTGCAGTTCAGAAATTGATAAATAGTTGACTATTATAGTCAATTACTATTTGTTCATATTAATGCCATTGTCTTCTTCAACCTTGACATCGGCAGAATCATCATTTGGCTGAATGATGGAGCCATAACATTAAAAAGTGAAGTGAAGTGAATTAATAAAACGATGGAGCCGTAAAATTAAAAAGTGAAGTAAAGTGAATTAATAAAAGTTTGATTCTTATTATTGTTTGTTTCTCTTTTGTTGGCATTTTCTATGGGAATTGTCATGTAGCGACGTGATTGCTTAAAGTTCAGAGCTTTCATTTCTCAGGAAACTTAATGAATCTTGAGAAATAAAAGCACATTTTTAAGCAATCACGTCTCTACCGACAGTTCCCATGGAATAGGTAAGCCAACCTTTTGAAGTTACCTACACAATACTCCAATGTAGTCATTACAAATAATTTTGTAATGTGAACATATCATTCTGTTCCATTTATAATAAAACACTATCTTTCTTGTTGGTAGGACAAAACAGTATATTGTAGATCTAAAAAAATAAATAGTAGAATTAACAATAACAATGTTACAACTACAATTCATATTCAACTAGAATCATTGTGTAACGTTTACGATACGAGTAGTCGTCACATATAGAGCAATAAATATTGTAATGGTAACCAGAATATTGTTACACATACGAGAATAATTTTTCCGTGTAAAGTTTAGCTGCTCTGTTAAGGTTCTTTATCAGGTGTTCCAGTTTTCAAAATCAATTATAGCCTATACTAGCTGTCGCCCGCGGCTTCGCCCGCGTGAGTTTCGCTTAGATGAAAAATCTCTCTTGGAGCTTTTCATCAGATGTTCCAGATCTTCAATTTTTATACGTCAGCAGAAAATGCTCATCAGGTTGAACGATTTTTGCTGAGGCGCCATTTCCATATGTGTTATAGTGTGGCTGGTCTCTTGGAGCTTTTCATCAGATGTTCCAGATCTTCAATTTTTATACGTCGGCAGAAAATGCTCATCGGGTTGAACGATTTTTGTTAAGGCACCATTTCCATATTACTTATAGTTTAGCTGTTCCGTTATGGTTCTCCATCAGGTGTTCCAGTTTTCAAAATGAATTATAGCCTATATGTTGCCCAGGCTTAATAGCTATACAACAAAAAAAGTTTCATTCAAATCCGTCCAGTAGTTTTTGCGTGAAACGCGTACATACATACAGACAGACAGACAGACAGACAGACAGACAGACAGACAGACAGACAAGAAATTCCAAAAAAAATTTTTTGCTTTCTATTGTTCTTTTTAGGTCTCCCTCTATCCATTTCAGTCAAAAATACTAAATGTACAGACAAAATATTTTTACTGTTTTATTATATGTATAGATGTTGCCCAGGCTTAATAGCTATACAACAAAAATGTTTCATTCAAATCCGTCCAGTAGTTTTTGCATGAAACGCGTACATACATACAGACAGACAGACAGACAAGAAATTCCAAAAAAATATTTTTGCTTTCTATTATTCTTTTTAACTGTCCCTCTATAAATTTCAGTCAAAAATACTAAATGTACAGACAAATTATTTTTACTGTTTTATTATATGTATAGATATAGATAAGTGGGTTGGCTTTAGAATGGATTAAACTTAAAAGCGACCTTGCTGAAAAAGGTATAGTATAGGTTGCGAGGAGCGAAGCGACGAGCGTTAGGTTATACATAAACCAAAATGCGCGAGGCGAGCGAGCGAAGCGAGCGAGCAGCGGCAGCGGCCGCCGAAGCGCTAGAACCCACTTGGCCCAAAAATAAAAGTGCATTTCAGAGGTGTGACTGTACCTAGCGATTGACATTGTTCTATGTATTCATAAATAAGTTAGAATGTTAGTTCTGTGTTAGTTCTATAGAAATAAATGTAACTCGTCATTTGTTCCGCTTTTTTTTTAAAGATTTTCGCCCTGAACTGTCGTCGTCAGCCAGCGATGTACTTTTTTATTACGAGTTGTAGAAATATAAAACTGGTGTCAGCCGTTAGTTCTATGATAGGTCTCACTATTTATGTACTTTTATTCAATAAAATCTATAACATTACAAGAATAAAAGTTCGAAAAGAAATGTTGTGCTCAGCGATGTATTTCTAAAATTCGTAAAAAATATAACCAAATTAGACTTTATACCATAGTTCTTTATCAGAGCAGTCTAAATAATTTAGTTTTGCGTAGTTATATACATAAAATAAATAAATAAACCACTGCGAAACATATTCCTTACTCATTTGTTAACAAAACGTAAGAAAGTTCAGTTAAATTTAGCTCTTATTGTGCATATACATAGGGGCGAAAATAGAATGATACTTGCTTGATTATATATACTTTAACATGGAATAAACCAGATATTCACAACACCACCGCCGTAATTTTTGACGTACCTATCATAAACAAATAGACGGCCTGTCCCTCTCAAAAAGTGTCCTAGGCAAAACTTTGATCGGTCAAAGCAAGTATCATTGCCAGTCTATTTTCGCCCCTATGTATATGCACAATAAGAGCTAAATTTAAGTTAACTTTCTTACGTTTTGTTAACAAATGAATAAGGAATATGTTTCGCAGTGGTTTATTTATTTATTTTATGTAGATATATAACTATGCAAAACTAAATTATTTAGACTGATCTGATAAAGAACTATGGTATAAAGTCTAATTTGGTTATATTTTTTACGAATTTTAGAAATACATCGCTGAGCACAACATTTCTTTTCAAACTTTTATTCTTGTAATGTTATAGATTTTATTAAATAAAATTACATAAATAGTGAGACCTCTCATAGAACTAACGGCTGACATCAGTTTTATATTTCTACAACGCGTAATAAAAAAGTACATCGCTGGCTGACGACGACAGTTCAGGGCGAAAATCTTTAAAAAAAAAGCGGTACAAATGACGAGTTACATTTATTTCTATAGAACTAACACAGAACTAACATTCTAACTTATATATTAAAACATAGAACAATGTCAATCGCTAGGTACAGACACACATTTCAGAGTTATAATTTTAGTAAATTTGTGAAAAGGAAAGAGAACTCTGTAATTAAAAAAATATTAAAAATCAGTTTAATCTATTCTAAAGCAATGTTCCCCCATGTTCGGTTCGGATGGTAATAAAAAGCAATTCCTGCTGGAGAAAATGCTGCGTAGATGAGAACATGGATATACCACACAACTTCCTTAGCCACAAATAGCTACTTTATGGTAGATAAATTTTATCGCATTATCAAAAGTAGGTACCAAGGTAACAATATTTTTGTCAGTAAAATAAGAGCCAAACGTACCTTTAATTTCATAATTTTGGTGGTCTCACGACAAACTTTTTACGAAGATTCTCAGCGTCTACATCGAGTTTCTTTCTGCTGGCGACTTTAGTAATTTCTTTTTACATCCATTTTTCCTAGCAAATTGTAGCAATACTGATACCGATAAAAGAAATCACGCGCCTTGCAACCACAGCTCAGCCAAAGAAAAACAATAATTTATAAAATAGCGGGAACACGGGGCGGGCGTGGCAAAAGTGGGAAAAGAATATTCAAATTTTAAATATTCTCATAATAAGAAAAAATAAGGGAATCGAATTTGATACAGCCTTTATTTTCTTTACACGACTACGGCGAAGCGAAATGGAGGGTTATGATTTTGACCAGTGGTGTGTAGATCACGTGTAGATGTATGAATCACAGACATAAATGAATGTCTACCTATGTGATCATAACTACTAAACTAGGTACTGTCGGCTTCGGGCTTTCCTTGTTTCGCAGTTTTTGAATATATGATGATTCGAATGATTTCAATAGATTTCTATAGGCAGTTGGCAACACCAGTGATTTTTTTCTCAACGGGCAACACTGCTCTATTTGCTGTCAAAATTTGACTGGTTTACCGAAAGTGCAAAAAGGTATTTTCTTGTAAAAATTTAATCAAATTTTACATTAGATACATACTATGGAATATTATTATAACGAAAGGAAATTATTATTATCGTAATAAATTTCATTACTTTTCGGTAAGTTATTTTGTGTCGTTATGGGGTTCCGGTTCC
>CM031588.1:0-109822 GCA_018467065.1 Ephestia elutella | reverse complement strand
GTGATGCTCTGCATGAACCGGAACGGGGATGGCCCCCGGTTGTTGAGGCAGGGGTCCCCTATGGGCGGGGGCGCTCCTGCGCGAAGCCCTCCACCATCGGACGGAGGACGCGGCTTCGCTCGTCGCACCCCCCCTCGGGAGGGGGGTCGCGTACCTGCGCGGGTCTTGGCGGACCGGGACCACGCGCCCCAAGGTCATGGCCAGTATGTGGCTGGCCAGGCTCAGGATAGGGCCCCCATGGGCGGGGGCCCTAGATCGGACGTGAGAGTGGGGACACCCCCCTCCACGCGGGTTACCAATACCCAACACATGCAGCCGCAGCGGTTTTCTCCGCCGCTGCTCGAGTACCCACGGCTGGAGTACCACCCGCCGTACCATATGTATGGCCGGGCCGCGGGTTATGCCCCCCCTCAGATGGGGATGTGCACTCGCCCGCCATATTATCCGGGTCAGTGGTGCGCCCCTGGTTTGGAGAGAGTGGGGAGCCCGTAACTAGCTTGCTCCCTTGCTGGGACAGAGCCGCGGACGGTTCTGCTCCCTACCGCGGTGGTCCGCGTATGGGGTCGTGGGGGGGAAGCCATGAATTTGAGAGCTCTGTTGGACTCAGGGGCTCAAAGCAGTTTGGTTACCACTCGAGTGGCACACCAGTTAGGTTTAGTCGTGGAAGACTCGCCTGTGCCACTTCTTGGAGTTGGTGGCATACAAGTGAAGTGTCTGACGGGCCAGACACTTGTCACCTTTTCTTCGCTGAAGTCCTCCACAATGAGGATCACGACTTCGGCTATGGTAATGGATACCATTGCGGGTTGGCACCCCTCGACAGACATACCGCCGGGTGTGTTGTCTTTGGTTTCGGGTCTGGATTTGGCCGACCCCTTTGTCTTTCATCCCGGCCCAGTGGACTTGCTCCTGGGCTCGGACGTATTGGGTTGGATTTTGTTGGGTACCCAGAAAGCTCTGGGTTCGTCTTCACTGATGGCAGTGTCTACTATCTTTGGTTTCGCCCTGATGGGCCCTGTGTTTGATAATAGCACCGTGGAGGAGCCACCGGTCGTCGCATCTGCGTCCTTGGCCAAGACCATGCAAAGGTTTTGGGAGGTGGAGGAGCCACCTATGAGTTCCAGGATGGATCCGGAACACGCTGAGTGCGAAGCCCTTTTTCGATCGACCACGGAGAGGTTGCCCTCCGGTCGGTTTGTAACTAGGTTACCTTTTGTTGCCTCTCGTCCTAGCCTAGGGCAAAGTAGGGCGCTTGCGGAGAAACGACTGCTGTCCATGGAGCGACGTATGCAGCGTGACCACGTACTTCGCGATAAATATATTGAATTTATGCGCGAGTACGAGGATTTGGGTCACATGTCTCCGGCTCGAGTTGATTGGAGCTCAACTGAGCATTACTTTTTGCCCCACCATGCGGTGGTGAAGGCCTCAACGGGCAAGTTGAGGATTGTTTTTGATGGGTCCGCACCCACTTCGAACGGGGTTTCGTTGAATCTATGTTTGCATTCAGGTCCCAAATTGCATAGGGACATAATTGACATCTGTTGAACTTTAGAAGACATCAAGTGGTTTTTGGTGCGGACATCCGGATGATGTTCCGCCAGACAGTCATACATCCTGAGGACAGGCGATTCCAGTTGATACTCTGGCGTGAGCGCCCTGAGGATCCTGTGACGGTGTATGCACTCAACACAAACACGTATGGTTTGAAATCTAGTCCCTATATCGCCATCAGATCATTGCTTGAATGGGCAGAGCGGGAACGGATCCGCTTTCCCCGTGGGGCTTCCGTGCTGTCACGTGACTTGTATGTTGATGACGTGTGCACCGGAGCCCAAAGTATTGAGGAGGCCCTCCTACTGCGGGATGAATTGATCGAAATATTGAAGACAGGTGGCTACGAGCTACGTAAGTGGTTGTCCAATGAGCCTAGAGTTCTAGAAGGGATCCCGGAGGATCACCAACAGAACCCTCACCTGTTTGAGGATGTGGATGATCCCAACAGGATAGCGGTGCTGGGCATGCAGTACCAGCCGCTAACCGATATTTTCACATTCCAAGTGGACTTGGAAATACCAAAAGTCTGGACTAAGAGAACGGTGTTGTCAGTAATAGCTCGTATGTTTGATCCAAGCGGTTGGATCAGTCCAGTAATATTCTCTGCGAAGTGTCTTCTTCAGAGACTTTGGACTTTGGGCGTCTCGTGGGACGAGCCGCTGTTTGGTCCTCCATTGGATGATTGGCTCGAGTTGTTTTCATCGATTAAGGAAGTCAATCGGATTGCCTTGCCTCGTCGAATATTGCCACCCGGGAAATATCGAGCCAGCCTGCATGGCTTTTGTGACGCGTCGGAGCGAGGCTACGCCGCGTCAGTCTATATGCGGACAGTTGACGCCGATGGCCGGGTCAATGTCTCGCTTTTGTTAGGGAAGAGCAAGGTCGCCCCCATCAGGACTAGGCTGACTATTCCCAAGCTTGAGTTGAGTGGAGCTCACCTTCTCTCTAAATTGTTGCATCACGTTGCCAGTGAGCTGGCGGCCACGGTCGAGATACGAGACATCTTCGCCTGGTCGGATAGCCAGGTCGCGCTTGCATGGTTGCGCGCGGCCCCACATACCTTGGAGGTTTTTGTTGGAAACAGGGTTTCCCAAATTCAAAATATTGGAATTGACATAACATGGAGACATGTGCCAGGAGAGCTTAACCCAGCGGACTGTGCTTTCCGAGGTTGTACGGCACCAGAATTGGTGTCACACCCGCTCTGGTGGGGTCCAGAGTGGCTGATGGGATCAGAAACTTCTTGGCCTGTCTGTCAGACAGATGTTACTTCTTTGAGTTTGACTGGGCTCCGTGTACATGCTGTAGTCGCTGAGACGACGTCGGAGCCGGAATGGCTACCTGCTCGGTATAGCAGTTTGGATAAGCTTCTGGGTGTTACCAGTTGGATTAAGCGTTTCATACATAATTGTAGAAACCCACAGGCAAAGCGGTTGGAGCCGATTGCAGGTGCAGAAGAGCGCCGGAGCGCATTGTTGCATTGGGTCCGTGTCGTGCAGACCGGACGGTTTGAGTCAGAGCTTCATATTTTGCGCGACGCACGCGCTGAGTTGAAGGGCGCGGTCGCTCGTTTGAACCCGTATATCGACTCGGATGGGCTTCTTCGGGTTGGAGGCAGGCTCCGGAAGGCGGATCTTCCATATGAGACTCGCCATCCTCTGTTGTTGCCCAAGGGCGGACCCTTGGTGCAGCTTTTGGTGTCTGATCGACACATTCGTAACGCCCATGCTGGGTGCAATGCTTTGCTGGCTATTTTGCAACGCGAATTTTGGATTTTGTCTGCCCGAAGAGCAATCCGTAGTGTTCTGTTTCGATGTATTGCATGTTATAGGTTGAAGGCATCCACGATGCAACCACAGATGGGTGATTTGCCCGCTGATCGAATCCGACCTTCGAGACCGTTTGACGGCGTTGGAACCGATTTTGCCGGTCCCTTTTCGATCAAGGCTTCTCCCTTTCGTAATGCCCGTATTGTGAAGGGCTATTTGTGTGTATTTGTTTGTTTGGCCACCAAGGCTGTCCATTTGGAGGTGGTATCGGCTCTGACTACGGAGGCCTTCGTCGCCGCGTTGGATCGCTTTGTTTCGCGTCGAGGTCTACCTTCCCTTATTAGGTCTGATAATGGCACAAACTATAAGGGAACTGTAAATTATCTTAAGGATGTTTCTGTGTTTATTGATAAAAATTGTACTAGTTTAAGTCAAATTGCTGCCCAAAGGGGAATAACCTGGAAGTTTAGTCCCCAAGTTGCCCCCATTGGGGAGGGATTTTTGAAGCGGCTGTGAAATCCGCAAAGACCCACCTCCGCCGCATTATCGGAGAAACGGCTCTAACTTTTGAAGAGCTGGCCACAGTGTTTTGTAAAGTTGAGGCGGTCCTCAACTCTCGTCCTCTCTGTCCGCTATCTCCAGATCCAAATGACTTGGAAGCTCTCACCCCTGGTCATTTTTTGGTGGGAGGGCCTTTGAATGCCCTGCCCGAATACCCGTGGAAGGACGAACGCGTATATCGGTTGTCGCGTTTTCAAATGTTGCAGCAAATGAGCCAGGACTTTTGGCGTCGCTGGTCGCTTGAATATTTGCATTTGCTGCAGCAAAGAGTGAAGTGGACAGACAGGACTGAGCCTCCCAGGGAGGGTGATTTAGTATTGTTAAAAGAGGCAAATCTGCCCTCATTGCTTTGGCGACGAGCTCGCATATTACGTTTGATTCTTGGCGGAGATGGCACTCCGCGTGTGGCTGAGGTGTTGGTCGACGGTTCGATTTTAAAGAGAGGTGTGACCTCTCTCGCCCGCCTTCCCGTAGAGTAAGCTAGCGGTCTGCTTCTCAGACCGGGACGGGGGTATGTTTGTAATATAATTGTTTGAAACGGAACGCGAGGGTTTCCCATTGGCGCCGCTACGCGCAGTCGGCGCTGGCGTCGCCCGCCCGGCCGGCGTCGGCAGTCGCGAGCGACCATTTTGAATTAGTATTGTTTGGACAGCGCGCGGGGAGGCCGCGCCGCATGAAATAACTCGTGCTAGGCACGCCATATTGTCCTGTGCTATATCGGTTTGATTTTAATACGCGGAGAGGTCCCGCGTCTTTTGATTGTTAACTAGTTTGAGTTATATTTGTGAATTTCCTGTTTGTTAAATAACTATTAAGTTTGTGTGTTGTGAAAAAATCTGTTATTGTGACTTTTTCTTGTGAGATGCGAAACGTGGCTGCCTGGGGACGCCGAATCCCGTCGCCGAGTGGAACTGCTGGAAGAAACCTACGTATTTATTCTGGGGAAGAGATCTCGGGGTAGGTTGGGTGTTTAGGGACCGCATCCCCTTCCGAAGACACTCGAAGTTGGATCCGAAGATTAAGAAGATTCAGTTTGGTAAGTGGTTTGCAATTGTAGTTATTAAGTTAGGTTATTATATAGGGCCCTGTAGCTCCCTTTATAAGCTATAGTGGTAGCAGGCTGCGTATAGGCTAGGTTTTAGGCTCTAGTCGGACAGACGTAGTGCCGTGTCAGGTTCTTACCGTTATTTCGATTTACCGCCATTTTAAGATCCGGTCTGTTTTTAAGACCCGGTCTTTTCCGGTCCAGAATCTTCCCGCCACTTCGTTTGTCCCGGATTCTCTGCGCACATTAGTTTTGATGCGGTTTTCAATTTTAGGTAGGAAAGTTCTTCAATAAAGTGTACTACCTATTTAACATTTTCATCTGTGCTAAGGCGGGCCAATATATATAAATGATTATAACACCAAGCCAGGCAACGACCTGCATTCGTCTAGTGTAGATATGCCGGTTGTCTAATGGGGTTGGTCAAATGGAATTTGTAATTTACCTATATTCGTAATTTAATGACAAAAAACTACTATTAGGTTTAGTTTTCCCCATTTTCCTTTAATTTAATTTATAATGTTTGTTAGAAAGATTTGATCCTTTTGATTAACTCCATCGATTTATTCCATAAAAATCCAGGTGTTATTTTTTTTGGATTGTAGCCAGTTCGATTCCCGGGCGTGGCAAATGAATTTAAAAAAAACTTTGAATGCAGATTTAAATTATTTTTTAAATAAAGGAATGTTTCTTTAAATAAAAATTTGATGTCTTCAGGATTAAGGTTACTTTCCTTCCGTTAGAGAAGTTAATTCCGTTTCGTCTTGATAGTGTTAAAACGCTGTCAAATCTGCTTCGCTCGACCGATATTGGATATTTGTATACCAGTGTGTAGCCTAGAACTTCATCTTTTCGATGATAGGTGTGACTTATATTTCATCCTGGGTTTTGCTCGGGCTGTGGCTCAAAACGTAATTTTTTATTTTTTTAAAATTCTTTTTGGTTATTTTTAAGTACAAATATTATTCAAATTACTTTTATTTTTAATTTAATCAATAGTTCTCAATAATATCTATAAGTAAACGAAAAAATCATCGCTCTATCACTAATGTGTCGTGAGTAATACTAAATTGAAATTTTCAATACGGCGTTTTTCGTAATTTCACGCGGCGGCTCCCCCCGCCCCTCACGTAGGGCTCCAACCTTATCTCAAGGTCTTAACACCAAACTGACTATATAAGCTAAATAATAATACTAGATTCATGTTTCTAAGACTAATAGTTTTGAAGTTATTAAGGTGAGACGATATATCCCATTTCGTTACGGTCTGAAATCCTGGCATGGTACCCGTATGGCGCTGATTTTAAAGACGTTTCACGTCAAAAACTCGATCCCTGGACGTCCCGATGGGTATGCCATAGTCTGTTCTTACTAGGTGCCAACAAATTCGATAAAAGGTATGAGCTAAACGTGCCTAGGTAAAGCGAATTTCCATTGCATTATGCATGCGGTCTGATCTTTTAGGTTTCAGTAATTTATATTGCTAAAAAACTCAGTGTGTGTGTGTGTAAGAGAGTGCCTAGTGAAATTAGTTATATATCTGTGTTGACTAAAACAAACATCCATGAAGTCATCAGGTATGTTATAATATAGATTTATATTATTATCCTTTATTGGGGATTTCAAAACAGTTTGAAACTGTTTTGAAATGCCCAATAATTACCTACTTTAGGCCTCGTCCTGCACTTCATTCTCAAGACGGCGGCGCGGCTGGGGGAAGGGAAGCTATGCCTTCGATTTAAACACAGCTGCAGCAGCATCGGAAAATATACCGAAGTGACCTGAGGTGGGATTAGGCCTAGACAGAAAGGGAGTACCTACCGCCCGCGGAAACTATAATAGATAAGGAGGGGGAGGGGGGCTGGTGCTCGACCAAATGTTACAGAGGCCCCTGGGTGACAACCACAGCCGGTGCTAGTTTATAGTTTTATATATATATATATATATTTATACCAGTGCGTATGAAAAACATACGCACTGGTTGCCCCAGTAACCAGGTTTGAGATAAAATCAGAAGGTCATCCATGTGTACGAAGGACTCGGCCTAAGGCCTTACTCTTTCTTTAATCACGAGATGGAGCTCGGCCTTCGGCCTAGCCTGGACGCAGCTCGGGCTGTGGCATTGCGGGCCTCCGGGCCCCTGGTTTACTGGTGACGACGCGCCAAAGTGGACCTGGGGTACTACAATCGTATAATCGGCGGGGAGGGGGGGACGGGACGCCATAGAAAACCCTGGGCGACGTTAATAGCCGTTTGAAATGAAATCATAAGGTCGTCCATGTATACGAAAGACTCTGCCTTTGGCTTAGCCTGGATGCAGCTCGGGCTGTGGCCTTGCTTGCGCGGCTTGGGTCCCTGGTTTACTGAAGGTTTGAGATGAAAAATAAAAGTCATCCATGTATACAAAGGGCTCGGCCTTAGGCCTCGTCCTGCACTTTGTTCACGAGACGCGGCGCGGCGGGGGAAGGAAAGCTAAACCTTCGATTTAAACGCAGCAACACCGGGAAATATACCAAAATGAACCTGGAAGTAGACCTGGGGTGCTGCCTGCAGAGAGTAAATATATAAATATATAAGAGGGGGGTGGGGGGAGGTGCTCGACTGAATGTCATTGAGAGGCGACGACCACAGCCGGTGGTAGTTTGGTAGTTTAGACGAAGCTCGGCCTACAGCCTCACCCCTTGCGGCTTTAGACCTAGGCAGAAAGGGAGTACCGCCCGCGGAAACTATAGTAGATAATGTAACATATTCGTGTAACATTTCGATTTTAAGCCCACTGGCTTCACCTTGCAATAGCCGATAGCGTTGCCGATCGGTAGTCCGACTACTATAGTAGAGGGTGACCGTGGTACCCCGAGCTGCTTTTAAATCAAGGGCTGCCAGCCACGCAAGCGAGGCCGAAAGCCGAGCTCGGGCTTGTGAGCAAAGAGCGGGGCTAGGCCGAAGGCCGGGCCCTTTGTGTACTTGGACGATCTAACGATGTTGATCTTACTATCTATCTTATACAACTGAAAGTACATACAAACATATAAGTTATATATATATATTTGAAATTGCCTTTCAAAGCCATTCAATTTGATACTACACTCGATAAGATTTATCAAATTTTTTTTTTCGGTCAGCTGTTTATCGCGTATATAATCCGCCATTTTGTTTTTATGATGACGTTACATAGCCTATGTCACTCGGACGCCTCCTCGTCAGAGGAGTATAGTATTCGTTGCTCGGACGAATGCAAGGAATCCAACAATACCTCTCACATCAAAATCTGTTTAGCCGTTCACGACTTATGGTGTAATAAAAAAACTTACATACATACTTACATACATACATGAACGCTGAAAACATAACACTCCTTTTTTGGTCAGTCGTGTAAAAAATGTCTGTGGTGTAGATTAAATGTATAGATATGTCTGTGAAAACAAGTCTGATTTTATTTTTTCCATGGTGGTATTTCGAACTTATTCTGTGCTGTCACTGCCAGTAATAAAATAAGTGTCACTGTCAGTGTCAGCACTTTTGGTGCCTAATTTTTAATCACAACGCACGCATTTGTAAATTGTAAACATTGGATCATTGAACATATTATCCGAGAAATAGGATATGAGATAGTAGAGAGAAATCCTTTTTCCAAAGAACACAATACCTACCTTTCTACTTAATAATTATTGTGATATTGAAAAAATACACTATTGTATAAAATAAAAAAAAATTGCGCCTGGACTTTTTTAGTACTTATTCTATGGTACCATTAAAAAGAAAACAATCACACCATGTCTATCGAAATTGAATCTGCAGAGTAAGTTTAACAAATTAGGTAATAATCTGCTTTATTTGAATACTAGCTTTGGCCCGCGTGAATTTCCCAAGAGTGCTTTTTCTCCGGACGAAAGGTACCCCATGTCCTTCTCACTTTTTCCTTGGATGAGAGGTACTTACTCTTTTTCTTTCTCAGCACTTCTCTATATGTATGCGAATTTCAGGAGGACTGTTTCAGTACATAAAGCGTGAAGAGAACAAATAAACAAACTTATATTCACATTTATATCTAATATTACAAAGTTAGGATAGGATGTTATCACTACAGCATTATACCTACCATGTTTGGTACATGGTAGGTTCAACTCTTTCAGGTTTGGTGGTTAGCAAACTAACCACCTTTTTTATAGAAATTATTTTTTTTTGTGCCTGAAATATAATAAAAATGTAACATAAATCCATCCAGTACATTTTTACATATTAACAAACAACCAATGCTCAATATTGAAAATCCTTCCTAACAGTCTCACATCTTTGGGTTTGTAATGTAATTACTCATGTAATTACGTATTGTATGTATGGTTTTGCTTTAGGTACTGTTTAACAATGAAAACCCGCAACCTCAGAATACAGAAAATGTTTCTGTTCTACCAGTACCCTTGAAGGATTAATTGCTAAAATTATACTATAACAAATACTTTGGTGTTTTGTTGATGAGTTACAAATTGCATTGCTATTGAAATTATATAATTTTGTTTTAGTGTGATCAGATTGATTCAACAGTACCTGAAAGAGTCCAACTTAACCAAAACTCTTCAAACGCTACAGGTGAGTCAACTGTGTAGAACTGACTGATTTAGAAAACAAACAATCACAAAAGTTAGTACTATCCATACAAAGGTGATTCATATTATTGTACAGATACAGTATCACATCTATAGGGATAGAGATTTGATACTATATCTATGTATGGGGTAGACAGAGCCAAGGTGAGACCTGAAGTCCACATGTAGTTGGATTGTGGAGTTATTAGTAAATTTGTCATTTGGTAATGGTTAAATAGCAGCGTTTTACACTAAAATAAAACGCATATTAAGCGATTACCTAATTCGAAGCCTATATAATATATGAGAATAGCTACCTTGTTTTCGTGTGACGTGTCGGTTATTTTATTTAATTTTACCTGCTTTTCCAATAACGGTCGGTGCAATTTTCCCGACGTCACCCCCACCAGGTGCGGCACGCGCGTTCGAGCGGCAGTGCCGAGTTGTGGTCATTGAGTCTCAAATACCTTTGTGAGGGTACTAATGAAAACTGTACCCGAACATATCACCAGGCAGGGGTACGAAGTATAGGCTTCGAATTAGGTAATCGCTTAATATGCGTTTTATTTTAGTGTAAAACGCTGCTATTAAGCTTATGTACCGTAATTCGAAGCCTATATAATATATGAGACTTGTTTGTTATCGCCTGGTGGTGCAGACGTCAATGTGATAGAATATGTAATAATGTATGATGTGTAGGAAGCAGGTAAGTAACTAAAATGCTGATCTAGAATATAAATTTCTTTATTGTTTGGTGAGTACATTAATTCAATATTGGGCTTATTCCATATTCAATAAGTATATATATAAAAAAAAGAAAAAAGAAACTGACAAGATACAGATAAACAAGCAACATATTTACATTCTTAATTTGAAAATAATTCAGCCAATATATCAGTCTTAAATGACTGCGATTGTAGTGCTTTAATCGATCAATTCATTAAATAAAAAACAAAAACAACGTAAGCTAGAACAATTATTCTATTAATTTGTAAAAAAAAAAATTAATATAATTATTTGCAATTAGCTTTTATATGTATAAGCATATTTTGTATAAAAGACAAAATTAAATAGGCGTGAAGCCAAGATTGGAAATGGTAGAAGCTTGATAAATTGCCATAACTTCTCGACAATAAAACTTTCTAAAGGTGTTTTCTAAGCGCCAGTTACCTCGTGCCAATATATCTTCCACTGAGCAGTTATCAACCCAGCTCTTAGACGCAACAGCTGGACGGACGCTTCCTGGGCTTGCATTTATGCCTGCATTACTAGAATCTTCTTTATCCAGTTTGCGATTATGGTTTTTGATGCTGCTCTTGGAGTACCCGTAATGGTAAGGAAAAGGGACATATCTTGACAAGTCAATCTGCGACTCTCTGACATTTCTATTACTTTTTTCACCCAGTAAACTACGTTCAGCGCTCGCGTTTCGGTATTCTGCTTCAAATGCCATCCTGACTGACGGTTAGTGCTGGAGTCAGTCTTTGAACCAAATCTCGGCCAAAATAAAATAGTACTTTCTGATAATATGCAATTTTCTGGCTTAATTGGTAACAAAGTAAGGTCGTGAATCCGACGACCTGAGCACAGTAAAAGAAGAATCGCTGCTCTAGCGGAGCATTCATAAAAACTATTTTCGTTAGGAGGATTGTTCTGAAGATATTCGAATAAGGTTTCAACATCCCAAATGGGGCTTTTATTACATTTGGGGTTTTTCAGTGATATGGCCTTTAATGCATGTTTGACGAGGCTATGGGAACTTAGGTTTGAGTCTGAACTAGGATTACATAAGGTGACGACAGCAGACTTATAAGTCAAAATAGTTGGATAAGATAGATTGTGAATTTGATGCAGATCAATTAAAAATCTTGCTAAGTCTGAGCCTGACGGATTTATTGGATTGATATTATTAGATTCAGACCAAGAAAGCCATTTTTGCCACGCTGGCTTATAAGTTTTGAGAGAGGATTCTCTCCAGCTAGACCTAAGCAACTCTTTCTGTTCTACAGACCAATTATTTAAGTGCCCCTCCCACCCCCACACCTCCAGACTTCGAGGACTAGGTCGTGGGCATTGGGAGGTGGGCGACCCGTTGTCGTATCTATCATTACATTGGGTAGATTGTAAATCGTGAATGGCGGTGCTAAGGCCCGGTTTCTGAGATCTGGGCTCCAGAAGACTTTGTGCCACCTGGGAGCAACTACTAGAAATATTCCCTTTGCTGAGTTGAGATGTGCTAATACGCGTGGCACCAAGAATGGGGTGGAAACACCCATGCCACTGAATAATTCCAGGGCTGACTGAGAGCGTCGAATAGGTAGGCATTCTGGTCCGTCACATCTAAAGTTCCGTACCGGGGTTGTTTGTAATATATTGGGTAAAACTAAACGCAGGCGTTTCCTGTTATCGCCGCCAGGCGTTTTGGGGTTCTCACACTGCTAGCGTGGATGGCGTCGCGTGTGGTCCGCCATTGCATTGTCCAGGGCGATATCGGTTTGATTTTAATACGCGGAGCGGTCTCGCGTCTTTTGCTTGTTGTTTAGTTTGAGTGATAACTGTGAATTTCCTGTTTGTTAAATAACTATTGAATTTGTGTTTGTGAAAAACTCTGTTATTGTGACTTTCTCTTGTGAGAGGTGAAACGTGGCTGGCTGTTCACATCTGGCTGTTCCCGAGTGAAACTACGGGAAGAAATCTATTTAGTTGTTCTGGGGAATTGAGATCTCAAGGGTTAGGTAGGGTGATTAGGAATTCCCCCTTCCCGAAGACACTCAAGTTTGGATCCGAAGAGAAAGAAGATTTAATTTGGTAAGTGTTCAATTGTAGTTAATTTATAGGTTATCATATAGGGCCCTGTAGCTCCCTTCATAAGCTACGGTGGTAGCAGACTGCGTTAAGTTAGTTAGGTTTTAGTCGGGCAAACGTGGTGCCGCGTGGAGATTTTTTCCCGGTACTTATTTTTACCGGTGGTTTTTTCCCGGTGAAGTTCCGGTACAGAACTCTTCCCGCCGCTTCGTTTGTCCGGATTCTCGCTGCCACATTTTCTGGCAGCAGAGCGTAGTTGCTCTGCACATTTTCTGGTAGCAGAGCGTAGTTTATCTACCCTCTATTTGTTCGTTTGTAAAAAATAATTAATTGTTTGTAAAAATTATTAGATTTTTCTTAGTTTGTTTGTATAAGAATATTTGTAACCTTTTTGTATTTGTTTGCGGTTTGTACCGTGCGTTCCGGGTTTGTGCCATTCTCATACCTACCGCGGTTCTTCGTGTAGTTGTTTGATTTTGTTGTTTTTTATTTACCTTTTGTTATTTTTTTTGTTTGTGACTTGACGCGATGGCGAAGGTCTCCAATGCTAGGGCGACACTCGCCAACGAATTGAGATGGTTTGTAACGGCCGGAGGACTCCTGTCCCGGAAGGACAGGGAGGGCGCCATACTGCTAAGAGCGGATCACCTCCACTCACGATTGATTAGCGCGGAAGCGGCCATGGTGGTGCTTACCGAAGCCGAACTTGCCCCGGAGGCCTACGCAGGTCACATGGCGGACATGGACCAGATCCTGAGTCTGCACGATGATATCGCGGAGGCGGTGACCGCAATAAGGGCGAGACAGGCTGGCGGACCAGCCCCTCGCACACCTGTTAGACAGGAAGGACCAGCGGTTACTGGTCGGCTCCCCACCCTTCAGCTGTCCCACTTTGGGGGTAGGATGGAGGAGTGGGTAGCATATAAAAATATGTTTGAGTCCCTGGTCGTAGCACGACAGGATTTGTCGAAGGCCCAGAAGATGGCCTACCTCCTCTCCACTCTTGAGGATGAAGCGCGGTCGCTCATCCAGCACCTCCGGGTGGAGGACGACCAGTACGATACGGCTTGGGAGTTATTGAACTCCCGCTACCAAAACTTACGTTTGTTAGCGGATGCGCACGCCGCACAGTTGATGGCCCTGCCCAAGGTGGCCAACAGGGCACAGTTGCGCCTGCAGTTGCTCACGCCCGTTACAGTGGCCTGTAACGCGCTCCGCACACTGGGGCTGCCGGTGGACCAATGGTCCTTTTTGCTGGTGCACATTGTATTGGGCAAATTACCCAATGACATCCGCTCGCGATTTGAGCGCGAGAATGCGGAACGGGATAGCACCACCCTACCAACATTCACTGACTTGGTGAAGTTTTTGGAGTTTGAGGCACGGGCGGCTGAGAATACCATGACGGACTCAGCGCCATCCAGAGCGCCTGAACGTAGGCCCCAACAGGGACGGCAACCGCCACCGCGTGGAGCTGGTGTGCGGGTTGCACACACGGCAGCAGTCGCGGGGGACGCGGACTGCCTGCAATGTGGCCGGATGGGCCACAGCCTGCTGCAATGCGGGGACTGGCAGAGGCTGCCAGTACAAGATCGGCGCCGCATGGCAAGGCGGCATGAACTTTGCTTCTACTGTTTGGGCAGTCACTATGCACGTGACTGTCCCAGGGCCATGCCATGCAGTGCATGCCGTGGGCTGCACCACGTGATGCTCTGCATGAACCGGAACGGGGATGGCCCCCGGTTGTTGAGGCAGGGGTCCCCTATGGGCGGGGGCGCTCCTGCGCGAAGCCCTCCACCATCGGACGGAGGACGCGGCTTCGCTCGTCGCACCCCCCTCGGGAGGGGGTCGCGTACCTGCGCGGGTCTTGGCGGACCGGGACCACGCGCCCCAAGGTCATGGCCAGTATGTAGCTGGCCAGGCCCCGGATAGGGCCCCCATGGGCGGGGGCCCTAGATCGGACGTGAGAGTGGGGACACCCCCTCCACGCGGGTTACCAATGCCCAACACATGCAGCCGCAGCGGTTTTCTCCGCCGCTGCACGAGTACCCACGGCTGGAGTACCACCCGCCGTACCATATGTATGGCCGGGCCGCGGGTTATGCCCCCTCAGATGGGGATGTGCACTCGCCCGCCATATTATCCGGGTCAGTGGCGCGCCCCTGGTTTGGAGAGAGTGGGGAGCCCGTAACTAGCTTGCTCCCTTGCTGGGACAGAGCCGCGGACGGTTCTGCTCCCTACCGCGGTGGTCCGCGTATGGGGTCGTGGGGGAAGCCATGAATTTGAGAGCTCTGTTGGACTCAGGGGCTCAAAGCAGTTTGGTTACCACTCGAGTGGCACACCAGTTAGGTTTAGTCGTGGAAGACTCGCCTGTGCCACTTCTTGGAGTTGGTGGCATACAAGTGAAGTGTCTGACGGGCCAGACACTTGTCACCTTCTCTTCGCTGAAGTCCTCCACAATGAGGATCACGACTTCGGCTATGGTAATGGATACCATTGCGGGTTGGCACCCCTCGACAGACATACCGCCGGGTGTGTTGTCTTTGGTTTCGGGTCTGGATTTGGCCGACCCCTTTGTTTTTCATCCCGGCCCAGTGGACTTGCTCCTGGGCTCGGACGTATTGGGTTGGATTTTGTTGGGTACCCAGAAAGCTCTGGGTTCGTCTTCACTGATGGCAGTGTCTACTATCTTTGGTTTCGCCCTGATGGGCCCTGTGTTTGATAATGGCACCGCGGAGGAGCCACCGGTTGTCGCATCTGCGTCCTTGGCCAAGACCATGCAAAGGTTTTGGGAGGTGAAGGAGCCACCTATGAGTTCCAGGATGGATCCGGAACACGCTGAGTGCGAAGCCTTTTTTCGATCGACCACGGAGAGGTTGCCCTCCGGTCGGTTTGTAACTAGGTTACCTTTTGTTGCCTCTCGTCCTAGCCTAGGGCAAAGTAGGGCGCTTGCGGAGAAACGACTGCTGTCCATGGAGCGACGCATGCAGCGTGACCACGTACTTCGCGATAAATATATTGAATTTATGCGCGAGTACGAGGATTTGGGTCACATGTCTCCGGCTCGAGTTGATTGGAGCTCAACTGAGCATTATTTTTTGCCCCACCACGCGGTGGTGAAGGCCTCAACGGGCAAGTTGCGGACTGTCTTTGATGGGTCCGCACCCACTTCGAACGGAGTTTCGTTGAATCTATGTTTGCATTCAGGTCCCAAATTGCATAGGGACATAATTGACATCATCTTGAACTTTAGAAGACATCAAGTGGTTTTTGGCGCGGACATCCGGATGATGTTCCGCCAGACAGTCATACATCCTGAGGACAGGCGATTCCAGTTGATACTCTGGCGTGAGCGCCCTGAGGATCCTGTGACGGTGTATGAACTCAATACAAACACGTATGGTTTGAAATCTAGTCCCTATATCGCCATCAGATCGTTGCTTGAATTGGCAGAGCGGGAACGGATCCGCTTTCCCCGTGGGGCTTCCGTGCTGTCACGTGACTTGTATGTTGATGACGTGTGCACCGGAGCCCAAAGTATTGAGGAGGCCCTCCTACTGCGGGATGAATTGATTGAAATATTGAAGACAGGTGGCTACGAGCTACGTAAGTGGTTGTCCAATGAGCCTAGAGTTCTAGAAGGGATCCCGGAGGATCACCAACAGAACCCTCACCTGTTTGAGGATGTAGATGATCCCAACAGGATAGCGGTGCTGGGCATGCAGTACCAGCCGCTAACCGATATTTTCACATTCCAAGTGGACTTGGAAATACCAAAAGTCTGGACTAAGAGAACGGTGTTGTCCGTAATAGCCCGTATGTTTGATCCAAGCGGTTGGATCAGTCCAGTGATATTCTCTGCAAAGTGTCTTCTTCAGAGACTTTGGACTTTGGGCGTCTCGTGGGACGAGCCGCTGTTCGGCTCTCCATTGGATGATTGGCTCGAGTTGTTTTCATCGATTAAGGAAGTCAATCGGATTGCCTTGCCTCGTCGAATATTGCCCCCCGGGAAATATCGAGCCAGCCTGCATGGCTTTTGTGACGCGTCGGAGCGAGGCTACGCCGCGTCAGTCTATATGCGGACAGTTGACGCCGATGGCCGGGTCAATGTCTCGCTTTTGTTAGGGAAGAGCAAGGTCGCCCCCATCAGGACTAGGCTGACTATTCCCAAGCTTGAGTTGAGTGGAGCTCACCTTCTCTCTAAATTGTTGCATCACGTTGCCAGTGAGCTGGCGGCCACGGTCGAGATACGAGACATCTTCGCCTGGTCGGATAGCCAGGTCGCGCTTGCATGGTTGCGCGCGGCCCCACATACCTTGGAGGTTTTTGTTGGAAACAGGGTTTCCCAAATTCAAAATATTGGAATTGATATAACATGGAGACATGTGCCGGGAGAGCTTAACCCAGCGGACTGTGCTTCCCGAGGTTGTACGGCACCAGAATTGGTGTCACACCCGCTCTGGTGGGGTCCAGAGTGGCTGATGGGATCAGAAACATCTTGGCCTGTCTGTCAGACAGATGTTACTTCTTTGAGTTTGACTGGGCTCCGTGTACATGCTGTAGTCGCTGAGACGACGTCGGAGCCGGATTGGCTACTTGGTCGGTATAGCAGCTTGGATAAGCTTCTGGGTGTTACCAGTTGGATTAAGCGTTTCATACATAATTGTAGAAACCCACAGGCAAAGCGGTTGGAGCCGATTGCAGGTGCAGAAGAGCGCCGGAGCGCATTGTTGCATTGGGTCCGTGTCGTGCAGACCGGACGGTTTGAGTCAGAGCTTCGTATCTTGCGCGACGCACGCGCTAAGTTGAAGGGCGCGGTCGCTCGTTTGAACCCGTACATCGACTCGGATGGGCTTCTTCGGGTTGGAGGCAGGCTCCGGAAGGCGGATCTTCCATATGAGACTCGCCATCCTCTGTTGTTGCCCAAGGGCGGACCCTTGGTGCAGCTTTTGGTGTCTGATCGACACATTCGTAACGCCCATGCTGGGTGCAATGCTTTGTTGGCTATTTTGCAACGCGAGTTTTGGATTTTGTCTGCCCGAAGAGCAATCCGTAGCGTTCTGTTTCGATGTATTGCATGTTATAGGTTGAAGGCATCCACGATGCAACCACAGATGGGTGATTTGCCCGCTGATCGAATCCGACCTTCGAGACCGTTTGACGGCGTTGGAACCGATTTTGCCGGTCCCTTTTCGATCAAGGCTTCTCCCTTTCGTAATGCCCGTATTGTGAAGGGCTATTTGTGTGTATTTGTTTGTTTGGCCACCAAGGCTGTCCATTTGGAGGTGGTATCGGCTCTGACTACGGAGGCCTTCGTCGCCGCGTTGGATCGCTTTGTTTCGCGTCGAGGTCTACCTTCCCTTATTAGGTCTGACAATGGCACAAACTATAAAGGAACTGTAAATTATCTTAAGGATGTTTCTGTGTTTATTGATAAAAATTGTACTAGTTTAAGTCAAATTGCTGCCCAAAGGGGAATAACCTGGAAGTTTAGTCCCCCAAGTTGCCCCCATTGGGGAGGGATTTTTGAAGCGGCTGTGAAATCCGCAAAGACCCACCTCCGCCGCATTATCGGAGAAACGGCTCTAACTTTTGAAGAGCTGGCCACAGTGTTTTGTAAAGTTGAGGCGGTCCTCAACTCTCGTCCTCTCTGTCCGCTATCTCCAGATCCAAATGACTTGGAAGCTCTCACCCCTGGTCATTTTTTGGTGGGAGGGCCGTTGAATGCCCTGCCCGAATACCCGTGGAAGGATGAACGCGTATATCGGTTGTCGCGTTTTCAAATGTTGCAGCAAATGAGCCAGGACTTTTGGCGTCGCTGGTCGCTTGAATATTTGCATTTACTGCAGCAAAGAGTGAAGTGGACAGACAGGACTGAGCCTCCCAGGGAGGGTGATTTAGTATTGTTAAAAGAGGCAAATTTGCCCTCATTGCTTTGGCGACGAGCTCGCATATTACGTTTGATTCTTGGCGGAGATGGCACTCCGCGTGTGGCTGAGGTGTTGGTCGACGGTTCGATTTTAAGGAGAGGTGTGACCTCTCTCGCCCGCCTTCCCGTAGAGTAAGCTAGCGGTCTGCTTCTCAGACCGGGACGGGGGATGTTTGTAATATATTGGGTAAAACTAAACGCAGGCGTTTCCTGTTATCGCCGCCAGGCGTTTTGGGGTTCTCACACTGCTAGCGTGGATGGCGTCGCGTGTGGTCCGCCATTGCATTGTCCAGGGCGATATCGGTTTGATTTTAATACGCGGAGCGGTCTCGCGTCTTTTGCTTGTTGTTTAGTTTGAGTGATAACTGTGAATTTCCTGTTTGTTAAATAACTATTGAATTTGTGTTTGTGAAAAACTCTGTTATTGTGACTTTCTCTTGTGAGAGGTGAAACGTGGCTGGCTGTTCACATCTGGCTGTTCCCGAGTGAAACTACGGGAAGAAATCTATTTAGTTGTTCTGGGGAATTGAGATCTCAAGGGTTAGGTAGGGTGATTAGGAATTCCCCCTTCCCGAAGACACTCAAGTTTGGATCCGAAGAGAAAGAAGATTTAATTTGGTAAGTGTTCAATTGTAGTTAATTTATAGGTTATCATATAGGGCCCTGTAGCTCCCTTCATAAGCTACGGTGGTAGCAGACTGCGTTAAGTTAGTTAGGTTTTAGTCGGGCAAACGTGGTGCCGCGTGGAGATTTTTTCCCGGTACTTATTTTTACCGGTGGTTTTTTCCCGGTGAAGTTCCGGTACAGAACTCTTCCCGCCGCTTCGTTTGTCCGGATTCTCGCTGCCACATTTTCTGGCAGCAGAGCGTAGTTGCTCTGCACAGGGGTACTACGTGATCTCTGGCTGATGCGAATAGGTCCACTTCTGGAGTTCCTCATTTCGAGAATATTATTCGAGTAAATGAATAAAGTAGATGCCACTCTGGAAGTGGGGCTAGCCGCGAAAGACGATCGGCTTCGCCGTTGAAGCGACCTGGTATATGGTGAACTTCCGTGTATATGTTGTAAAAATCCAGAATATTTATAATTTTGTAGGTTATTTCTGACAAGGCTAGGGATTTTGTTCCGCCCTCGTTTCTCAAGAACGACACCACGGTCTTGTTGTCGCTTTGAACGAGCAGGGACGAGTCTTGCAGATGGGGACCGAGGCTCTCTAAGGCATATAGAACTGCTAACATCTCTCTTTGATTGGAGTGAAGGTTCGATTCCTTCGTCGACCATTGTCCTGATAACTGGTGATTGTCTATTTGTGCACCCCACGCTTTTTCCGATGCATCGGTCACCAGATAGTGGCAGACTGGGGGGTGAAAAGTTTTGGAGACATGATCCAGGTTCTCTATCCACCATTTCAGTTCTTGCAATGCTGCGTGTGGGACTGGGTAACGATAATTGGAATTGTAACGAAGCAGGTTTTGACAGTGTTGAAGAAAGGCCCGGTGATTCAGACGGCCGCGTGGGATCGGAAAGCTTGCAAAGTTTACGGAGCCGACTATGCTCTGAATTTCTTTCAGGTTCGCCGTTTTGCGGTTGAGCACTAGGCTTATTTTTGCGACTAATCCGTTGCGTTTTTTGTAATGGTAGGGATTTCATGTTTAGATGTGGATCCCACCAGATACCCAGAAATTCCAGGGCAGTTTGAGGCGAAGTTATGGACTTGCGGGTGTTTACGTACCAGCCTAGGCTCTCTAAAATGAGTAACGCCTCTCGCGCTTGTCTTTCTAGAAGGTGGCGATCCTGGTTTACGATAAAAAAATCGTCCAGGTATACTATTATTCGATAACCCTTTTCTCGGAAATTTTGGGCGACCCAGTTCGTCAGGGACGCGAAAACTTTGGGTGAGCACGCAAGTCCGAACGGTAGGCAGGTCATTTCTAGTAATTGGCCGTCGAAAATGAGTCTCAGAAACCTGCGATGTGATTTCTGAATTGCCAGGTGAAAAAATGCGTTCGATAAGTCTATTTTTACTAGCCAATCGTTGGGCTGCAGGAAATTTGGAACTTTTTGCATGTTTATTAACCGGAACTTGTCGACATTCACGTAACGGTTCAAATTTTTCAAGTTGAAAATCGGTCTTGCAGACCCATCGCTCTTGGGCGTTAGAAACATCGGTGAAAATGAAACTGGGACTCATTTCCGTGACAGGTTCGAGAACTTTCATTTCCAACATTTTTCTTATCTCCTCTTCCATATCCATGGAATATGGGGTTTGAAATTGACTTAGGTCGGGATTGTATAACGGGGGGCTTGCGGCAAAATGGTATTTTTAGACCTTGTATTATTTGTATTATGTAAGCCGGAGCTTTCAACTTTTGCCACTGGGGTACATAATATTGTAGCCTGCCCGCTAGGAATGAATTCGAGTCATGACCGTCTCTTTTGCTGGTAGTCCCGGCGTGTCGAAGAATGCCCGGACGACTTACCGTGTCCTTTGCCATTCGATTGAAAGTTGTCGCCTTGGTACCGAGCTGATCTTTGGCGGTTATCTTGGTTAGTTCGTCTGTGGGGGCGAAAGTTGTCGCGCCCTTGATTGTTAGACGAGTATTGCGAGCCTTGCGCAGGCTGTGTCATAGAATATTTATTATTGAATAGGTTAGGATAATTTTGGGTACCTTGCGCAGGTACTTTGTAATTATTTCCGGTTTGCGCAACCGGTTTAAATGCGTTTGGCGCTCGGAGCGGCCAGAACGTTTTGGAAACACCGCCATTATTCTCTATTGCAGAGGAAAAGGTATCTTTTTGAAATATATGTTCACAGCTAGGGGGAATTCGTCTCAAGGACTCCTTAAAGAATTTATCTTTTACTGAACGAAGTATACTATCTCGGCGTTGTTGGATTACATCAGCGCGGTGTCCGCACGCCAGTTGCAAAAGATCGTTCGAAATTTTTTGAAAACTACCCTCAACAAATAGTTCCGAAATCTTATGATGCAGAGACTGAGGGTTAAGGCTATCACTAGTGGAAGCCCATGAAAGCAAATCTTCAAAACCCTGCTGAGCAGCTTCTTTTTTGTTTAATAAGGGCCTGCGTTATAGCAGCGAAACCGCGTTCAGTAAGGCTAAGGTTATTATATTTATCGTATGGTTTGATTTCGTCGTTTGTATCTAAATCCACGTACCCAGGACGTGAACAGTATTGTTTTTGAACTTCTGAATATCTCACACTTGACCAGTGTTCGGTGTTAAAATGTTGCAAAGATTTAATTATTTCGACATGACCTGGTAAAGCATCGGGCACGGAGGGTTCTTTCAAAGTGGTAGTAAATGGTATGTCTATTGTAGACTTAGAGGTGGAGGGTATGGGAATCGGATCCTGTGCTGGCACGGATGGAGCGGTTTGCTCATCTCTGTAGGAATATAACTCGCGACTTACGTCGGCATTTAAATCCTCGCTATATGGACTAGAGCTACGCACTGGTTGAAGGGCATTTCCCACAAAAATTTTTAATTCGAATATTTGTTCCGATAACTGACGAATAGCGTCACTGTAACGGCGTTTTTTCGAAATTGGTGCCGCGGTTGTGCCCTCGCTTTGTCTTTTTCGAGATATGGGCTGGCTTCGAGACACTCAGCCGTCATGCGAGCTGCTACATCAGCATCGGAATCCGATGAAGAGGATGATAAGCTTAAATCCATGTCAAAAACACGTATAGAATATTACAAGAAAAAAATCACTCACCAATTTGTCCAAAGAATTCGAACGGTAGCACCGTTATAAACCAAACGAAATTACTTTCACTAACACTACTTTTTCACGAAAATTATGCGCAAGGTACCCGAAGGTACGTCCGAACGCCACGAAAATCAAGACGCCAATGACCACAACTCGGCACTGCCGCTCGAACGCGCGTGCCGCACCTGGTGGGGGTGACGTCGGGAAAATTGCACCGACCGTTATTGGAAAAGCAGGTAAAATTAAATAAAATAACCGACACGTCACACGAAAACAAGGTAGCTATTCTCATATATTATATAGGCTTCGAATTACGGTACATAAGCTTAATAAATGTATATATTTTGTCATCAGGAGGAGACTGGTGTGTCGCTGAACACTGTGGACAGTGTGGACGGGTTCTGTGCAGACATCAACAATGGTCACTGGGACACAGTGCTGAAGGCCACAGCCTCACTCAAACTCCCCGAGAGGAAGCTCATGGACTTATATGAGCAGGTAATATAAATGTATGATTGGTATAGATATTGGATACATTTTATGCCAGTATTTCATTTCATTGCCTATAGTACTTAAGTGCTCTAGTTTTTATTTATTTCCACCAAAAATAAAGGTAGCAAGCTAATTATTAAAAAATAAAAAACACGACTGACAATTCACATAGCCTATGTCACTCGGAGGAATGCAAGGAATCTAACAATACCCCTCACATCAAAATCTGTTAAGCCGTTCTGGACTTATGGTGGAATAAAGAAAGTTACATACATATATACATGAACCCTAAAACCCTAAAAACATAACACTCCGTTTTTGGTCAGTCGTGTAAAAATAGAGTACAATATAGTGTCTATGTTTCTCCATGAATGCTAGTCGTTATCCAGATGTTAAGTATAGAGCAGTATACATAGGATAAAATGTACAGGTGGTGCTGGAGCTGATCGAGCTGCGCGAGCTGGGCGCGGCGCGCTCGCTGCTGCGGCAGACGCACCCGTGCCAGCTCATGAAGCAGCAGGAGACCGACCGCTACCTGCACCTGGAGAGTCTGCTGGCGCGCTCGTACTTCGACCCGCGCGAGGCGTACGGCAGCGGCGGCGGCAAGGAGCGGCGCCGCGCCGCCGTGGCCGCCGCGCTGGCCGGCGAGGTGTCCGTCGTGCCCAGCTCCCGGCTGCTGGCGCTGCTGGGGCAGGCGCTCAAGTGGCAGCAGCACCAGGGCCTGCTCCCGCCTGGTGAGTATCAGGTGCTGGCGTCCGGCAGCAGCGGCGGCGAGGAGTCATTTCGTCTGATAATAACCTATATGTCCTTGAAGGCAATTTCCGCAGGACCGAAGCCGCGTTGCACAACCAGGTATTGTGGATATTAATATGAACATTTCCCTTGAAAATAACATTTATTAACTGGAGCTGTATTTTCGCAGGTACTACGATAGACTTGTTCCGGGGAAAGGCGGCTATCCGCGACGAGGAAGACGACCAGTGCCCCACGCAGCTGTCCAAGATGATCAAGTTCGGTGCCAAGTCGCACGTGGAGTGCGCGCGCTTCTCGCCCGACGGCCAGTACCTGGTGACGGGCTCCGTGGACGGGCTGGTGGAGGTGTGGAACTTCACCACGGGCAAGATCCGCAAGGACCTGCGCTACCAGGCGCACGAGGAGTACATGAGTATGGAGGAGGCCGTGCTCAGTCTGGCCTTCGGCCGCGACTCGGACACGCTGGCGGCCGGCGCCAACGACGGCAAGATCAAGGTGTGGAAGGTGTCCAGCGGGCAGGTGCTGCGCAAGCTGGAGCGCGCGCACTCCAAGGGCGTCACCAGCCTGCAGTTCTCGCGGGACAACTCGCAGATCCTGTCCGCCTCCTTCGACCGCACGGTGCGCATCCACGGCCTCAAGTCGGGCAAGATCCTGAAGGAGTTCCGCGGGCACACGTCGTTCGTGAACGAGGCCGTGTTCACGCCGGACGGGCACGGCGTGCTGAGCGGGTCCTCGGACGGCAGCGTGAAGCTGTGGGCGGTGCGCTCGGGCGAGTGCTCGGCCACGCTGAAGCCGCTGGGCGGCGGCGGCGGCGGCGCCGAGCCGGCCGTCAACTCGCTGCTGCTCACGCCCAAGAACCCGGACCACTTCGTGGTGTGCAACCGCACCAACACGGTGGTCATCATGAACATGGCGGGCCAGATCGTGCGCTCGTTCTCGTCGGGCCGCCGCGAGCAGGAGGGGGGCGCGCTGGTGGCGGCGGCGCTGTCGGCGCGCGGCCGCCTCGTGTACTGCGCGGGCGAGGACCTGGTGCTGTACGCCTTCTGCGCCAGCTCCGGCAAGCTGGAGCGCACGCTCACGGTCCACGACAAGGCTGTCATCGGACTGGCGCACCATCCGCACCAGAACCTGCTCGCCACCTACGGCGAGGACGGCCTGCTCAAGCTCTGGAAACCCTGATCTTACTTCCTCTTGTTTTACACGTACAATAACTCTAAGTCCCTACAAATTTATTCCTTAATAAATATACATATATAAGTAACAGATGTGTATTTTTATATCAAAGTTTACAATGTCAACAACAAAGCACTGGCACTGGGATTATCACCCCAGAAATGTTCACGCTTTATCTACTAAACCATGTTTGAAATGTTGACAAACCTATAATATAAGTAATTCGCATACACATAGTTAAAAGGACATAGGCTCCGTTGGAATACCTACCTACTATATTTTTAGGGTTCCGTACCTCAAAAGGTAAAACGGAACCATAAGATCACTCTGCTGTCCGTCTGTCAAACTTCTTTTATCAGGTATCAAGTTGAATACTCTGATCCAGTCTCATTCAACAAAAAATAAACAAAATTATACGTCAACTTGTATTTTAATGTGTGTTCCAAGGAATGTTTTTGGAAATAAATTCTATTGAATAAGTATTTAAAAAAAATATATGGCTTGCCTATGAAAAAAAATAAAAATACCTCGCACATCAAAGTATGTTAAGCCATTCAGACCTAATGGTGGAAAAAGAAACTTACGAACGGTGTATGCAAGTTTCTTTATGTATATACATACATGAACCCTGAAAACATAACACTTTTTTTTTGGTCAGTCGTGCAAAAAATGTTAAAATTTTTGCGCTCTATGCAAGTATGAATCTAGTAGAAACGTGTCTGTCTAGGGATCGAAAACAAAAATTCGGGAGCATGTCGTGTGCAAAATTGATTTTTATTTTATTCAAACTTTTGTTGATCCATCTCAAAAATGTTTATAAAGCTGAAGTTATCAGTTTATATAGGTAATTTATCTTAGGAAAATAAATAAAAAACCCGATAATTTAAAATGATTATATTATATGTAAGTATAGGAAACTGCTATGTACACGAATTGGAAAAGGGGACAGAGACGGCTCGGCGCGTCGGCCACATTGGGCAGCGTGGCCTCGAACAGCGGGCGGAGGTCAGGCCCAGTCAGGCGGCGAGGCCAGGCCCGGTCAGGCGGCGAGGCCGGGCAGCTCGGGCCGCACGCGCGGCGCGTCGGCCACGTAGGGCAGCGCCAGCGCCGCGCGCGCCGCCACGCGCTCGCTGGGCTCGTAGCGCAGCATGGCCTCGAACAGCGGCGCGGCGCGAGCGTCGGCCCGGGCGGCGGGTGGCAGCAGGGAGCGGGCGGGCCGCGGCGGCCAGCGCGGGAAGGCGGCGCGGAAGTCGGGCAGGCGGCGCGCGGCCGGCCATAGCGCGGCGCCCGGCGTGCCCAGCGCGCGGAACACGCGGAACAGCTGGTCGATCTCGCTGTCGCCCGGGAACAGCGTGCGGCCGCTCGCCATCTCGCAGTAGATGCACGCGAGGCTCCACACGTCCACGGCCGTGGAGTAGAACTTGGCGCCGAGCAGGATCTCGGGCGCGCGGTACCACAGAGTGACCACCTCGTGCGTATAGGCGCGCACGGGGATCGCGAAGGCGCGCGCGAGCCCGAAGTCGGCCAGCTTGATGTGTCCCGCTGCGTCCACCAGCAGGTTCTGCGGCTTGAGGTCGCGGTGCAGCACGCGCCGCGTGTGGCAGTACGCGATGCCGTCCAGCAGCTGGCGCAGGTAGCTCTGCAGACACCACCAATAAAGCAATAGCTTACAAACACTTCCTCTTTATTATATTAGTGTGATCAATACAAACAGGATACAATTAATGAGGATCCGTACAGTTTTTAGCTGAGAATGCAGTTTTATAGAGCTAAGAAATCTATGATATACAGTGCAAAAATTTTTGTTCTACGACAAAAATTGACGAAGTTATGACCAAATTACTAGCGAAATTTACTGAGCGGTCGCCGCGGAGGCTGTGACGTCACTGGGACGATCGCCGCCAGTAAGTCGTTGGCAGCGATAAGGCGCGCAATGTTTTTTTTGATTAATTGTAACTTTAAAACAAATTAAGTGTCCGATTTTTGTCCAATTCACCATGTTAACTATGTATAAAACATTATAAAGTCCCAAAATGTACAAACTCTTCTTTTAAATGCCAGAAAATCTAGTTTTAAGGCGAGTGCCGCACATTCGAAATAATTGTCATTTTTCATGAAGAAATTTACCTAATTAGAGTTTAATTACGAAGTTGAAAAAAATACAGGATATAGATTATGATCTTTATTAAGGTTTTAACTGTGTACTTTTTAATAAAAATACATATTTTCGGCGTAATTAATTCATAAAGGCACCTAAAATTTAGAGAAAATTTCAGCTTTCAAGTCATAAACTTAAAATTTTCAGCGATAACATATATATTTTTTATGTAATTAGTTAATATATATGCTATATTAAAGTTTTAACCGAGAACTTTTGTTTTTAGACTAATCTTTTTGAAGACATTTGAGAAATAGTTGCCAAATCGGTACAAAATCTCGTTCGTTCGATCCTGCCAACGAAAGTAAAATATTGTATTGTGCAAAAAACTATCGTATTCATCTCAACAGTAATTGAGCTGGGAATTTGAGCTTTTATACATTTCTTAGATGTTTCGTAGTAGCCAGATTTGGTTTGGCTCAGCAACATTTTTTTTGCAGCGGGAGATGGCTTTTTGAGCAGCACGGTCTACATCTACGTCCGAACCTAACCGTCTCCTCTTTTTCATCACATGTAATATGCTTTACTTTGTCCACGTTAGTGCGTTAGTTTTGCTTTAACCATACAACATGCGTTTATCAATATACTATAAACACTGTGGCATTCCCACTGATCCTTACGGTACTTTACGAAAGCATCGTAAAGTAATTTCCAAAATGCTGAATGACACCGAAAAATAAGGACCTTTGTTACCTTATTTTTATGGTACTTAACCAATTTTTATTGTTATTGCCAAACGGAACGCTAACTAATTTGTGCAACCATTTTATATTACAATAGGTTTATGTTAACGTGTTCTTTACAACTGTTTACTTTTAAACTACGATATATTCATTAAACAGTTCGTCCGACTTTACACACTACAGAACACGCGTTTTTGTTACCTGCCTTTCTGGTACAAAGCTACCTCGTGGTGACCCTAAATTATTACACATTACAAATATAATCAAGTCAGTATAGTCGCATATACATACAATAATAACAAATAAATAATAATATAATACTTTATTCATAAGTTCTGAATATGACCCTGTAACCTATATTTTACATTTATTCTTTCCTACACTTACCACTAATCATCTAAAAATGGATCATAAAAATTACTTATAAGTACCAAAAATTATCTATGTACCTACGTAGATAAATTAAGCAGCACCTTAATCATTGTAATTTTCAACCACGGATTTCAGCGCTATTGAACTTAGAATGATTACCTAAGCCATAAGTAAATAAATATTATGAAATAATCCACTTTTGGAAGGTTATCTGATTGAGCTTGCACAAAACCAGCTTATACTTTATTAGTACCTACTCATATTTTGTACGTTTTATAAGTAAATAATAAATAAAATTACTTTCTAACAATACTTTACTTAAATAAATTGCCAAATAGAGACCAACTGCGTAGCCGTGGTCGACTGCGCCGGATCCAAACGTCAGAGTGACGTCACACGCACTCGCGCACATTAACTTTCAGTGTCAGGAACGGCATATCTTTATTACTTAATATCTTCGTAAGTAATGGTCCGATTAGGATAATTCAAAAAGATATATCATTATTATGTCATAAAGAATAACGTGGGTACTAGTTTTATTGAATTTGCTACAACTGTACTGATCCTCATTGCCCTGTCCCCCTGGGAAATTCACATGGGCGAAAGCTAGTACTCAATAATTTCTGTTTTTGGAATTTCCATTCTATTACCAGAAAGTGACAAAAGTCAATAAGCTATCACACGCTCTGTAGAGATTTACATCTTTGCTGATAATATTATCAAGATGAAGACTCTCTTATTGGTCAATTTTTCAGCGAGAATTTTTTTTTGCATGTTTTTATGTTCTCTTTGTTAGCAACTTGATATTGAACCATGACTTATTGTGGTAAAACTTTCAAGTGGCTTAATTTCTCTAATCTTTTTGTATTTTAAGGTCCAACAATTCTAGAAAAATGAAATTATTCTAGGAATCAATTTAAAAATATCTACCATAAACCATAAATATTTTTAGTTTTAGGATAACACATGTATGACACATGTGTTATCCTGCCTTGGTATGATAGAGAATGATGTTTGTTTGTACCAAATTGTTCAATACAAACCCTGACTAAGTCCATAGGCAGGGGGCCTTTTGCCAAATCCATGAGCCTCTTGAGGTCCATGTGCAGAAACTCAAACACGAGAAACAACTTGTTGTCGGTGAGCAGCACGTCCAGCAACTGCACGACGGCCGGGTGCTGCAGCGAGCGCAGCACGGAGATCTCCCGCAGAGCAGTTGAAGGGACACCCTCTGGCTCACTACAATAACATGGTTTATAAACCACAAACAAACTTTTTACATTTTTACTATATCAACACTACACAATTAAAAAACTAATTTTAAAGGTATAGAAAAATATAAATAAGTACTAATTAATACTCATCTCAGCAACAAGTTATCTGCTAAAAAGCTGATATAATAAAAAATTGGTAGGTATACTATTCTTATCACATGGATTAAAGCATTGTTTTAGCTAGAGTTTATATACTGGTTTCAGTTATGTAGAAGAATTAATGAGAATATGAAACAGAATATTCTACTCTACAGAGTTATGAAAGTAGGTGGTACTTCACAAACAAGTGTCACATTTCGCGCCAAAACTCACTTTTCTAGTTTTATCTTTTTGAGAGCAATTTCTTGTCCCGTTAACCGATCCTTAGCTTTATATACTACGCCATAAGTGCCTTCACCGATCTTTTCGACTCTTGAGAAATTTTCCATGGAATTGAAAATATCCATGAGTAATAATTTATTTTAACATTTCAAGTTTTCCATTTCGTTTCGTCCGTCACTTGCACAAATTGTTAGGTATCTCACGAGCTCGTTATGATGACATTGACAGCAATTCATATGACATTTACAGCTCAGAGTTGCCATTAATCTACGTCGGGTATTACACGCACGGTTGAACGACTTTTGCTAAGGCGCCATTTCAATATATGTAATAGTGTAGCTGGTCTCTTGGAATTCTTCATCAGATGATCCTGATCTTCGATTTCTATACGTCAACAGAAAATGCTCGTCAGATTGATAAAATTTTGCTGTTCTGTTAAGGTTCTTCATCAGTTCCTGTTTTCAATATGTTGCCCAGGCTCACAGAAGTAAAATTTTTTTTTAAATATAAGACTATTATTATATGTCTGTGCCCAGGCTTAATAACTATACAACAAAAAGTTTCATTCAAATCCGTCCAGTAGTTTTTGCGTGAATCGCGTACATATATACAGACAGACAGATAGACAAGTAATTCCAAAAAAATTTTTTGCTTTCTATTATTATTCTTTTAAAGTTTCTCTCTATCCATTTCAGTCAAAAATACTAAATGTACAGACAAAATATTTTTACTGTTTTTTTATATGTATAGATTACAGACATTCGTGTAAAGCAATCTGGCCTAGTATAAGTTGCCGTTACGTAAAAAGGTCGGATGGGAAGTATACGGCGGCGGGCCTTACGATTCGATGATCGCCTAGCCGTTCAATAGAATTCCGGCATTTGGCAAACTTGTTCGTCGCCCCGGCATAACATTTATTGTCTAAAACCCGTTGACTGCGTGCGAATGAGTCAGAATTAAGATATATCTTGTCAGGTCTTTTTGTAACCAAAACGTAAATTGTACATACACTTATGTATTAGTATTTTTTTACACAGTACTTAATTTAAAAACTGAATATGTGCTTAAACACTTTATTTTATAATAAATCTTAACGATATATTATAAAATATCGTAATTACAAACATTTTAATTGATTTTAATTTTTACCCGGTATAAATTAAAAATTCCTGGGAAAAAATGGGTATAAATGGATATTCCGAGTCTCGGAAATTTATCGGGTAAAATGCCCATCTCTGCCGTGCCCCGGCTTAAGGATCGGATTTCTCACTCGCACCGCACCACAGATGGTCTATTTAAAAATAATACGTCTATGATATAATCCATAGAGCTAGGTAAGGTATAAACTAACTAACCAACCTGAATATTTTCTGTGCGACTGTGCACCTTAAAAATATTTACGTAATTTACTACAAAGAGCATATATAATCCAGGGTTGCCAGATTGGGTATTTTTTTTCGCAATTCTGGGTAAAAACTTTGACTCTTGGAGAAATGGAATTTTTGGAGAAAAATAAATTTCGTGGAGAATTTTGGGTATTTTTTTTTTTGGTTTGGGACGCCTCTTTTCTTATTGTAATGAAACGAACATGCATCTTACAAACGTGCAGGGCGTTTAATTTAACAATCGTTTTCGAACGTAGGCTATCTGTGTACGTTTTTGAACGTTCAAATTATATTTATTCGTACATTTGTTCGATTCCTTCAATCATTTTGTAAAAAAAAAAAAAAAAAGCTCATCAGCCGTTAGGAACACGGGCAAAAAACCGGTTAGGCCTTTGGGCAAAATTAAAGAAAATAGTATCGTTTTGGAGAAATATTATTTCAATTTTGGGGAGAAATAGAAAATTCCATCTGGCGACCCTGATATAATCACTTGATTTACTAAACATCTGAGAATTCTGAGATAAATGTTCTGATCCAAGAAATAATTGTGATAACGAGCACAAACTAAATAGAGAACTAGTGATTATATGCTCTTTGAGGTTAATAACGAGCACTTCATCGGCTATGGCCGTTGGTGTATCCAATTTGTTGAGCTATTGCAAACACAGTCAAATTATATTTCGGAATTTTTCAATTACTATGGCAAATATGCAGAAAGTTTTGGAGGATTTACAAAAGAATCCTTACTACGACAAATATGCCGATAGAATTGCTACCCTTCAAAAAACCTCTCCTGAAGAATTCCTGCAGCGGGTTGAGCAGCAGCAGAAATCTAAGGGAGAAGAAGCAAAGAAAAAGTTTGCTTCAGTCGATACCAGGTGAATGATACCTAATTATTTAATAAGATGAAAAAAGTACAAAGTAAAAAGTAGTAGTAGTAAAGTTAATAAATGTTCATAATGTTAGCGAATTTTGTTTCAGAAAATTCTCATCAGTTCTAAACCCCAAGGACCCCATTCAAAGCAGCTCATCACCAGAGCAAAAAAAGCTTAGTGACATATTTAAAACAGATTTAGTGGCTGACAAGGAAGCATCCGAGATACAAACTATTTGGGAAGAGTACCACAAAAATAAAGAAGTGATATCAGCAACAGTCCCACAGAGTGTCTATGTGACCTTGCAGCAACACATGGCAGAGCATCCCATATTTCTGTTCCCATTGCCACGCTCCCAGGGTTATGAGTTCATGATGTGCCAGAGCCAGGGCCACACTGCCCACTTTACACCTTTACTTGCTTACCAGGTAAGAAACTATTGTTGTTTAGCATCACCATTAATCCACCAATAATAACAGGTTAGCAACACTCCATCATTGACTTCTTTTGTGAGAAGGAGTCCAACTCTGACATCATGTTGCAGGTCCACAAAGAGAATGCCCCAGAATGTCTGACAATGGTGCACTACACAGAACTTGCAAATAAAGGAATTGTGCTTATGAGAGGTGAATATGATAAGGTATGGATTCTCACCTATACTACTATAATAGGATATTTGACAATGTTTTTTTAAAGGGAAATATCAGGAGCACCCATAACCTGAGAGCATGTATGAAGAGAGTGATGAGTGTAGAGGATCCACACCTGCAGGGAGCAGAGCACCAAGTAGGAATTACTTTTCAGTGATGTCACTCTCAATTTCTGGAGTGGTCGGTAACTGGTTAAAGTGTTTTATTACTAAGTATTTTGAAAGATTTTGAACCTTTTTACAAGCTTTTATTTAGCTTCCAATGTTTGTAAGTAGGTAGGTAAGTTGGAGATCACGGATCCTTTTTTTGTTATTTGAACCCTAAAAACAAGAGCAACTAAAGAAAATTACATGTTATGATTTCAGAATGTATTGAATGGTCAAGAGGCTCAGTGTCTGGCTAACCAGTTCCAAATGTATTACAGCGGCCATGAGGAGAAAAAACTTAAATTGTTGCAGAACTTCACTAAGAGTCCAGACACATTCAAACATATGGATTTGATATCACAGTTAGAAAATATTGGACTATGAACTAATAACTTGTATATTAGTATTCCTTTTATTTATACATAGGTAGTAGAGATTGTCTAAACTGAAATGATGCGCCCCACTACTTAATTACTTTATTTGGATGTGTGAGTGCAAATATTAATAATGGCACTTCATCTGTGTGGAAACGCCGATTATTTGGTAAACTATGATTTGTGTATGTGCAACAACAAACAAGACGTCCTCTCCTCTCGCGCGTTCACGATCAACTAAACTAGTTAGACAACAAATTGCATGTTTATATGCATTGCATCCATATTTGAAATTTGCTTGTGTCCGTTAATGCGGAGGTGGGGCATGTCATTTCAGCTTAGAAAATGTCTACCTATAGTATGTGATTGTAGAATTTCTAAATCAGTGTGATTTACATTACAAGCTGGAACAGAACAGTTACAATAATTTACTTTGCAATATCTTTTATAATTTTTGTCTCAATAAAGATTACTTACAAAAAGTTTGTTATGTACTTTTCATTCTTTTACTCAGATTTCTCAAACTCTGTATTTGCTAAACTACAGGAAAGTAGACATTTGAGGTAGTCATCTTTTTGGTAAAGTAGGCATTATGTCGTTATGGAAATCCTTGGGGGAGGCCTTTGTCCAGCAGTGGACGTCTTTCGGCTGAGAGAGAGAGAGGCATTATGTATATACCTAATCAAATAAATTCTTACTGAATGGAAAGGGAAAGAATTAAAAAGACTTATCCATCTATCATGACCTCTGAACCTCTTGTTTCTGGCAATGGCAAGGGCCAATGTAATAGTATAACAAATTTGAGTTTTCTTATTCATTTAATCTATGTGGATAATAATTATATTCAGGAGTGTTGTGTATGATAGATGGTGTGTTTCCATTTACTGGGGCTTGTGGAGAACACTGTGATTGTCTTGGAAATGGAATTTTATTTGTGTGTGATAATGAATCACTTTCTTTAATATCATCTTGTCCATACATAACATTATGTTCATAAAAACGTTGTCTTAGGTAATCTTTAGGATTTTGGAGAATTTCATCTGGTGACGAATTAATATTATTGTCTGAAAGGTATAGGTTACCATCATCTTGTGCACTAGATTGCGAACTTTCTTCCTTAAACAAATTTCGTAAATACGATTTAGTGTCTGCTAGAACATCTTCATTCATAATACTGGGTGCATTATGTTTTAAATAAACAGGAATTTCGTTCATTAATTCTTCATAGAGTAGATAACTGTAATCATCCTGAGAACTAGGAGATGATACATTTGATAAACTTGTCGACTGGTCATTCTGACTTTTTTCGCGATCATTTATAGGGCTAAACAAAACAAAACTGCTTGGGGAACTTTCATTGCTGAAATAAATTTTTTTCCTTTCACAATCAATTTCATAAATATTACTTTTTACTTCACAATTGAAATCCTTGTGTAAATAGGCGGGATTTATATCAATAGGCTTTTTAATTTCTTTAGTATTTTGATCCAAAGTAATTTTGTTATGTAGTATATTTTTACCAAACCTTTCATGAGAATTATTATCAGGCAGTAGAGGCCTTGTTACAGTTTCAGATCTTATAGCTTTGGGAAACAACGTCAGTCTCTGAAACGTTATGTGATTTGAACTCTTTAATGTATTTATATTTAATAAGGATTTCACATTGTTTTTGTTCTCTTTTGAATCACTTCTACAGGTAAAACTATGTGCTCTTTTTCTTATTTCATCAAGACATTTTCTTGTTTTCCGTTTCTTGCGTTTAACATTATTTATCATTTTTTCCATTATTTATTTTATGAGCTCCAAACTTATTGCTTTATATGTACATATCAAAGAGTATATAATCACTACGTTATAGTACATATTATTATCTACATTTACTTTATTAAAAACTTTAATTCGAAATAAAACAATGTCCGATTATTATAATCCACTGTCCACAAACTACAAACAAACTAAATAGTAAATAGAAATGAGACGGTTGTTACATTACACGCACAGTCGGTGTCAGTCTGGTCCCTATACTCTTTGGTTTGGTCCATCAGTCTGGGGCCCTATTTTTGAAAGTGTGACTCTCCCAAAAAGCGTGAGCCGAATGATTTTTCATTTGTTTAATAATTTATCCGTATTTTTGAATTTGTCTATGTCGAATAATTCGCTACGTACGAGTGGTCTAGAGGTCTAGACCACTCGTTTTCGTATGATTTGGTAGTCGAACGTTTCTTACGTCAAAATCTTGAATGACATAGACAACCGGATACGGATAAAGATCATTTTTGCGTTTCGTTTAACGCTAACGTTCTCTTTGATTGAAAATTTACGAACATTTTTTTTACGATTCGTTACCGATTCGGTTTTCGTTACGTAGAATGGAACAGAAATTGTTTCTCGCATTATTTTCATATCACCGGCAACATTGCTAGACGAGTGATTTCAATGCAAAAATACGGCTTTAATGTTTTTAGTGACATAATATGACTGTTTTGCATTACAACAAAACAGATATTATATGACGAAAGACACACATCATTAGAGCAAGGGTCTTGCTCACTGACCTGAATAATACAAGTACGCGTACTAGTACTATTCAGGTCAGTGGTCTTGCTGTTGAAGACAAACTATGAATGTCAAATGTCAAACGTGACGCAAATAGCTCCTGGATGAGTACTTCCGTCGCCCCATTCCCCGGACGAAGACCCCATAGTCTTTACCCCGGGTCAAGTCCTAAGAATGATTAGGAAAACGAAGCTCCGTAAAGCCCCTGGCCCAGATGGCATACCCAATGAAGCACTGCGTCACCTACCGCAGCGAGCAATCGCTGCGCTGACGCGACACTTTAATGGTATTTTGCGCACGGGCCACTACCCCTCCACCTGGAAACTCGGCCGAGTCATCATGCTTCCTAAACAAGGAAAGAATGTACTGAATCCAGGGAGCTACCGTCCCATCACACTGCTCGCTACCATCTCAAAGGTGTTTGAGAAGTTGCTATTGCTCCATCTCACACCTCACTTGACTCCTAGAGACGAACAGTTCGGCTTTCGAGCCGAACTGTTCGTCTTACACCACATGACGACAGCCTACAACAAGGGGGAAAAAACCGTAGGTGTATTTCTCGACATGGAAGGAGCGTTTGACCGCGTCTGGCATCTAGGTCTGACATTTAAGTTATCCACCTCTTCTTCTTCTTTTCGAGTCGAAGTGGCTATATTAAATGAGACCAGTATGAGGCGACGGCAATTGCAGTGTCGTTGGCCTCGTTGAGGTCCTCCATAGTGCAGGAAATGGGGCAGTTAGGACATGCCAGAAGGTGGCCCATTGTCTGGATTGCACCACAGTCGCACAGGTTATGGTTGGAGAAGCCCCACTTTGTGCGGTTTTCTTGGCATCTCCCAACACCAGCCCGGAGTCTGTTCAATGACTTCCAAACTGCCCAGGGGAGATCGCCACCCGGTGGGAGCTTTTCAGCAGGAGGGATATTGGGGTGAGAAGAGGGATATTTCTCTTTCCACAGCTCCAGTCTTGCTTTCCTCGCCTCCTGGTCTCGAACACTAGACTGTCTGAGAAAGCTGTTTCGGCTCTTCAGACGAGATGGAGGGGGCATCTGCCCATACAGCATGTGCCGTTGGTCCTCAAACTGTTTCTGTTTCTCCACCGCGCAAGTCACGTCACGTCTTACACTTGGAGGGGCTATACCAGACATGGTATATAGGTATCTTATCTTATCTTATCTTAACACGCGGGGTCCGAGGTCCGGAAGTACTTCAAACCTTGGGTTTTTTTGTACTTACCCCAATGCCTTACTCACCCGCATCGGGAATTCTGAAGAAGGACTGCATGACCTTCAGAATATCACCTGTTGCGAAGTGCCTATAGTCCTCCAGGTCTGGATACGCTGATCCCAGGAGGTCCAGTCGCTTGTTTGCCAACGAGTCACAATAACACAAAATGTGCTTCATGGACTCCTCTGCTTTCGCACAAGCCCTGCACAGAGGGCTGTTGACAAGTTTTAATTTGTAGAGGTGACTGCGATTTTCAAAGTGTCCAGTCAAGGCCCCAATCAGAATTCTTGTCTGTATTCTGCTATACTTGCAGATTTCTTTGAGCCACCTGGTGTTGTCTTCACCAAGCATTGCCTTTGAATGTTTAAGTCCATCCTGTGCATTCCATTCGGAACTGTGTCTATCTTTGACATATGCATTAATTGCCGTAGTTACCATCCCATATGACAGCCCTACAAAGGGTTCAGGCCCTATTAAAGACTCATTTGAACCCTTCCTTGCCAACTCATCCGCATTCTCATTCCCCTCAACCCCAGTGTGACCCGGCACCCAAACCAGCCTAAGTCTGTTGCGCCTACCTAAATTATTTAGGGACATTATGCAGTCAGAGACCAGTCCAGAGCCAACCCTACTGGAGTCGAGGGCAGCAAGTGCAGATTGGCTGTCGCTAAGGATGTAAATCGTGCGATTTTCTTGTCCTTCCTCTAGGTTCAATTTAGCACAGACGGTGATTGCATACACTTCCGCCTGAAAGACGGTCGAGAATCGTCCCATGCTCTGATACAGTTGTCTGTCCGTCGAAAAGATGCCTGCTCCTGTTCCTTGGTTGGTTTTAGACCCATCCGTGTACCAGATTAGGCAGTCTTTTTCTTGAGGTTTAAATTCTCCTTTCCATTCATCCCTTGTTGGGATATATGTCTTATAGTTTCTTTTGAAGTTATACCTCGGGAGAATCTTATCACTGCCCATGTGTAACATCCTTTCGAGATTCTGTGGTACCTCCAGTAGTAGATGTCTAGTCCTTGGCGCATGCCTGTTCCACAATTTAGATACAGATAGTCTGTAGAGTGCTTTACAGGCTTCGCCTTTGATGTGCAAGTGTAGCGGTGGCAGTCCAAGTATTACCTCCAAGGCCGCTGTAGGTGTCGTGGAAAACGCCCCCGAGATTGCACAACAGGCTATTCGTTGCAGTTTCCTAAGGGCATCCATACACGTCACCTGTTCGACCTTCGGCCACCACACTAGTGCTCCATAGGTCAAGATTGGTCTATAGGTAAGGCAAAGGTGTTGATTTTAATGTGCCTGTAATTGTACGACATGTGGCGTTGAGGGCTACATCCACCTCTTTGGCGTGGGCTGAACGTGACCAAACAGGGCATGCGTATTCGCCAGCTGAAAAGCATAAAGCTAGGCCGCTCGTCCGAAGAACTTGAGGTGAGGCACCCCAACGGGTGGTAGTAAGGCGGCGGATGATATTGTTACGAGAATTAACTTTGGCCTTCAGGTTTCGGCAATTTACTCTATAGGTCAGCGAACGGTCCAGGGTCACGCCCAGGTATTTTGGTGTTGGGTTGTGTTTTATTTCTACGCCACCCCAGGAAATGTTAAGCCTCCTGTTTGCTTCCTGATTGCGCAGATGGAATGCACAGGACTCAGTTTTAGAAGGATTTGGCCGCAAGGAATTAAGATTATAGTAATCTGAGAGCTGTTCTAATGCAGCTGATATGTTGCATTCTATGTCTTCGAAGCATTTCGATTGTGATGTCAGTGCCAGATCGTCGGCATAGACAAAGCGGTTGGTGGCTGCGGTGGTTGGCTGGTCGTTTGTGTATATGTTGAAAAGGGTAGGTGCAAGGACGCTACCCTGCGGGAGTCCATTTTTCTGAGTACGCCATCGACTCTTGCTAGAATGTAGGAGGACTTGAAACCAACAGTCTATTTCGCAACATTTCACCAAGTAAGTTAACAAAAGACGAGTCTCCGGTGAGGGATGCGACCTTGTCAAGCAGGAGTTTGATGTTGACGGTATCATAGGCGGCACTCAGATCGACAAAGACCGCTCCAGTCACCATGCCATGCTCAAACCCATCCTCGATGTGTTGGGTTAGGTTAAGTACTTGGCCACAGCAAGATTTACCCGGACGGAAACCAGCCTGGTTGGGAATTAGTTGATGGTCAATGGTCTTGGTCAGTCTGTCAAGTAGTAGTCGCTCAAAGAGTTTAAAAGTGTGGCAAAGGAGTGAGATGGGCCGGAAATTTTTAGGATCATCGGGCGATTTTCCTGGTTTTAGAAGTGCCGTTATTTTTGACTTCCTCCATTTTTTCGGAATTCTAGCACAATCCAGACATTTATTAAACATATCTAGTACCCACGTCACTGCCAGAGGTCCCAGGTTTTGAAGCTGCTCAACACAGATGTCATCCACACCAGCAGCCTTTCCTCTTTTTAGGTTCTTGAGAGCGGTGGTTATGTCACTGAGAGTGAAAGGTTGACTTACCATATTATTTTCAAGATTGGCTTCTATCGGATGGCGATTAGGCAGAGATCTCTTGCATGGTGGTTTGCCGTTTAGCAATAGTTGATGGGCTACCTGATTGGCGGTGACCGGGCCGGGTTACACAGCCGTGGGGGATCGTCGGTCAGTCTACGTAGAGTACCCCAAGCCTTTTTGCTGTTATGGGTCATGTCCATCGACTCCACGAGGTTGACCCACTTTTCCTGACGGGTTTTAGAAACTTCTTCTAGAAGACTTTCACCGACAGACAGTGTGTTTTCCGAGAAAGGGTCTTCGGAGAATAAGGATGTGTACCTGGTCAATAGATCTGAAGCATTTTCGGTGAGGCCTGGGATGTAGGCGGTGCTGCAACCACGTGGAATGTGTTGGCGGGACGCTTTCCATATCACATTGACAAACGAGTCATAATTTTCTGGTGATGGCGGGATGTCTCGCAGGCAGTCGTCTACTTTCGCCGTGTACTGATCCCAGTTTGTCTTAGCGAAGATAAACCGGCGACGAAAAGGCACCATTGCGGGTTTCACTACTGACCGAATAGTACACATTATTGGACGGTGTTGTGTTCGTGGTATTGGCTTGCAGATAGTTTTTGTCACACTTTGTGATAAATGAGAGCTGACAAACAAGATATCTGGGTTGTAGCCGCGCTTCCAACTTTTACTGTAGAAAGAGGGTGGCAGTTTCGGGTTATGTATCAGTTCGAAATCGTGAAGATTGGCCCAACATTCCACCGCCGCACCACTGTCATCTGTTCTGTTGTAGCCCCAGGATGTACTGTGGCTGTTGAAATTGCCAATTACTATCTTTGGGTTTTCTTTGTCAAATTCTACAGTATTGATGAAGTCAAATGTTTTCCCAGGAGGGCTATATATGGAAATGATGGAGCAGCTTCCAATATCGATGCTGATTATCTCTGTTCCATTATTTGTGACGGTAGAAGAAGCGGAGACGACTCGCAGGTCTGATTTTACGAATATTGCACTGCCATGCTTGGAGTGAGGAACTTCTCCTATAAGAGTCATCCCAGTTATTTGTGGTCGGGGTGATACCAAATCTCGATGGGTTTCCTGGATACAGAGAAATTGGCATTGTGTTTCCTGGCAGAGGTCGGCGAGAAGATCGGACTTGCTATTGGAGAACCCCTCTATATTGATGGAGATGGTAACCAGTGATGGTTTAGAGAGAATTTGGTTATGTGGCGCTGAAAAGTGCCGTTTTTGCTGGGTGGGCCCTGAAAAGAGCCTTTTGTTTTTAATAGCCATTTCGTGGTGAAAGGATCGGCCAATCTGCGTTACCGACTAGACCGTCCTCGCAGATTGTTGCCCAGAGTGCGCCGGATGTATGGGGGATCAATACATCACACGGGGAGGCTCCTTTCTTGCACCCCTGCGATCCACCTCTACGACTCCTAGACGAGTCGTCAAGACCGTGGCCAACTTCCTCTCAGACAGACGCTTCCAAGTCGCAGTCGAAGGCGCCACCTCTACAGTACGTACGATAGAGGCCGGCGTCCCCCAAGGCAGCTGCCTCTCCCCTATACTCTACGCGAGATACACCGACGATATCCCATTAGAAAGTGGTTCGCACCTAGCCCTGTATGCAGACGACGCAGCGTACTATTCGTCGTCAGTCAATACCGAACAGGCAGTTAAGGTAATTCAGCGCACCCTAGACGCCCTACCCCAATGGTTATCCCGTTGGAGGCTGTCGATCAACGTAGCTAAAACGTAGGCGATTGTAGTTAGCCGCACTGCTCTACCTACACCTCTCCGTCTACAGGCTCAGGACATTGCTTGGTCTCGCTCGGTTAAATACCTGGGCGTCCACATTGACCGCCGCCTTACGATGAAAGACCAAATAGAAGCCGCCAGAAACTCTACACGTGCTGCCCGAGCCCAACTGCGCCCAGTGCTCGACTCTGCTCTCCCCTTGAAGGTGAAACTCGGTGTGTATAAGACATACATACGCCCCCGGCTCACGTACGCCGCCCCAGCTTGGTACGCGCTCACTAACCAGACGCGCAGAGACCAGCTGGAAGCCCAGCAATCGATTTCACTCCGAGTCATCACGAAAGCTCCTCGCTATGTGAGGAACTCTACAATCCAAAAAGGATTGCAGATGGAGAGCCTGGACGCCCACATAAGGCATCCTCGTTAGATGCCTTTTAGAGGCTTTTTCAGCGTGCGGACGAGTCAACCCTGCCGCACTTACAGGAGTTGGCTCCGCACCACGCACGCCCTCCCGACCCTAGACAATTCCCTAGAGACCTCGTACTGACCCACAGTGACTCCATAACATAGGTTTGCCTTTTTCGTCTTACACGCTGAGATCGCTCGCCGGCCCAAAACCGGCTCGAGCCGAACTCGCGAATTAAGATAAGTAAGCAAACCAACAGTCCAGTGGCAAGTTCCACACTCCAAGGTCCTGTCCGTCTTCACGTACAGCGTGTGCTACCTCAGTCAAGAGGCCGTCGCCTCGTATACTGACTCCCCACACCCCTAAAGGTATGAGAAGAAATCCAATTGAATGCAAAACAGTCATATTATATTCCTCCGACACACATCATTGAATTGAAGATCTGTTTGTTATCTGCTGGTGATAGAAAGTGAATAAACTAGGTACACAAACGCTATGTGAACAGAAGATATTTAAGCTGAAAAACACTCAAATAAATTAATTTATGTAGAAATTGACTACTTACATTTTTTAATAAATCTAGTTTTTTGATACCACTCTTTGAATCACAAAAGTACCAAAAAACAGACAAAACATTTTTGTTAGTTTACTCCTCAACTAACTTAAATAAAAACTTATTTATATAGGTAAAATGAAAAGAAAACTTTGTAACAACACAAATAGTTAATGTAAATATTTTATAAAATAATTATTAATCTGAGATCCAATAAATAGGACCTGGGGCCCTATTTTTGAAAGTGTGACTCACCAAAAAAGCGTGAGCCGAATGATTTTTCATTCGATATCCATTATTCCGTATTTTTGAATTGTCTATGTCGAATAATTCGCAACGAGTGGTCTAGACTAGACCACTCGTTTTCGTATGAGTTGGTAGTCGAACGTTTTTTACGTCAAAATCATGAATGACATAGACAACCGGATACGGATATAGATGGTGTCTATAAGAATTTCATTTTTGCGTTCCGTTTAACACTTACGTTCTCTTTGATTGAAATTCACGAACATTTTTTTTACGATACGTTACCGATTCGGTTTTCGTTGCGTAGAATGGAGCAGAAACTATTTCTCGCACTATTTTCATATCACTGGCAACATTGCTAGACGAGTGATTTCAAAAATACGGCTATTATTTTTTTAGTGACATAATAGGACGAGTGCGACATAATAGTCTATTCGTTTTCGGCGGTATGTCACACTTTCAAAAATAGGGCCCCTGCACATTATTTATTAGTGAAGGTATTAATTAATACTTGTAGTACTTACATATTAAATACTTTAACTGTTTTTTACCCTGCCCCTGCCTGGAGACTACCATTGACCTAAAAATAGTCTATATCCATCCAGCTGTGGTTCTTGAGGTAGGTAGGCTATACATTTCTCCAGTAATGCAAATAACGAGAGATTTCTAATTATTACCCACGACTGCATTTGAATGAAAGCTAAACTTTTTTTTTTAAATATATATACGCTAGCCTACACTGGCTAGACGTGCACATCTTCATGACGTAAGTAATAGTCGTCAAATTGATTGCTGATAAGTTCCTAAATCAGTTTTATAACCAAACCTGGACCGATGATAATTTTTATCATCTTTTAAATGAACAGCATTCCTGAGATATTTCTAATAAATTCACTGTAAATTAATGAATCTGTATAACAGATTCTGATTAGCCTATTAAAAAGAAAGCTTAGAGTCCCAAATGGGAAATCTTGTGGCCCTGAGAGCTTTAGACACAGATATTGCTTTTAATTATTGACTTATAAAAAAGCTTTACTATATTTATCATATCACTAGAAAGTTAGGATAGCATACTTGGTCCTCTCCTTTTTCTAATTTACGTCAATGAACTGCCATCCATTACAGAACACAAATGCGTCATGTTTGCAGATGATGCTACTCTATTGGCTGCAAACAATAAACCTCAAAGTAAATCTATCAAAAACAAAAATAATACAGTTTCGCAATTACAATAAAGAGCCATACAGTCTACATATACAAGAATCAAACAAAAAAATAGAAGAAGTGAATGAAACAAACTTTTTAGGTGTTTCCATTGATTGTAATTTAAATTGGAAATCACATATTACCAAAGTTAATAAAAAAATTTCAAGTTACTGCTATGCTCTCTCCATACTTTCGGAAAATTCTTCTGTTGAAGTCACCCGTACTGCATACTTTGGAAATGTTTACCCTTACCTTACTTAAATGGAATTATTTATTGGGGAAACTCTGTTAATGTAGGTTCCACTTTTATACTTCAAAAAAAATGTATACTTACAATTCATAATATGTATTCTGATGAATCACTAAGAAAGATTTTTAAAGAAAAGGGATATTTAACACTAACCAATATCTATATTCTGAAGTTATGTGTGTTTGTACATAATAATATGTTATACTTTAAAAGAAAAGCTGATCTTAGGAGTAACCAAAGAGATTTATACAAATATGATTTGTATCTTCCAACTGTAAATAATGAATTATATAAGAAAAGTGCGTATATATATGGAATAAAAGTATTTAACCATTTGCCAGTATATATAAAATGTATCCAAAATAGTCATTTGTTTAAACTTAAGCTTAAGTCTTGGCTATTAGAAGAAGTGTTCTATAATTTAGATGAATATTTTAACTTTAATACTCATAGAATACCTACGAGTGGAAAATTGATAAGATAAAAACATTATTGTTTTGTTGTTTATTAGGTAATATTGCTTTATTAAAAATAATACATTTATATTGTACCTTAAGTACATATTGTAAGTTGCACTTATTTAAATAGGAACAACTTTACATATTGCATGCCTGAAAGGGCAAACTGTTGAACTTTATATTGTACTAGCGGCCCGCCCCGGCTTCGCTCGGGTGGATATTATTTGTTTTTTAGGGTTCCGTACCTCAAAAGGCAAAAACGGAATCCTTATAAAGATTTTACTTTATTTTTACATTTACATTTTTACTTTCAATTTATACTTAACTTTTACATTTGTATTTTTTACTTTTTTATCTTTTTGGCTTTGCCAAGATGTACGGTCTCACTGTACATAATTTTCGTTTACGCGTTTTTAATAATTTTACTATCAGAGTGCATCCAAACCTACTACGGAAAGGAATAGCCAACGGCCAGTGTAACTTTAACTTAATAATATAAAATCTGTGACTGTTGATGACTTTTCTCTCGTGCACTCCACAACAACTCAACTACCTACTATACTTACTGCCACACCCTACACACTCAGTGCTTTAATGACTCTGGAAAAATTTCCTTTTAAATTAAGAGTTCCTTCCCTTTAATTATAGAAATAAGAAAACTACTGTTTAAGTGCTCATCGTTACAGCTATCTGTAGATTTTTCATGGGTGCCCAGCCACAGCGGCATTGCTGGTAACGAAAAAGCTGATCACATAGCTAGAGATGAGATTGATTGTGGTGATATTTTTCCTTATAAAAATTTCTGTCATGATATTTTGGTTAATCTTACTGAAAATATCCTTCGAAATGCCTGACAAGAAATTTAAACATTATATTAAGGAGACACTTTGTAAGAAGGCATATTATACGACGGATGATTATGTAAATGACAAAAATGCGTGGCCGAGCCCGGTACAGTGACCTCCTAAGACTGTCATATTACGTGCATATTACTCTCTAGGTACATTGTGTACTTTTACTTTTTCAATGACATTTTATTAATTTATAATGTTATTAATTTATAAATTTGACATTTAATATAAATATTCAATGTATATTCGTCCACATCGTCGGGTCAGTGGTAAATTCGCCAAACTGAAAATATTGAATTTTTGAGGAGAGGGCAACGAAGTTAAAAAAAAATATTGTAAATCAGGTTTTAAAGATATGTTTTCAAATTTGTTATTTTCAGAAATCTTACTAATGTATCTTTACTGGTTAATGGTCCAAAATGTAAAATTATTATTATTTATTAAATAAAAGCAGTTTGGCATGTTTACCATAACGAGTACGAATTAAATAAATTAATTCACTTGTGGTATATTAGTCAATGTGGCAGTTACATCAATTGGCTATGGGAAAAATATGACCTCTTTTCACGTTTTCTTGTATATTTGAATCAATCTTTTAGGTTTAGTTATAAAATTTTTACTGTGAGTAGGCATTTAGGCTAAAGATTTGATAGCTAAGCTAACAAATGAAATAAGTTTTGTTTGTTGCAATATTTTTAATGAATAATTCGTTATTTTCCTTAAAAATTAAGTGAAATACAGTCAAAATTATCTTCACTATCTTCATTTAGGTATGTCTGGCTCTGGAAGACAGTCTCTTGCAAATTCAGTGCATGGCAGATTGTTATAGAAATTATGATAAGCTGTAGGGATCTGCAACTACGAGCATAATTTCTGGTTGACTAGGCGACTCTGGTAGATACCCGACGTTGAGAACCACGTAGCGTAGGTAGCCAATTGTTTGGACCTTCTGCTTACGACCGAACCAGATCGAAATGAAGTGTCTGTTTCAGCCTTCCTAGCAACTTAACCTTGGCTGCAGGTCTGCTTTTCCTCTGACGATCCGTCGAGCTGTGCAAGCGCTGTTGCTGAGATTATCGGTCTGGCAATAGAGTATTATAACTCATTCTCGGATCGACCCTCTGACTTCAAAGCTAAGCCTTGTTTTAATGCTGACTGTGCGAAAGCTAAGGCTACTAAACAGTCAGCATAACAGGCTTGGGCTTACGCTCGTAGTTGTTAAGCTCCGGATACGCAAAAGAAGAAGAAAGCCTTTAAATCTGCGGCCTTTAAGTTCTGCAGAAAAGTACTTAAAAAGGCTCGCTTTGACCACATAGGCCGAGTGGGAACAAAACTCGCTTCGTACCCATCTGGTAGTAAAGCATTTTGATCCCTAGCCAAGTGCGTTGAAGCTAACTTTTGAAGAAACTAGATAGAACATTGGCACACACGACTTTAGAGAAAGCTTATTTACTTAATTCTATTTGCTAAAAACTCCTATCTAGATGCGAGTAACCAAACACCCCCAGTTACCTTTTTGTGGTTGTAAAATGCCTGAGCTCCAAATTCACCAAAAAGATGTTCTTAAAACTCTACACAACCTAGACGTGTAAAAAGCCAGTGGCCCTGATGGCATACCTGCTTTTATTTTGCGGAATTGCGCTGCGAATTATCTCCTGTTCTGACACGCCTATATCGTCTATCATTTCAGTCTGGTATTGTGCCAAAAGCGTAGAATCTTGCCAACATACAACCTGTACCCAAAAAGGGTAGACGTGCCGATCCTACAAACTACCGCACAATCGCAATCACCACCATTCTCTGCAAGGTAATGGAGCGTGTTTTTAACAAGTTCTTGCTGGCGTACCTTGAAGACAATGATCTCCTCTGTGACTGGCAAATCGGATTTCACCAGTGCCGATCTACAGGAGACCTTCTTGTGCACGCTACGCATCTCTGAGGTAAGGCCCTCGAAAAATACAGTGAAGCACTTGCTGTCTCACTTGACATTTCGAATGCATTCGACAGAGTTTGGCATGACGAACTTATTGCAAAGCTTCCCGCCTATGGTATCCCCGCCAGCCTTTGTGCTTGGATTTCCGATTTCTTGAGGAAACGGTCTATTCGAGTAGTTGTTGACGGCTGCTAGTCTGACCTATTGGCAATTAATGCCGGGGTATCTCAGGGGTCTGTACTTTCCGCAACGCTTTTTTTGCTACACATCAATTATCTGCTAAAACCCGGTATTATTGGGTACGCAGTACGGGTAGTGCAAAGTCAAAAAAACCGGAAATAGACGAACTCAGGCAGGCAATGGTGGACTGTACCAATCTCACTCTGCAGGCTGTCTTCGATTGGGCCAATCTTGTGAGATTCAATGCCTCTAAAAAGACCCCGTTCAACTTTTCTCTCACTTGCCGTGGTGTGCCTGTTCCTGTCACCGATCACCTAGAACTTCTTGGTATCAACTTCTCATTCAATCTTAACTTTGGTAGTTATATTGAGACCAAGGCTAAGACTGCTTCAAAAAGCTAGGCATCCTTTTCAAGTTCCAACGGTATTTTACTCCGGACCAACTGTTGAGCCTTTACACAGCTCAAGTCTGCTCCTGTATGGGTATTTGGAGTATTTCTCCCATCTGTGAAATGGATTCGCCCGCTATCAGCTCGAAGCCCTGGAAGCTATCGAAGGACGTATCAGAAGGCTTGTGGATGATGAGTCGCTTACAGCAGGACGGCTTCAGAGCCTCAGTCATCGGCGACTAGTGGCAAGTCTGTGTGTATTCTACAGGCTGCACTTCGGAGAGTGCGCACAGGAATCGCATGAATTAATTCCATCTGCACCATTCCACCATCGGACGACATGTCGCGGACAGGGATCTCTCACTCTAGGTTCGCCTACTGCTTTATCATGCGAACCGCTAAGGTATGGATTTTATATTTTTTTAATGGCTATATTGTCTGGTATATCATAAGGCCACCAACATTTTTTAGCATACGATGAAAGAGAAGCGGGGCGCCTACATCGCGGGAAGCGGCACCAAAAATAACACAAAGAATTTAGTTTTGTCTATGGTATAGAAATTGTGAAAATATAAAACTTAGTAGTAAATTATGGTCAAATCTTTATTAAAATATTTGAAGTTTGAAAATTTGCGCTTGCACTTTTCATGAAATTAAATTTAATTGTTTCATACAGTCTGATAGTTTTACTCTAATTAAGTGTATTTTTATTTGTGACATAGTACTATTTGGGCAATTAGTGATGTATTCAATCTGCCACTTAGACTAGTTGATCTTAACAAATTAGTTTAAAATCATATTGTAAACCAAAGTGAAGCATTCAATCTGCCACTTAGGTCAGTTGAGCATTGTTAAATTAGAGTTTTTTTCATATTGTAAACCACAGTAAAGTATTCAAACTACCACTTAGGCTAGTTGGGCATTGTCAATTTATTGTTTATATATCACATTGTAAACCAAAGTAAAACAATCAATATACCACTTACGCTAGTTTAATACATTGATTTTATTATAAAAAGCTATTTTTTCAAATGGGGAAACTGACCTATATTTACTTATGCAAGTTTACTTTTGTAATATTCTAAATTTATGCAGATAGCAACTAGATCAAATTGAAATAACTCCGAAAGTATTAATCCTACACTTATGATATTTTGCCACAGTGTGTATAAAAAATAAAAAAAACACTTTGACACAAAAAAGTCAAAATCGCCAAAATGACAGTTTGGCGAGTTTACCTCTGACCCGACGAATATAGTAATTTAATTGTAAGACATATGTAAAAGTGCTTCCAGACGCTCCGATTTGGTTGGATCCAACCAAATCGGAACCGACATAGCAACCATTCCAACATTGCTACAGACTGTCCGACGGTCGGCCTTCCAACCGCCAGTTGAGTTTGCTCTGAAGTAGTGAACGGACGTCATGGATCATGCCACCGGTATTATAAAAAAATGCTAAAATGGCGTTGGTTGCGGCCACAGACATACTAAATGAAATAAAAAAATAATTTAAATTAATTTATCCAAATAATTAAATTTATTTATTTATTTAAATACATTATTTTTTAAAACTTCCAGCATTATTAAATATGCTTGATTTCTTACATCTCTGTCTCATTCTTTGTGGGTTAAGTCCCACAAACAGGAAAAGTCTTTATAAAGTTCTAATAACTTTACTAGCTACGCCCCGGGGCTTCGCTTCCGTGGGAATTTCGGGATAAAAATTACCCTATGTGCTATTCCCGGTATTTTTCTGCCCGTATCATATACCAAATTTCATCACAAACATCCTCACAAACTCACATCCAATACATATATAATATTAGTAGGATCATTATATCGCGTTCTGTGATCGTCACTCCCTTGTCGTTCATGTAGACGTCCTACATCGGCGGCGTTGCGAATGCGACTGAAGCCGATTTGGTTGGAACAAAGCGTCCAGACGTTCCGATTCGGTCGGACGGTCGGCTTGTCAGATGCGTCGGCAATCCGACCACGTCCGACCGATATTAATAATAATAATGTCGGGCCGACCGCTCTACACACGTTCCGATTCGGTCGTGGTCGGACGGTTGGATCCAACCAAATCGGAGCGTCTGGAGGCACTATTATAAAGTGACGTCTTTGGAGAAAATGCAGCAGTGGAGTTTGTTGCGCCGCCTCTTCTCCACTTGCGCTTTGGAGGCGGTGGTAAACTTAGCTTTACGTAATTTTATGACGTCAACTAACTAAAAAACAAGAATGTGACGATTTATAAGTGCTATTTTTAAGCCAATATGAATAAAAATAATTGACTTTTGACTTTTTTTTTTGAAATAAGTATGTGGAATAATTTGTGGCGAGAAAGTGCAAAATTCAAAGGCAATCGTTACTCCCAAATACAACCAAATATCCCTGTTAAACCCTGGTTCTTCAATCAAACCTTAGATAAAAAAATCCACTAGCACTCTAATTAGAATGAGGATTGGACATAACAGTTCACCTAAACACTTGTATAGAATCAAGGTTCTGAATAGTGAAGATTGCCCCTGTGGTTGGCGACGGACCACATATTCTTCGCCTGTCCCCTGCTCGATCGAACTCAGTTCGAACATCGTTTACTGGAAGAAAATATACAATTTCCAACTAACATACTTTCTCTTCTTTCTTTGAATAGTATAATAAAAAACAAAATAATTTGTGATTATTTAAGTTATATCATTATAGTAGCTATCTTATATGTATATAGTTTATTTATATTTATTTTTAAAACTTTCCTGATTTTGTACCTAATGAGCGATTTTTCTGACAGCTAATTAAGAAAAAAAAATCAGTACAAAAAGTCTCAACAGATAGCGTTTTATGAAAGCCGAGTCGTAATAATGGCTGAACCTATATGGTGCGCTTTTACTTTTCAACCAGAGGCAGAAAAAAAAATCACATAACAGTTTGCAGTTGCACAAATCACAATATACCTAGATACTTTTTAGTATTTCACTTCATCACTACATAGTATAAAACAAAGTCGCTTTCTCTGTCCCTATGTCCCTTTGTATGCTTAAATCTTTGAAACTACGCAATGGATTTTTATGCGGTTTTCACTAATAGATAGAGTGATTCTTGAGGAAGGTTTTAGTGTATAATTTGTGTAGGTTTTGTGTATATTAGTTGAAATATGACCATAATTGTTAAGGAAGTCGGAAAAAAAATTGCCGCCCGACAGCTTTCATCGAAAACGCTGTCCAATCCCTTAGAGATGTAACAAAACAATGTATGGAGGAATTGTGTATCTTTAATAGATCTACAAAAAAGTCCGCGATAGCATATATCTAGCTTTTATACTTCAGCCACAGTAACTACTTTTATGTTTTAAAAATAATTAAAATCGTTAGATGTTTTTTAACTGGTGATATTAATCACAATTTATTAATCCTTATCAAATTAAACAAGTCTATCGTCACAAGTACTTAATATACTTAATATTTGCTTTTTACTGCATGTAATTTGGATCAATAGTTTACGAAATACTACGAGTTATTTAAAAAACGGAAATCCGCCCCGAAATCACCTATACTAGCGCTAGCTAGCAAAGGCGCAAGGCGCAGTAGGTAATCTCTGAGCGGGCCGGGCGCGTTTTGGTATGTATTTATTCTAATAGGAGGTAATAACGTAAATATCATACAAAAACCGGCCAAGTACGAGTCAAACTTCCGTACATGCAAAGCATCTCACATTATAAGCTATCACTAAAAGACCTACTAATTTCAAAAACAAACTTAACTTTGCAGTTCGATCCCTAAGACTCATACTGAATTCAGCGCAAAAATAAGTTTGTAACATTTTTTTTAGACTTCCAACAACATATTTACAATTTTGACGACCTCCGTGGCCCAACGGTCATCACGCCGGACTGCCACACCGGAGGTCCCGGGTTCGATCCCCGGTCGGGTCAAGATGGAAAATGATCTTTTTCAGATTGACCCGGGTCTTGGATGTTTATCTATATATGTATTTGTTATAAAATATAGTATCGTTGAGTTAGTATCCCATAACACAAGTCTCGAACTTACTTTGGGGCTAACTCAATTTGTGTGATTTGTCCGTATGTATTTATTTATTTAATTTTCTGATTTATTTCTGTATAAGTAGTGTTAATACGGTTGGTACACGACTTTGCGCGTTCGGTCTAAGCGGAGCGCGGCGCGGGAGTCTAAGCGGCGGCGGGCGGGGCTTATCTATAGTACGCCACGTACTCTCAGTAGCGGATATTAATTCTGTGGTAGCGATTAGCGGAGCGGTTTAGGTGGACGTATTCATGATCCCTTTTTGTTTTGAAAGTAGCACGAACTAAATAAAAATATATGCTTTCGCGGCGAATAAGTTTTATAACACTAGAATGAGTGTGGAAACGTTTGACTACATTCTACAGCACAAGGGCGGATACAGGATTTTTTCTAGGGAGGGCACAAGGACAGAGGCGGACTATGCATGTTGGGGGGCGGGAGTGCAACAAATCGACGTCCGCGCTGATACTGTTGCCGCCCGCCTGCCGGGGTCTCACTACGCCACTGCAGAAGGAGCAGATGGGCAAAAAATCAAGAAATAAACCAGTGGCGTTGTCAAAGATCTTTCGACTTCTGTGTTACGCCGCTCGCCGCTCCCGCGCGCAGCTATCACTCGGAGCGGGAAAGTCGTGGACCGGCTGTTCTACCTTGCTTTTTGCCAATTTTCATAATTTTGATTGCTGCCTGAAATTGCAATATATGCGAGAATTCGCAATATTTACGGTAATATCTCTTGATCGCGTTGACGTATAATTTTAATATTTTTTTGCTGAAAGACACCGTGGATCCGATTATTCGTTATTAATTTCAACTTGATACCTTTAAGCGTTCATGAGAAAAAAAAGTTTGGCAGACAGACGGACAACAAAGTGATCTTATAAGAGTTCCGTTTTTGCCTTTTGAGGTACGGAACCCTAAAAAACAAATATTGTCCACCCGAGCGAAGCCGGGGCGGGCCGCTAGTTACAAATAAAATGCTTGCATTATTCACTTTCGCGAATAGTTTCCTACGTTTTATCTACCAAACTTGTTTCTGGCTAAATACTCACTGAGTAAAAGCCAGGTCCAAAAAAAAAAAATTTTAGAACTTAAAATGTCAGTGTCTGTCAAAGTCATTTTCAAAATAAAGTCAAATAAAACGAATAAAACCAACAAACCAAATTGTCAAATCAAATGTCAAATGAATGATAGAGATTTTGAAACTGACGAAGAATGAGTGCTGTGCTGTGCACACAAATTATAATTAAATCTATTTTATATAAATTCTGACGAGTTCCATAAAGGAAATTTCTCTATATTCACTACCTACTACTATAGGTAAGATTGCAAAGCTTTTGTTTTATTTATGTGTTGTAATTAATGGTGGATGAAGCCAAAGATTTAAGATGAACCAAGCAAAGTATTATTTGAATAGACTTGTACCTTATATTTTTTGTTTGGTTATCAGATCACAGTACAATCTCTATTAACATTCAATACAACTTGGTAATTCTTCTCTCTATATAACTCCAGCTCAAGAATTTTGTATGGATTGGCATTATTTAATTGTATGAATGAATGTTGCTCTTGCATTTGTGGCCTCATATTTAAGTTTTGACCTGACTGACCGCGGTGGTCAGTCAGGTTTTGCGTTATTTATACTTTTATGATTTCATAGTGTTATGAATATTTTATCCTAATCCTAACTAATATTATAAATGCGAAAGTGAGTTTGTTACCTCTTCACGCTTTATCTACTGAACCATATTCTTCGTAAAATTTTACACATAGTTAGAAGTACGGAGAAGGACATAATGTACCTTTCTGTCCCGGGAAAAAGCACTGTTCCCATGGGAAACTCACGCGGGCGAAGCCGCGGGCAAAAGCTAGTTCTAAATAATAAACTGTTACCATTTTTATACAGATCTTTGTGACATCCTCTTGAGACTGTTATTCTCAAACCATCTTCACTAATAAACATATTATATTTAAATGTTATATTAGCAAAAACTTGCTAAAAAAATCATAATAAAAACAACAAATGAAATTATGTACATTCATAATTAAAGAAATAATTGGATAGCTAATCTATTGATAATATGTGAATGTAGTAGCTTGGAATTCTTCGCATATACTGCATGGGGCGCACTTCCTGGTAAAAAAGACTATACGGAAAGACTTAAGAGGGAAGAAAAGAAGACCTCCTGAAAACACTGTGCAGGCAGAATATTTAAAACCATATTGCGTCCCCGCTTTTGGTACCAGGGGGTAGTGAACCAGGGTCTGGTACCGAAGCACCAGATCCCATGTAGCCCCTGACTTGGTGACCAAAAGATAGGTAGGTTAGCCAACATAACCAAAATGGATTAAAAGTTTATTTATCAATTTTTTTTTTTTAATTAGCTTTTTTGCAAATAATCTGGATAATGATCAGTAATTCTACAAAATGACTGACTACTTGACCTGCAAGATTCATGAGTGGTCAGCAAAAAATATTTGTCTGGTTAGCAGTTTATTTAATTTGATTGGTATGCATATTAAAAGCATGGTTAGCAGAATAACTACTTGGCTTGCATTTTTATTGAAAAGTCAGTAATGTATGTTAAGAGGGTGTTTTTTATTCATTTTTGATAAGAACTACCACCATATCATAGAAAAAAATCAATATGTTTGCTAAAAAGTAAAAAATGATTATTGATTTAATTGTCTGTTCAAAGCACATTCAAAGTGCTTCAAGATTTCATAACATGGGTAAATCTAAGTAAAATAAATTGTAATACAACATGCAAATTTTACATTGACAATATCTATCAATATCAATACCTATCAAATAAAACTAAACTATGCATAGAAAAATTCTTCTAATGAATAAAAAATTTTCTCTATCAATCAACTGCGTAAAGACAATTTAAATTTATTTAGAGGAAGGTCTTTTATCTCTGTTAGAAACTTTTACAAATTAAAAATTTGTAAAATGAAACATTTTTAAAATGACAAGTCTGTAAAATGAAATTTTTTTAAAAGGTATAGTTTACAAACGTTAGTTAACCTGTTGGGAAATACATAATCAGACCTTTATTCCACTCATATAGGTCTATCAAAAAATCATAACAGCACATAAACATAACATTGCTGCTCTGTAACATCATGCATTTTTATGTATCAACAATGTTTTTTTTGGCAAAAAAAAATATAATTTATCTTTTATCTTTAGCAGTGAATCATCCAAGATGCTGTTGTGCAGGGTTATTTTTGTTAACAGAAATGGATACAAAATCAAGTGCATTGGATAAAGTGGCACGGTGACGGGCATGGGGGAGAGCGAGGGTGGGGCGGGGGGCGCGGGGCAGGCGGACGCCGTGCTGCTGGCGCCGCTCACCGAGGACACCTTCCTGCACAACCTGCATGTGCGGTATAAACGGGACATCATTTATGTGAGTCTAGCATCACGGTGACATGCATGGGAGAGAGCGAGGGTGGGGCGGGGAGCGCGGGGCAGGCGGACGCCGTGCTGCTGGCGACGCTCACCGAGGACACCTTCCTGCACAACCTGCATGTGCGGTATAAACGGGACATCATTTATGTGAGTCTAGCATCACGGTGACATGCATGGGAGAGAGCGAGGGTGGGGCGGGGAGCGCGGGGCAGGCGGACGCCGTGCTGCTGGCGACGCTCACCGAGGACACCTTCCTACACAACCTGCATGTGCGGTATAAACGAGACATCATTTATGTGAGTAGCATCACGGTGACGGGCGTGGGAGAGAGCGAGGGTGGGGCGGGGAGCGCGGGGCAGGAGGACGCCGTGCTGCTGGCGACGCTCACCGAGGACACCTTCCTACACAACCTGCATGTGCGGTATAAACGAGACATCATTTATGTGAGTAGCATCACGGTGACGGGCGTGGGAGAGAGCGAGGGTGGGGCGGGGGAATCTCTTCTGACCTTGTTTTAGCCTAAAACTATTTTGCATGTTTCAAGTAAACCTCGATGTCCTCGACTCGATTGCAACTAGTGTTCTCTATTCAGCCAACCTCAACTATGCTCTGCTACCATGTTGGATTTGAGAATAAACTACGGAATATTTTAAATAAACTTGGTTTAATGCAATGCAAATACAGCTGATACACAGAATAACAGAGAGAATGGCGGCTTCTGGCGGCAAATCGACAAGGGCGCGTTTTATTAAACCACAGACTAGACAAAATGCACTATGCCTGCCAAAGACTAAATTATAACAAACTCTAAGGTGACTCCTCAAGTGATCGCCAAAATACTGATATATATAATTAAAATTGACGACGTCTGTGGCCTAACGGTAATCACGCCAGACTGCCACACCGGAGGTCCCGGGTTCGATCCCCGGTCAGGTCAAGATGGAAAATGATCTTTTTCAGATTGGCCTGGGTCTTGGATGTTTATCTATATAATATTTGTCATAAAATATAGTATCGTTGAGTTAGTATTCCATAACACAAGTCCCGAACTTATTTTGGGGCTAACTCAATCTGTGTAATTTGTCCGTATATACATATTTATTTATTTATGTATTTTATTAAAATAATTATATAACTTAGCAATCCGTCAAAGCAGGGCATCTTGTGGCGAACTGTTGGTGAGAGACGTCACACGGGCTCGATCTCCAGGGGGGCTGTGGCCTCTGGCTTGCCTTAGCCGGCCGGCTCAGAGTGGAGTAGAAAGAGCGGAACACTCGCTCCAGGGTGAAAACGTATTGCACGTAATGCGGCGTAATAACGGGGAGACCCGGTCTCGAGCGTGAGCTCCGTGAAAGAGAAACCACACGTCTCGACACCATTAGCTGCTTAAATTGCGGTGCGCTCTGACGGCCAACTACTGGCTTAAATAGGGAGGCCCACAGGCTATACAGCCAACGAGCAGTGAGCCACCATCTTCCTTACCTAATAAAAATTGTTGTGAGAGATTTGAAGGCCTAACTCCATAACCCAGCAATCCATAACCACGTTAATCCCTCCCTGGCACTAGTTCGGCAGTTGTGGTGGACTGTCCACTGTTACTGATGGATTAGTATATCCCTATGTTACATTAAGGGACAGATATCCGCAGATTCAGCCATCTCACTTTTAAAATAAAAAAGGGTACAAAAAAGCCTCTTCATGTTGGCTTGCCCATGAACGCCTAAAGAACCTCCCTATGGACCCGTGGCTCTGAAAAGAGTACCAATTAATATTTCTCTCTCTCTCTCTCAGCCGAAAGACGTCCACTGCTGGACAAAGGCCTCCCCCAAGGATTAAGTGTTAGTAATTATATACTTCTTCTTCTTGGCGTGTCGATGCCATTCCAACTACTGAGCTCCAACTATTGAGCGTCTTCCAGGTAGGCCATTAAATACTAACACCTTATTTTTAATATTTTTCAGACGTACGTGGGCAACGCACTGGTGTCGGTGAACCCGTGCCGTGCGCTGCCGCTGTACTCGGCCGAGCTGGTGCGCGCCTACCTCGCGCGCCCGCCCTACCAGCTGCCGCCACATCTGTATGTACTCTCTGTGTCTCTATCGTGAGGCTTGCTTCACCGCGCTGGTGTCGGTGAACCCGTGCCGTGCGCTGCCGCTGTACTCGGCCGAGCTGGTGCGCGCCTACCTCGCGCGCCCGCCCTACCAGCTGCCGCCACATCTGTATGTACTCTCTGTGTCTCTATCGTGAGGCTTGCTTCACCGCACTGGTGTCGGTGAACCCGTGCCGTGCGCTGCCGCTGTACTCGGCCGAGCTGGTGCGCGCCTACCTCGCGCGCCCGCCCTACCAGCTGCCGCCACATCTGTATGTACTCTCTGTGTCTCTATCGTGAGGCTTGCTTCACCGCGCTGGTGTCGGTGAACCCGTGCCGTGCGCTGCCGCTGTACTCGGCCGAGCTGGTGCGCGCCTACCTCGCGCGCCCGCCCTACCAGCTGCCGCCACATCTGTATGTACTCTCTGTGTCTCTATCGTGAGGCTTGCTTCACCGCGCTGGTGTCGGTGAACCCGTGCCGTGCGCTGCCGCTGTACTCGGCCGAGCTGGTGCGCGCCTACCTCGCGCGCCCGCCCTACCAGCTGCCGCCACATCTGTATGTACTCTCTGTGTCTCTATCGTGAGGCTTGCTTCACCGCGCTGGTGTCGGTGAACCCGTGCCGTGCGCTGCCGCTGTACTCGGCCGAGCTGGTGCGCGCCTACCTCGCGCGCCCGCCCTACCAGCTGCCGCCACATCTGTATGTACTCTCTGTGTCTCTATCGTGAGGCTTGCTTCACCGCGCTGGTGTCGGTGAACCCGTGCCGTGCGCTGCCGCTGTACTCGGCCGAGCTGGTGCGCGCCTACCTCGCGCGCCCGCCCTACCAGCTGCCGCCACATCTGTATGTACTCTCTGTGTCTCTATCGTGAGGCTTGCTTCACCGCGCTGGTGTCGGTGAACCCGTGCCGTGCGCTGCCGCTGTACTCGGCCGAGCTGGTGCGCGCCTACCTCGCGCGCCCGCCCTACCAGCTGCCGCCACATCTGTATGTACTCTCTGTGTCTCTATCGTGAGGCTTGCTTCACCGCGCTGGTGTCGGTGAACCCGTGCCGTGCGCTGCCGCTGTACTCGGCCGAGCTGGTGCGCGCCTACCTCGCGCGCCCGCCCTACCAGCTGCCGCCACATCTGTATGTACTCTCTGTGTCTCTATCGTGAGGCTTGCTTCACCGCGCTGGTGTCGGTGAACCCGTGCCGTGCGCTGCCGCTGTACTCGGCCGAGCTGGTGCGCGCCTACCTCGCGCGCCCGCCCTACCAGCTGCCGCCACATCTGTATGTACTCTCTGTGTCTCTATCGTGAGGCTTGCTTCACCGCGCTGGTGTCGGTGAACCCGGGCCGTGCGCTGCCGCTGTACTCGGCCGAGCTGGTGCGCGCCTACCTCGCGCGCCCGCCCTACCAGCTGCCGCCACATCTGTATGTACTCTGTGTGTCTCTATCGTGAGGCTTGCTTCACCGCGCTGGTGTCGGTGAACCCGGGCCGTGCGCTGCCGCTGTACTTGGCCGAGCTGGTGCAGTAAAATAGTAGTACTGAGCAGGGCATAGGGTACCTTTCATCTCAGGAAAAAGCACACGGGCGAAGCCGCGAGCAAAAGCTAGTGGTAAATAAGATGGTGAATGTTGTATAGGCTGTGTAATCGTCAGGTACGCTATAACGGCGAGCGCGTACCGCTGGGTGCGCGACCGGCACGAGGGTCAGGTGATCGTGGTGACGGGCGAGAGCGGCGCCGGCAAGACGGAGGCGGCGCGCGTGTGCCTGCAGTGCGCCGTGCTGGCGGCGGCGGGCGGCGGGGCGGGGAGCGGGGCGGCGGGCGGGGCGGAGGGCGGGGCGCGCGCGCGCCTGCCCGCCGCCGGCACGCTGCTCGAGGCCTTCGGCAACGCCGCAACCGCGCGCAACCACAACGCGAGCAGATTCGTAAGATATAATACATCGTCATGCCTGTGTCAATCTTAGGGCTCGTGCAGCGTGCCGGCGACTTCGGTCGCACCGACTCGCAGCGACTTGATTGAACGTGTATTACTAAACGGCTGAGTGCAGCGTGCACGTGACTGGCGACCAATGGTCGCGCGACTTGCAGCGACCAGTCGTCACAGTCGCTTGCGATTGCACTTACTTAATTTATATCTATTTTATAATAATAATGGATGCAAAAGGTTTAACTTCTGGGCGACTACGAACTGCATCTAGCAGTTCGTAGTCGCCCGGCGCTTTGGAACCAAAAACATAACATAGAAAATACCAAGATAGATATTTTGTTGCCAAATTATAATTGTATATACTATATGATATGCTTATTCACGAAGACAAGCATTATGCCGTATGTTCAGTAATAACACGAATAGTTAACTATTGTAAATTGCTATTGATCGGTCGCAAGTAATCGCTGGTCGCTAGTCGCCCGCACGCTGCACTGTATTTAGTAGCAGAACAGAAAGTCGCCGCGAGTCGGTGCGACCGAAGTCGCCGGCACGCTGCACGAGCCCTTACGGTCCTATGCGAGAGGATTTTATGTATCCTGTATTTCGATTGCAGGGCAAGCTTCTAGACGTGGAGTTCGACTTCAAGGGTGAGCCGGTGGGCGGGCACATTACACACTGTGAGTTTAATACATTTTTCTTCCAACTACGCTGTAATTTTGCCATTAATAACCTAAATAGTATGCAAAAAACAGCAATTTATTGCTCCATAGCAAAACAGCGCAGTAAAGTATGTATGAAAATCCATTGTTGCACTGTTTTTACTTGAAAACAGTGCAGAAAAGTAGTATAAAAATCCATTACTGCATTGTTTTTGTCCTAAGGCCGCATATCCCAAGCGACTGACCAATCGCAGGCCTTCTGCAGTCATGACCAACTAAATTTATGTCAGCCAATCAGCGCTATTCCTATAAGAATAGGCCAATCACAGGCTGTAAGCATGACCAACTAGATTTGTATCAGCCAATCAGACTTATTTTTATTCCCGCGAACAAAGGCTGATTATATAAATTAAAAATGTGCGACCATTGCCGAAAAAAAAAGAAAATTGACGCGAATTAAGGACCTTAGGACCGGTAGTTGAAAGAAAAGCAGATTATGAATCTCGCAAAAGTAACTTTTAATTGCACTCGTGTTTTTAAAGCCCTCGCTACGCTCGGGCTTCAAACTTACACTCGATGCAAATAAAAGTCACTTTCTGCTCGATGCAACAATCTACCATTAAATGTTACTACTGTAGGTAGGTTATTACGAGATAACGAGACACGTATAAAAGACAACGCCTGCAAGAATAATAATAGCAATATTTTTTTATTAGCTTAGGTCATTCTTATTAACATCCCCATCATAACCCGTCACAAGAGGAGTCCCACAAGGTTAAATTTTAGGACCCTTATTATTTGTATTAAACAGTACTGATGTGACCGCACATAGATATAAAAAATTGTACATATCATATACAAGGTGTAACGGAAAGGGTATTACTATACAAAGTGGAAAGATTCGTTACCGTGGGTAGATCCTTTATGTGAAGTTTCAGATTATTTTCAGCACTTTTAAAAAGGAGTGTTAAAAAACCATGTAAACAAACACTGCACATCACTATTCAGGATATTTCAATGTCAAGGTTGCCTTTGCACTGCTCACACACATATCACAACACATACTTTGAGCAGTCGCTTTCGTCACCTTTTGACAGTTTATACCAACGTTTTCACAAAGAAACCGCCTAAGCGTGCAGAGCGGCGCAGCACAGCGGCGGGAATTTTTCAATTAATTACCTTACTTTAAATTGATTAATCATTGTAAAAAAAACATTCGCAAGTCGCTTTTCAGTGTTTTCATCATCGAGATATTGGTTTTCATCATGTTTTTAATTAGAAATCAAATAACTCTCGTAAATATTTTTCACTTTGACAAGTCAACAACTCAGGCTAATTGTGACAGTTACTTTTTAATATTGGTGCTGTCCTGCCAGGTACATTTTCGGAAAAAGTCCAGTCCCGTCTTTTATTAGCCAAACTCACACCACCTTTTTGATTCTGCCGTCCTAGTACAAAAAAAAAATATTCTACTTAGAGCAACACGGACCTCCACGAAGTCGGTGTTGCTGATAAATAAGATATTTTTCCGAATGAACCTCCCATTGTTCCATGGATCCCTTGTATTAAACTAATATTTACCTTAATATTTTCATGTTCCATGAAGATGAACACGCGGAATATTTTTTTAATTTAATTATTGACCATACCAGGATCACATATCAGCCTAACAAGGTAGATGCGACGCCTTATCCAGAGTTCATTTGAAAATTTTGTCAAACCCTTTTTTTATCTTGTCAGAATGTCAAATCTTCAGACATACAGACATTTGCAAAAAAAGAGTGCGGAACCTCTTTCGCAAATTCTAATTTATTACAATACCAGGCGCCGAATCAAGGTGTGATTTAATTTTGATAGTTGTAGATGATTGACCTTGAATTCAACAGCTGATTACTGTCATAGTGGTGAATAGTGTTGTGCCAATTCAAATTAGAAAAATGTGTGCCTATATGGTTTGCATTGAATCATAAACATACAAGACTATAAATGTCTGGAACTAGTTTAAAACCATTATCACAGTTAGCACAATCGATATGGATTTAGGTATTCCGTTACACCCTGTATATGCGGATGACCTACAATTATATATTTCGTGTGATCCCAAAAATATTGAGATGACCGTCTATGAACTCAATGATGACCTCTTAAAAATAAAAAATAATTCTTTGATATGAAATAGTAGCAAATCCACAGCAAATCCAAGTTTTTAGTAATGGGTAAGTACACAAAATAAACTTAACCAGCTAAAAAGTATACAGTTTAAAGTAAAAATCGATGGAGAAGAAATAGAAAGGGTAAAAGAAGGCAGGAATTTGGGTTTACTATTTATTAGACGAACAACTTCGATTCGAGAATCATGTCTTATATGTAGCTAAAAATTGTTTTTACCGCCTTAAAGTTCTATACCAAATTCAAGAATCAAGACTACTTAAGCACTGAAATCCGTATAAAACTATGCGACTTCTACTTTCAAAACTAAATTACATGGTTTTTAGCGTACGGTCCACGTTTATTGATGCACACACAACATTTAATACAGCGTATTCAGAATGCGTGTGCCAGACCTTGTTTTAAAATTCCTCCTCGAACGCACGTTACACCATATTTAAATAACGCTAAAATACTGAAAATGAACGCCCGACGACAGTTGCACTTTGCGTCTCTGTTATTTGGTATAATTAGATGTCAAAAGCCTTCTTACTTATATGAGGAACTGATTTGGGCACGTGATGTGAGAAGAGCTCGAACGCGAGCTTCGAGTCATGCTCTCGTCATGCCTCGTCACTTCACTGCTGCTTTCAGTGGCAGTTTCAAGTATGCGGCTACCAAGTGCTGGAACAATCTGCCTCCTCCTCTTCGTTTGTTAAAATCAGTGCATACTTTTAAAACCAAGAGTTTTTTGATTCAACTACAGCTAGGACAGCGGTAGCCACACAAGGACCAGTGGTAAGGACATGTTATTATTTGTAAGTTTGTGTATAGCCTTTCTAGAACTATTTTGATATTCTGACTTACAAACAAAGAAAAAAAAATCAATGCAAATTAAAATAATTTTTTTATAAAAAATAACAAAAATAATATTCACAATCTGATGAGGTTTCTTCGTTCCTTGTTAGGTAGAACAACGATCTTTAGTGTGTAATAACTAGGAAACGTATCTTTGTGTAGATTATTTACAGTTGATCGTAAAATATTGTACTTTCTGACACTCAGCCTTAAATCTGAGTACAAAGCTAATGCTTGAAGCTTAGAAAGAGTTTTATGTTCTTTTGAATGAAGAATAGGGTCAGATTTTCTGAATACCCCTGCAGCGAATTTTAAATCGACCGGTTTTTTAATGCTGGTCTTGATGTGATCGGGACAGGCATGCAAACCATAAACATGCTGTATATGACTAATTATCACGTCTAATTTTTCTTTTTTGGCGATTCTTTTGAAACATGATTAATAAGTAACTTTTGATTCTCTTCCTAAAACAAGCTAATCATTAAAAATAAAAAACACGACTGACAAGTTTTTACTCAAAAAGTACATACAAACATATAAGTTATATACATTTTTGAAATCGCCTTTTAAAGCCCTTCAATTTGATAACCCGAGTGGGTTATAATATTATTTTATAGTTATATATATATACATATTATAGTTATAATTTGATAATCTTATCGAGTGATAAGATTGATCAAATTTTATTTTTTTGGTCTGCTATTTATCGCATATATAATCCACCATTTTGTTTTTATGATGACGTCATATAGACTGTCACTCAGAGGAATGCAAGGAATCTAAAAATACCTCTCACATCAAAATCTGTTAAGCCGTTCAGACTTATGATGGAATAAATTTGCATTGATGGAAATGTATTGTATATATTTGCATGCTATTTAAAAAGTAACACCTTTTACTACCATGTTTTATGGCAAATAAATGAATTATGAATTATTATGAATTATAAAGAAACTTACATACATACATGAACCCTGAAAACATAACACTCCTTTTTAGTTAGTCGTGTAAAAAATAACTGTTATTTGGGCAGCATTCGACAAATAAAACTAATTTATACATATAATAAGGCAGTAAAAATATTTTGTCTGTACATTTTGTATTTTTGACTGAAATGGATAGAGGGACACTTAAAAAGAATAATTGAAAGCAAAAAAAAAAATTTTTAGAATGTTTTGTCTGTATGTATGATCACGCTAATCTCCGAAAGTACTGAACCGATTAGAATTAAACTTTTTTTTGTTGTATTGCTATTAAGCCTGGGCAACATTTAGGCTATAATTTATTTTGAAAACTGGAACACCTGATGAAGAACCAAAACAGAACAGTTAAACTATAAGAAATATGGAAATGGTGCCTTAACAAAAGTCGTTCAACCTGATGAGCATTTTCTGCTGACGTATAAAAATTTAAGATCTGGAACATCTGATAAATAACTTCAAGAGACCAGCTACATTATACCATGTTTTTCACAAAGATTTTTAATCTAAGCGAAAGTCACGCGGTCGAAGCCGCGGGCAACAGCTAGTCTAATATAAATATACACGGCCATAGACAACTGCACCACCAGGGGTATCACAAGAATTTTGCCGGCCTATCAAGAAGACGTATACTCGTTTAGAAATCAACACAAAATGGCCCAGTACACGTTGGCCCAACCACAGCACAGATGAGGGTCCTTGCTTTTTAGGCCGTATCTTATACTATTAATAATGTTAATAAAACTTGCACGCTTTACCGGGACGGACAGACCTTTTGGAAAAGGTAAGGAGCTAACTTATTTTTTATTTATTTAGTAGTTTAATAGTTCATTATGATCCATATGTGTTTGCTGAGTTGGTTATTACGCAACGGTGAGTGTGTAATGATATGACCAAAGTACACGTGTATCATACGACATTTTCAACACATTGAATTCAATATTTTTATAATTAACCGAATAATCAATATTTTTGTTAATAAACGAAATAGGTACATATAGGTACTGTGAGGAGCTTGTTCCTTACGTGAATTCTTCAATAACAATAACTCAGTATGTGGTATATTATTTATTATATAAGCAAGCTGCTAGGACGAGCTCGCAGCTCTGATACCACTCGACTGTGTCAAATAATTTCTTATTCTTTATGGAATGCACTGAAAGAGGTCTAAAACTTTGAATATTTAAATAATCAAAGGTCTAAAACTATTAACAGACCTCCTTCATTACAGTACTCTATATCTGAATCGTCATTCCACTAAAAAACCCAATATTAGTTAAGCGTGGCCTCCGAGGCCACGACCCCTGGCTCTGTCTACCTCATATGGAAAAAAGACGTGATACTGTCATCGGTGGTGCGTGATGTTTATCTGTATCGTGTTGACAGGAGCGCGCGGGCGGCGTGGCGGACGGCGAGCGCAACTTCCACGTGCTGTACCAGCTGCTGGCCGGCGCCGACGCGCATCTGCTCAGTGAGTTCACTCATGTCACCATGTATGTTATGGACCAAGTAATGAATATTGTCATGTGGTTATCGGGTAATCTGATAAATACGTGGTGATGTCATATTAAAAATCATTATTGGAGCCGAGTCGGTTCTTTTCGGTTTATTTATATGGGCTCGTCGCTTCGTTTCTCACTGAATCACATAAATTGATGTGTGTTTTGTGTCCAGAGCGTCTGAAGCTGCAGCGGTCATGGGAGCAGTACCGCATCCTGCGCGGGACGGCGGAGGCCGCAATCGCGGCGGCGGGGTCCCCGCGGCGGCCCCCCCCCGCGGGCACGCCCCCCCCCGGCGCGCGCCCCCCCGCCGCCGACCGGGAACACTTCGCGTTCACGAAGGCCGCGATGAACGCGCTAGGCTTCGACGGCGCCACGTGCGGCGGCGTGCTGCGCGTGCTCGCCTTCATCCTCAAGCTCGGCAACGTCGAGTTCGAGCCGCACCACAACATTGACGGCACCATCGGCGCTAGGTTGCAGCATCACTATGGTAACTACGCTTTTGTATCCTACTGCGAAGGTGCTAATAAAGCTGAAATCTTGTGGCATCCGTTACAGATTCCACCTAGCTCTTCCCTTACCTTTGCTAATTCAGTCTCGGTCCCATCAAAGAAAAATACACTACGGGAAAAGAAGCGACACTTAAGCATGTGTGCACGTAAAATCGCGTACGGCTATGTGTTTAGATGTGCGCGGGGGCGTTAAGAGGGCGCGTTGGTAACCTCCACCAGATGTTTGTATTATATTGTCTTTACTATAACGTATTTTGTCAATCATGAACGCGGGCCTTAGCCGGTGGGATTAACCCTAGCTTTGACGTTCCCACTTGACCGAATTTATTTATTATTTTTGTGGTATTGTACAAATGTACAGGAGGTACTCGTCCTCTTGATATCTACTACCGTCTTTCAGATACTCGGTTGACTGGACAAGATCTCTTCTTGGGATAACTGTTTTGTGCATATTTTAATTAATCTCTCCTCTAATTTCTTGGTTGCATCCTCAACATACGCGTTGGAGTCCAGGGTCCGCTTTCCTACTTTTCCTTCTCCACTTCGCACGGTCTTAGACATATTTTACTCTAATATTATTATGTAATTAGTTGTTACCGTTTACTGATGATAATAAAGATTACAATCAAACAAATTTTTATAAACGAACATGTAAGGTACATAGTTAACCATATTTGATGAGTGGTGTGGTGTGTCAGAACTGACGGAGGCATGCTCGGTGGTGGGGGTGTGCCCGGGCGCGCTGGCGGGCGCGCTGACGGGGGCGGGCGCGGGGGAGGCGCGCGGGGCGGAGGAGGAGGAGGAGGAGCCGCCCGCCGCCGAGTGGGCCGCCGCGCTGCGCGACCGGCTGCTGCACGCCGTGTACGCCAGGCTCTTCACCTGGCTCGTCAACGAGGTCAGTAGCTCAAACTTATGACACGTCATCAAGCGATATCTGACCTTCTCTTGCAATTTGGTGTGATATCAAGCGATGTGTACCCCAGGTGAACATGGCGATAGCGGGCGGCGCGGGCGGACGCGGGTGTACGCTGGGCATCCTGGACGTGTACGGGTTCGAGTCGCTCGCGCACAACGGGCTGGAGCGGCTGCTCATCAACTACGCGGCCGAGCGGCTGCAGGCCGCCGTCACCGCCGCCACGCTCTGCCTCGAGCAGGAGGACTACAAGCAGGAGGTAACCAGCCACTGCTGGACTCTCTGTAGCTCTGTCCTTCCCGTCTCACAGTCACACAACGGGCTGGAGCGGCTGCTCATCAACTACGCGGCCGAGCGGCTGCAGGCCGCCGTCACCGCCGCCACGCTCTGCCTCGAGCAGGAGGACTACAAGCAGGAGGTAACCAGCCACTGCTGGACTCTCTGTAGCTCTGTCCTTCCCGTCTCACAGTCACACAACGGGCTGGAGCGGCTGCTCATCAACTACGCGGCCGAGCGGCTGCAGGCCGCCGTCACCGCCGCCACGCTCTGCCTCGAGCAGGAGGACTACAAGCAGGAGGTAACCAGCCACTGCTGGACTCTCTGTAGCTCTGTCCTTCCCGTCTCACAGTCACACAACGGGCTGGAGCGGCTGCTCATCAACTACGCGGCCGAGCGGCTGCAGGCCGCCGTCACCGCCGCCACGCTCTGCCTCGAGCAGGAGGACTACAAGCAGGAGGTAACCAGCCACTGCTGGACTCTCTGTAGCTCTGTCCTTCCCGTCTCACAGTCACACAACGGGCTGGAGCGGCTGCTCATCAACTACGCGGCCGAGCGGCTGCAGGCCGCCGTCACCGCCGCCACGCTCTGCCTCGAGCAGGAGGACTACAAGCAGGAGGTAACCAGCCACTGCTGGACTCTCTGTAGCTCTGTCCTTCCCGTCTCACAGTCACACAACGGGCTGGAGCGGCTGCTCATCAACTACGCGGCCGAGCGGCTGCAGGCCGCCGTCACCGCCGCCACGCTCTGCCTCGAGCAGGAGGACTACAAGCAGGAGGTAACCAGCCACTGCTGGACTCTCTGTAGCTCTGTCCTTCCCGTCTCACAGTCACACAACGGGCTGGAGCGGCTGCTCATCAACTACGCGGCCGAGCGGCTGCAGGCCGCCGTCACCGCCGCCACGCTCTGCCTCGAGCAGGAGGACTACAAGCAGGGAGGTAACCAGCCACTGCTGGACTCTCTGTAGCTCTGTCCTTCCCGTCTCACAGTCACACAACGGGCTGGAGCGGCTGCTCATCAACTACGCGGCCGAGCGGCTGCAGGCCGCCGTCACCGCCGCCACGCTCTGCCTCGAGCAGGAGGACTACAAGCAGGAGGTAACCAGCCACTGCTGGACTCTCTGTAGCTCTGTCCTTCCCGTCTCACAGTCACACAACGGGCTGGAGCGGCTGCTCATCAACTACGCGGCCGAGCGGCTGCAGGCCGCCGTCACCGCCGCCACGCTCTGCCTCGAGCAGGAGGACTACAAGCAGGAGGTAACCAGCCACTGCTGGACTCTCTGTAGCTCTGTCCTTCCCGTCTCACAGTCACACAACGGGCTGGAGCGGCTGCTCATCAACTACGCGGCCGAGCGGCTGCAGGCCGCCGTCACCGCCGCCACGCTCTGCCTCGAGCAGGAGGACTACAAGCAGGAGGTAACCAGCCACTGCTGGACTCTCTGTAGCTCTGTCCTTCCCGTCTCACAGTCACACAACGGGCTGGAGCGGCTGCTCATCAACTACGCGGCCGAGCGGCTGCAGGCCGCCGTCACCGCCGCCACGCTCTGCCTCGAGCAGGAGGACTACAAGCAGGAGGTAACCAGCCACTGCTGGACTCTCTGTAGCTCTGTCCTTCCCGTCTCACAGTCACACAACGGGCTGGAGCGGCTGCTCATCAACTACGCGGCCGAGCGGCTGCAGGCCGCCGTCACCGCCGCCACGCTCTGCCTCGAGCAGGAGGACTACAAGCAGGAGGTAACCAGCCACTGCTGGACTCTCTGTAGCTCTGTCCTTCCCGTCTCACAGTCACACAACGGGCTGGAGCGGCTGCTCATCAACTACGCGGCCGAGCGGCTGCAGGCCGCCGTCACCGCCGCCACGCTCTGCCTCGAGCAGGAGGACTACAAGCAGGAGGTAACCAGCCACTGCTGGACTCTCTGTAGCTCTGTCCTTCCCGTCTCACAGTCACACAACGGGCTGGAGCGGCTGCTCATCAACTACGCGGCCGAGCGGCTGCAGGCCGCCGTCACCGCCGCCACGCTCTGCCTCGAGCAGGAGGACTACAAGCAGGAGGTAACCAGCCACTGCTGGACTCTCTGTAGCTCTGTCCTTCCCGTCTCACAGTCACACAACGGGCTGGAGCGGCTGCTCATCAACTACGCGGCCGAGCGGCTGCAGGCCGCCGTCACCGCCGCCACGCTCTGCCTCGAGCAGGAGGACTACAAGCAGGAGGTAACCAGCCACTGCTGGACTCTCTGTAGCTCTGTCCTTCCCGTCTCACAGTCACACAACGGGCTGGAGCGGCTGCTCATCAACTACGCGGCCGAGCGGCTGCAGGCCGCCGTCACCGCCGCCACGCTCTGCCTCGAGCAGGAGGACTACAAGCAGGAGGTAACCAGCCACTGCTGGACTCTCTGTAGCTCTGTCCTTCCCGTCTCACAGTCACACAACGGGCTGGAGCGGCTGCTCATCAACTACGCGGCCGAGCGGCTGCAGGCCGCCGTCACCGCCGCCACGCTCTGCCTCGAGCAGGAGGACTACAAGCAGGAGGTAACCAGCCACTGCTGGACTCTCTGTAGCTCTGTCCTTCCCGTCTCACAGTCACACAACGGGCTGGAGCGGCTGCTCATCAACTACGCGGCCGAGCGGCTGCAGGCCGCCGTCACCGCCGCCACGCTCTGCCTCGAGCAGGAGGACTACAAGCAGGAGGTAACCAGCCACTGCTGGACTCTCTGTAGCTCTGTCCTTCCCGTCTCACAGTCACACAACGGGCTGGAGCGGCTGCTCATCAACTACGCGGCCGAGCGGCTGCAGGCCGCCGTCACCGCCGCCACGCTCTGCCTCGAGCAGGAGGACTACAAGCAGGAGGTAACCAGCCACTGCTGGACTCTCTGTAGCTCTGTCCTTCCCGTCTCACAGTCACACAACGGGCTGGAGCGGCTGCTCATCAACTACGCGGCCGAGCGGCTGCAGGCCGCCGTCACCGCCGCCACGCTCTGCCTCGAGCAGGAGGACTACAAGCAGGAGGTAACCAGCCACTGCTGGACTCTCTGTAGCTCTGTCCTTCCCGTCTCACAGTCACACAACGGGCTGGAGCGGCTGCTCATCAACTACGCGGCCGAGCGGCTGCAGGCCGCCGTCACCGCCGCCACGCTCTGCCTCGAGCAGGAGGACTACAAGCAGGAGGTAACCAGCCACTGCTGGACTCTCTGTAGCTCTGTCCTTCCCGTCTCACAGTCACACAACGGGCTGGAGCGGCTGCTCATCAACTACGCGGCCGAGCGGCTGCAGGCCGCCGTCACCGCCGCCACGCTCTGCCTCGAGCAGGAGGACTACAAGCAGGAGGTAACCAGCCACTGCTGGACTCTCTGTAGCTCTGTCCTTCCCGTCTCACAGTCACACAACGGGCTGGAGCGGCTGCTCATCAACTACGCGGCCGAGCGGCTGCAGGCCGCCGTCACCGCCGCCACGCTCTGCCTCGAGCAGGAGGACTACAAGCAGGAGGTAACCAGCCACTGCTGGACTCTCTGTAGCTCTGTCCTTCCCGTCTCACAGTCACACAACGGGCTGGAGCGGCTGCTCATCAACTACGCGGCCGAGCGGCTGCAGGCCGCCGTCACCGCCGCCACGCTCTGCCTCGAGCAGGAGGACTACAAGCAGGAGGTAACCAGCCACTGCTGGACTCTCTGTAGCTCTGTCCTTCCCGTCTCACAGTCACACAACGGGCTGGAGCGGCTGCTCATCAACTACGCGGCCGAGCGGCTGCAGGCCGCCGTCACCGCCGCCACGCTCTGCCTCGAGCAGGAGGACTACAAGCAGGAGGTAACCAGCCACTGCTGGACTCTCTGTAGCTCTGTCCTTCCCGTCTCACAGTCACACAACGGGCTGGAGCGGCTGCTCATCAACTACGCGGCCGAGCGGCTGCAGGCCGCCGTCACCGCCGCCACGCTCTGCCTCGAGCAGGAGGACTACAAGCAGGAGGTAACCAGCCACTGCTGGACTCTCTGTAGCTCTGTCCTTCCCGTCTCACAGTCACACAACGGGCTGGAGCGGCTGCTCATCAACTACGCGGCCGAGCGGCTGCAGGCCGCCGTCACCGCCGCCACGCTCTGCCTCGAGCAGGAGGACTACAAGCAGGAGGTAACCAGCCACTGCTGGACTCTCTGTAGCTCTGTCCTTCCCGTCTCACAGTCACACAACGGGCTGGAGCGGCTGCTCATCAACTACGCGGCCGAGCGGCTGCAGGCCGCCGTCACCGCCGCCACGCTCTGCCTCGAGCAGGAGGACTACAAGCAGGAGGTAACCAGCCACTGCTGGACTCTCTGTAGCTCTGTCCTTCCCGTCTCACAGTCACACAACGGGCTGGAGCGGCTGCTCATCAACTACGCGGCCGAGCGGCTGCAGGCCGCCGTCACCGCCGCCACGCTCTGCCTCGAGCAGGAGGACTACAAGCAGGAGGTAACCAGCCACTGCTGGACTCTCTGTAGCTCTGTCCTTCCCGTCTCACAGTCACACAACGGGCTGGAGCGGCTGCTCATCAACTACGCGGCCGAGCGGCTGCAGGCCGCCGTCACCGCCGCCACGCTCTGCCTCGAGCAGGAGGACTACAAGCAGGAGGTAACCAGCCACTGCTGGACTCTCTGTAGCTCTGTCCTTCCCGTCTCACAGTCACACAACGGGCTGGAGCGGCTGCTCATCAACTACGCGGCCGAGCGGCTGCAGGCCGCCGTCACCGCCGCCACGCTCTGCCTCGAGCAGGAGGACTACAAGCAGGAGGTAACCAGCCACTGCTGGACTCTCTGTAGCTCTGTCCTTCCCGTCTCACAGTCACACAACGGGCTGGAGCGGCTGCTCATCAACTACGCGGCCGAGCGGCTGCAGGCCGCCGTCACCGCCGCCACGCTCTGCCTCGAGCAGGAGGACTACAAGCAGGAGGTAACCAGCCACTGCTGGACTCTCTGTAGCTCTGTCCTTCCCGTCTCACAGTCACACAACGGGCTGGAGCGGCTGCTCATCAACTACGCGGCCGAGCGGCTGCAGGCCGCCGTCACCGCCGCCACGCTCTGCCTCGAGCAGGAGGACTACAAGCAGGAGGTAACCAGCCACTGCTGGACTCTCTGTAGCTCTGTCCTTCCCGTCTCACAGTCACACAACGGGCTGGAGCGGCTGCTCATCAACTACGCGGCCGAGCGGCTGCAGGCCGCCGTCACCGCCGCCACGCTCTGCCTCGAGCAGGAGGACTACAAGCAGGAGGTAACCAGCCACTGCTGGACTCTCTGTAGCTCTGTCCTTCCCGTCTCACAGTCACACAACGGGCTGGAGCGGCTGCTCATCAACTACGCGGCCGAGCGGCTGCAGGCCGCCGTCACCGCCGCCACGCTCTGCCTCGAGCAGGAGGACTACAAGCAGGAGGTAACCAGCCACTGCTGGACTCTCTGTAGCTCTGTCCTTCCCGTCTCACAGTCACACAACGGGCTGGAGCGGCTGCTCATCAACTACGCGGCCGAGCGGCTGCAGGCCGCCGTCACCGCCGCCACGCTCTGCCTCGAGCAGGAGGACTACAAGCAGGAGGTAACCAGCCACTGCTGGACTCTCTGTAGCTCTGTCCTTCCCGTCTCACAGTCACACAACGGGCTGGAGCGGCTGCTCATCAACTACGCGGCCGAGCGGCTGCAGGCCGCCGTCACCGCCGCCACGCTCTGCCTCGAGCAGGAGGACTACAAGCAGGAGGTAACCAGCCACTGCTGGACTCTCTGTAGCTCTGTCCTTCCCGTCTCACAGTCACACAACGGGCTGGAGCGGCTGCTCATCAACTACGCGGCCGAGCGGCTGCAGGCCGCCGTCACCGCCGCCACGCTCTGCCTCGAGCAGGAGGACTACAAGCAGGAGGTAACCAGCCACTGCTGGACTCTCTGTAGCTCTGTCCTTCCCGTCTCACAGTCACACAACGGGCTGGAGCGGCTGCTCATCAACTACGCGGCCGAGCGGCTGCAGGCCGCCGTCACCGCCGCCACGCTCTGCCTCGAGCAGGAGGACTACAAGCAGGAGGTAACCAGCCACTGCTGGACTCTCTGTAGCTCTGTCCTTCCCGTCTCACAGTCACACAACGGGCTGGAGCGGCTGCTCATCAACTACGCGGCCGAGCGGCTGCAGGCCGCCGTCACCGCCGCCACGCTCTGCCTCGAGCAGGAGGACTACAAGCAGGAGGTAACCAGCCACTGCTGGACTCTCTGTAGCTCTGTCCTTCCCGTCTCACAGTCACACAACGGGCTGGAGCGGCTGCTCATCAACTACGCGGCCGAGCGGCTGCAGGCCGCCGTCACCGCCGCCACGCTCTGCCTCGAGCAGGAGGACTACAAGCAGGAGGTAACCAGCCACTGCTGGACTCTCTGTAGCTCTGTCCTTCCCGTCTCACAGTCACACAACGGGCTGGAGCGGCTGCTCATCAACTACGCGGCCGAGCGGCTGCAGGCCGCCGTCACCGCCGCCACGCTCTGCCTCGAGCAGGAGGACTACAAGCAGGAGGTAACCAGCCACTGCTGGACTCTCTGTAGCTCTGTCCTTCCCGTCTCACAGTCACACAACGGGCTGGAGCGGCTGCTCATCAACTACGCGGCCGAGCGGCTGCAGGCCGCCGTCACCGCCGCCACGCTCTGCCTCGAGCAGGAGGACTACAAGCAGGAGGTAACCAGCCACTGCTGGACTCTCTGTAGCTCTGTCCTTCCCGTCTCACAGTCACACAACGGGCTGGAGCGGCTGCTCATCAACTACGCGGCCGAGCGGCTGCAGGCCGCCGTCACCGCCGCCACGCTCTGCCTCGAGCAGGAGGACTACAAGCAGGAGGTAACCAGCCACTGCTGGACTCTCTGTAGCTCTGTCCTTCCCGTCTCACAGTCACACAACGGGCTGGAGCGGCTGCTCATCAACTACGCGGCCGAGCGGCTGCAGGCCGCCGTCACCGCCGCCACGCTCTGCCTCGAGCAGGAGGACTACAAGCAGGAGGTAACCAGCCACTGCTGGACTCTCTGTAGCTCTGTCCTTCCCGTCTCACAGTCACACAACGGGCTGGAGCGGCTGCTCATCAACTACGCGGCCGAGCGGCTGCAGGCCGCCGTCACCGCCGCCACGCTCTGCCTCGAGCAGGAGGACTACAAGCAGGAGGTAACCAGCCACTGCTGGACTCTCTGTAGCTCTGTCCTTCCCGTCTCACAGTCACACAACGGGCTGGAGCGGCTGCTCATCAACTACGCGGCCGAGCGGCTGCAGGCCGCCGTCACCGCCGCCACGCTCTGCCTCGAGCAGGAGGACTACAAGCAGGAGGTAACCAGCCACTGCTGGACTCTCTGTAGCTCTGTCCTTCCCGTCTCACAGTCACACAACGGGCTGGAGCGGCTGCTCATCAACTACGCGGCCGAGCGGCTGCAGGCCGCCGTCACCGCCGCCACGCTCTGCCTCGAGCAGGAGGACTACAAGCAGGAGGTAACCAGCCACTGCTGGACTCTCTGTAGCTCTGTCCTTCCCGTCTCACAGTCACACAACGGGCTGGAGCGGCTGCTCATCAACTACGCGGCCGAGCGGCTGCAGGCCGCCGTCACCGCCGCCACGCTCTGCCTCGAGCAGGAGGACTACAAGCAGGAGGTAACCAGCCACTGCTGGACTCTCTGTAGCTCTGTCCTTCCCGTCTCACAGTCACACAACGGGCTGGAGCGGCTGCTCATCAACTACGCGGCCGAGCGGCTGCAGGCCGCCGTCACCGCCGCCACGCTCTGCCTCGAGCAGGAGGACTACAAGCAGGAGGTAACCAGCCACTGCTGGACTCTCTGTAGCTCTGTCCTTCCCGTCTCACAGTCACACAACGGGCTGGAGCGGCTGCTCATCAACTACGCGGCCGAGCGGCTGCAGGCCGCCGTCACCACGCCGCTCTGCCTCGAGCAGGAGGACTACAAGCAGGGAGGTAACCAGCCACTGCTGGACTCTCTGTAGCTCTGTCCTTCCCGTCTCACAGTCACACAACGGGCTGGAGCGGCTGCTCATCAACTACACGGCCGAGCGGCTGCAGGCCGCCGTCACCGCCGCCACGCTCTGCCTCGAGCAGGAGGACTACAAGCAGGAGGTAACCAGCCACTGCTGGACTCTCTGTAGCTCTGTCCTTCCCGTCTCACAGTCACACAACGGGCTGGAGCGGCTGCTCATCAACTACGCGGCCGAGCGGCTGCAGGCCGCCGTCACCGCCGCCACGCTCTGCCTCGAGCAGGAGGACTACAAGCAGGAGGTAACCAGCCACTGCTGGACTCTCTGTAGCTCTGTCCTTCCCGTCTCACAGTCACACAACGGGCTGGAGCGGCTGCTCATCAACTACGCGGCCGAGCGGCTGCAGGCCGCCGTCACCGCCGCCACGCTCTGCCTCGAGCAGGAGGACTACAAGCAGGAGGTAACCAGCCACTGCTGGACTCTCTGTAGCTCTGTCCTTCCCGTCTCACAGTCACACAACGGGCTGGAGCGGCTGCTCATCAACTACGCGGCCGAGCGGCTGCAGGCCGCCGTCACCGCCGCCACGCTCTGCCTCGAGCAGGAGGACTACAAGCAGGAGGTAACCAGCCACTGCTGGACTCTCTGTAGCTCTGTCCTTCCCGTCTCACAGTCACACAACGGGCTGGAGCGGCTGCTCATCAACTACGCGGCCGAGCGGCTGCAGGCCGCCGTCACCGCCGCCACGCTCTGCCTCGAGCAGGAGGACTACAAGCAGGAGGTAACCAGCCACTGCTGGACTCTCTGTAGCTCTGTCCTTCCCGTCTCACAGTCACACAACGGGCTGGAGCGGCTGCTCATCAACTACGCGGCCGAGCGGCTGCAGGCCGCCGTCACCGCCGCCACGCTCTGCCTCGAGCAGGAGGACTACAAGCAGGAGGTAACCAGCCACTGCTGGACTCTCTGTAGCTCTGTCCTTCCCGTCTCACAGTCACACAACGGGCTGGAGCGGCTGCTCATCAACTACGCGGCCGAGCGGCTGCAGGCCGCCGTCACCGCCGCCACGCTCTGCCTCGAGCAGGAGGACTACAAGCAGGAGGTAACCAGCCACTGCTGGACTCTCTGTAGCTCTGTCCTTCCCGTCTCACAGTCACACAACGGGCTGGAGCGGCTGCTCATCAACTACGCGGCCGAGCGGCTGCAGGCCGCCGTCACCGCCGCCACGCTCTGCCTCGAGCAGGAGGACTACAAGCAGGAGGTAACCAGCGCCGCCATAGGATTTGCTCCATACCCGGATCACGAGAACTACTATTTAAATTATTGCCTGTACGCACACGTTCTGACTTTGTGGTAATTAAAGGTCGCGCCATGAGCCCGTAGAAAATAAGTACGTACATGTTTTTCATACATGATGTAAATGTTTATTGGTTTTTTACGTCCAATTGGAATCTTTCTTTCTTTCTTGTCGTACCTACACTCATGTAAGTAATGGGTACGTCCTTTACCTAACTAAAGTAGTCGCTATGAAGGCGTAGAAAATAAGATCATGATGTACTTATATTCTACGGTCTCGTAGCGATGCAAAGCTACAGATATTAAATGGTAACAAAAAGTAATTTCTTTATTCTGTAGGGCTTACAATGGACGGCGCTGCAGTACTGCGACCACGAAGCGGGCGCCTCGCTGCTGGACTCGGGCCCGGAGTCTGTGCTGGGCGCGCTGCGGGACGCCACGCAGCGCGGCGCGGGCGACGCCGGCCTGCTGCAGCGGCTGCAGCGGCGGCGGCATCCGCGCCTCACCGTGCTGCCGCCCGACCACTTCCAGTCAGTGCTCCATTTTAAGCATGTTGCTCGAATAATGGTTTATGATAACTTTTTTGTTCTCGAAGCTGAGAGTGCGTCATTGCAGGATTTCTTCGATGTTTTCTGTCTATGGACGCATACTTAAAGCCTGACCAGAAATATAAAAGCACTTTTGCATTTTATATTGCAACATTATTGAAAGCAGTAGCGGATATAAAGGGTGGGACCACGAGGGCACGTGACCTCCCCGCCACACACATATTCTCGACCCGACTACTATTTTGTGTACATACTGTGGTGGCAGGTTTCATAACAGGACATATCAAATTAAGATAAGAGTTGTTAAAATAAAAGGATTTAGTAGTAAGTCTCTTCAAGTTTATTTTCAAAAAAATAATCCGTGACTAAACATTTTTTGGAAATATTCTTGAAAAAGGAAAACGGTGTCCTTTCCAGAAACTAAAATATTGGATTCGCCATTGAAAGTCAAACTTTGACAGGAGAAATGATAGATGGGTTTTTAATATATTTGCCAGTATAATAAATTAGTTTTATTGCTTTTCCGCAACATGGCGAGGGTTTTATAGTCCTGGTCAGGTTATAAATGTAATTAAGTAAAAACGTAATAATAACTATTACGTTTTAGGTAACAAACTACGCATGCGTTCGTCACTTTTTTCACAAGTTCAAACTGTGCACGCGTGCTCTTCTTTATTTTTGTTGTTCTTGAACATATAAAAAAAAAAGCAAAGAAATAAAGGGTCGGTTGTTAGATCGTCGATCAGAAGCATTAATAAAAAGTTTTGACAAGCAGGAAACGTAGTATATAAGTGTAAAGTGTATCAGCAGTGAGATGAGAACGTCCCGTCCGTCAGGGTGGTGCACTTCGCGGGCGCGGTGACGTACAGCGCGCGCGGCATGACGCGCCACAACCGCGACGCCGTGTGCCGGCGCGCGGCGGCCGCGCTCGGGGCGGCGCGCGAGCCGCTGCTGGCCGCACTGTGGCCCGCGCCCGGCGGCTCGCCGCGCCGCCCCGCCGCCGTCGCCTGCCGCCAGCGCGCGCTGCTCGCCGCGCTGCTGCGCCGCCTGCCGCCCCGGCCCCGTCTCGTGCGCTGTCTGCGGCCCGACCCGCTGCTGCGACCGCACCGCTTCGACGCCGCCACCGTGCGACACCAGATACGGACGCAGGGGTCACTATACCGCTCACTCACACTCTCACACACAAGTTCCATATTTATATTTTTTGGGTTCCGTACAATAATGAACCCTTATATATCTGTCTGTCTGTCCCAGCCAATATTCTTCGAATCTACTGCATCAAACCAGATGACATTTGGTAGGATAGCGTAATTCTGTAAACAGCAATTTTTTTTTTAATGTACAAATTAAAAATTAAAAAAAAAGTTTTGCAAACCTTATATGTACATGAAATGAAAGGGCTCGTTATTGGAATTTCAAACATATTATTATTATAAAATAATTAGTTTTACTCAAAAATGCATGTAATGTGGTCATTATTTTGAAAACTTTGTTTAAGCAAAGTCGACCTTGCCGTTCTGTTTTCAAATAGCGGCCGACAAAGTTTTGCTGGCCGCTCTAACAGGCCGGCAAAACATTGACGGCCGCCATTTTAAAAATCGAATGCAAAAAGATTTTATAACACAGCTGTTTGTATTTTATAGAGATAGCATAGAGAGAGGTACAAAAAGATTTTATTCCATATTTGGCTGTATAGTTCCAACTACCATTGCTTAAAAAAAACAAAGAAGTAACAAAAGCGCGGTTCAGCGAAAATTTTGTTTTTATTTAGTGACTTTTTGGCTAAAAATGAGCTCTCAAAGCGAAAATTCTTCCGATTCATTGTGTTTAACACCGCCAGACATTAAATATGAAGCTAAATTAGTGGTTGAAAATTGGATACCGCGAAACTCAAGGGGAAAATATAAGCTTACATATGAAAAATTTGTGCATCAATCCGGGAAAGTCGGTGTTGAATTTTAGTAACTGTACTTTTCATAATTGTCATTTTAATTAAATTTCTAGTTGATTAATAATATTTTTATTTAAATTACTTGCTGGTTTTATTTAGATTTGGTACTTGCATTTTTGAGTAAAGCACTATACAAGCCTTGGCCCACAATGACTGCTTCGCTGGTCACGCAATGATTGCCTCGCGCTAGCCTAGCTACGCTCTAGGCCTTCCAGCTTGGTCATCGTTGCAGCCCTTGCTGTCCTCGCTGTGTCGGCCTCGAGCTCCGGTCTCGGCCGACATCTCAGCTCGTCCATCAAGTGCTGCACGCTGACCGCGCTGTGTCGGCCTGGAGCGTAGCTCTCGGCCATCATCAGCGCGACCAGCAAAGTAGTCATTATAGGCCGCGGCAGTAATGTACTATTAATTCTACTCATGAGAGAATACAAAAATTGATTATATTCCCCCCTTGCTGATCTTCGAAACTTCTAAGCTTAACATTTTGAAAAAAAAATACAAAATTGGTATCGTACGGAATTACGGAATCCTCTCTACGCGAGTTTAACTTGCACTTGATCGGTTTTATGTCGAATCGATCTGATGCCGACAAAACATTAAATTTAGCGTAGATGTTTTCTGCTATAACCAAATAATAATGACAGAAACGTTGATTAGTTACCGAGCGTTACTGTGTTACAGGATTATGGACATGGCTCTGCTGCGGCGCGCGGGGTGGTGCGAGTCGATGCCGGCGCGCGCAGTGCTCGCGCGGTACGGGCTGCTGCGGGGGGCGGGGGCGGGGGCGGGGGAGGGCGCGCGGGGGGGCGGCGCGGGGCTCGGGGCGGAGGGGGAGGTGCGCGCCGCGCGAGCGCTGCTACGGAGTCTGCCCATCCCCAGCGCTGAGTTCGCGTACGGACGGACCAAAGTGTTCATCCGGAGTCCCCGCACGGTCAGTTTGCTGGAATTTTGTGGGAATGTCGGGTCTGAGGACGGATTACGGGAGAGGGTGCTGCTAGTCCTTCCATCTTTTTAACAAAAAAAAAATATTGTACAGAAAATTGTACTTCTTCTTCTTCTTAGCGTGTCGACTCGGCGGGTCAAATTTGTGATGACCAATACTCAATGTACTCATTTAATTGTTCTCATTTCATAATTATTTTAACAAATAACGATATACATGTTATCTGCATTGTCACTGTAGTAATACAGGAAAATATGTATATACCTATGTATATTGTAAGTTTCCTCTGTTAGTACATGTTGTGTACTCCGCAGTCCGTGGAGAGAGCCAGTACAAGCCGCTGTGGTTGCAGGTGTGGGAGCTGGAGTCGCTGCGCGCGGCCCGCGTGTGCGCGCTGGTGCGCGCGGCGCAGCGCGCGTGGCGCGCGCACCGCGCGCGACGGGAGGCCGAGCGGCGTGCGCGCGCGCAGACTGTCATCGCGCGCGCGTGGCGGGCGCATCTGGTGACTACCGTTTTTTATAACATAGGGTGGCAAAGTATTAATAATGTTGCATTCTTGTTTTGGAGGGTACAAGGATTTTTGTGAATTCTTCAATACTCTTATCTGTGACATTTTTGATTTTATTTAAATTGGTTTATCTATAAATGTGAAAGTGAGTTTGTTTGTTTATTTATTTGTTTGTTTGTTACCTCTTCACGCTTTATCTACTGGATCAATCTTCCTGAAATTTCGCATACGCATAGTTAGAAGAACGGAGAAGGACATAAGGACATACCTTTTATCCCGGGAAAAGACACGGTTCCCGTAGGAAATTCACGCGAGCAAAGCCGCCGGCGAAAGCTAGTCTGATATATATCCATATCCTCTTATAGTACAGCCGAAACCTTACTCCCGTATGACGTATGTCAGTTTGACAATAATAGTGATGTACCTAATCACGAATCGCTACGATTATTTGATTTTACGCAAAAGTTATAAATCCAAATAAAATAATTATTTTTATTAATCAAAAGTCTCAACCACAGAACATATAAAAGAGGTGTCTCAACCATCAAAGTAGCCGTCATAGTCACTAACATTGATAATAAATTCATTGTGAATAATATTATCTACTCTGATGACACGATTCGATACGACTGCGTGAATTCTTGTCTCTCTTTTAAATAAATCAATAAATTAAACGATGTATCGCGTTTTTTTTACATTTTCACTATCGATTTATTGTAGCCGGATGCAATGCCCAAACAAGCAAGCCGGAAGTTCAAGCAGGTGCTACATTTCCGCGCATATATTTAAAAATTTTAAAAACCAGCCAAGTGCGAGTGAAACTCGCGCACCGACGGTCCCGTACACGCAAAGCATCTCACATTATAACAATAACTAAAAGAAAAATATGCGAAAATTCGCAACATTTACGGTAATATCTCTTGATCGCGTTGACGTATAATTTTGATTATTTTTTTGCAGAAAGAGACCGTGGATCTGAGTCTTCGATATTAATTTCAACTTGATAACTTTAAGTGTTCCCGAGAAAAAAAGTTTGACAGACAGACGGACAACAAAGTGATCATATAAGGGTTCCGTTTTTACCTTTTGAGGTACGGAACCCTAAAAATTCGGAACTTTATGGGCTTGACCCTGACGACACCTGTCATACGGGAGTTTAGGTTTCGATCCGACTATAGTTCATCGTTGATACAACAATCTTTTTAAACTAGTAGTTCGCCGCGAACTTAGACCTCGCGATTATTACTCGCGTTTTTATTGATATACTCTGATTTCGACTTTTCTAACATAATTCAGTTTCCTAAATAAAATCTAGATGGCGTTATCCAAAGTTAGAACACGCTATGGTTTCGTTTGCTAGATAATCGCGGACGTTTTTATTAATATTTCAAAAACTACTGAACCGATTTTGATGCCCAACGAACTTGAAAATTCTATTGATATTTCCTACATGCCTACCAAATTTCATCAAAATCGGACCATCGGTTCGGCAGTTATCGCGGTACAAACATACATACATACATACATTTCCCACGGTGTGCAGAGCAACTACGGTCTGCTGCCAGAAAATGTGCGCAGAGAGAATCCGGACAAACGAAGCGGCGGGAAGAATTCTGTACCGGAACTTCACCGGGAAAAAACCACCGGTAAAAATAAGTACCGGGAAAAAATCTCCACGCGGCACCACGTTTGCCCGACTAAAACCTAACTAACTTAACGCAGTCTGCTACCACCGTAGCTTATGAAGGGAGCTACAGGGCCCTATATAATAACCTAACCTATAAATTAATTACAATGGAAAACCACTTACCAAGCTAAATCTTCTTTCTCTTCGGATCCAAACTTGAGTGTCTTCGGGAAGGGGGAATTCCTAATCACCCTACCTAACCCATGAGATCTCAATTCCCCAGAACACATAAATAGATTTCTTCCCGAAATCGGCTCGGCAACAGATAGATGTGAGCGGGCAGCCACGCGTCACATCCCACAGGAGAAAGTCACAATGACGGGCACACAAACACAAAGTTCAATAGTTATTTAACAAACAGGAAATTCACCAATACAACTCAAGATAATTAGCAATCAAAGAACGCGGGACCTCTCGCGTATTAAAAATCAAACCGATATCGCATGGGACAATGGCGACCGTCCGCGAGCCATCTTACACGCGAGCAATGTGAGAACCCCAAAACGCCTGGCGGCGATAACAGGAAACGCCTGCGTTTAGTTTTACCCAATATATTACAAACATCCCCCCGTCCCGGTCTGAGAAGCAGACCGCTAGCTTACTCTACGGGAAGGCGGGCGAGAGAGGTCACACCTCTCCTTAAAATCGAACCGTCGACCAACACCTCAGCCACACGCGGAGTGCCATCTCCGCCAAGAATCAAACGTAATATGCGAGCTCGTCGCCAAAGCAATGAGGGCAAATTTGCCTCTTTTAACAATACTAAATCACCCTCCCTGGGAGGCTCAGTCCTGTCTGTCCACTTCACTCTTTGCTGCAGCAAATGCAAATATTCAAGCGACCAGCGACGCCAAAAGTCCTGGCTCATTTGCTGCAACATTTGAAAACGCGACAACCGATATACGCGTTCATCCTTCCACGGGTATTCGGGCAGGGCATTCAACGGCCCTCCCACCAAAAAATGACCAGGGGTGAGAGCTTCCAAGTCATTTGGATCTGGAGATAGCGGACAGAGAGGACGAGAGTTGAGGACCGCCTCAACTTTACAAAACACTGTGGCCAGCTCTTCAAAAGTTAGAGCCGTTTCTCCGATAATGCGGCGGAGGTGGGTCTTTGCGGATTTCACAGCCGCTTCAAAAATCCCTCCCCAATGGGGGCAACTTGGGGGACTAAACTTCCAGGTTATTCCCCTTTGGGCAGCAATTTGACTTAAACTAGTACAATTTTTATCAATAAACACAGAAACATCCTTAAGATAATTTACAGTTCCTTTATAGTTTGTGCCATTGTCAGACCTAATAAGGGAAGGTAGACCTCGACGCGAAACAAAGCGATCCAACGCGGCGACGAAGGCCTCCGTAGTCAGAGCCGATACCACCTCCAAATGGACAGCCTTGGTGGCCAAACAAACAAATACACACAAATAGCCCTTCACAATACGGGCATTACGAAAGGGAGAAGCCTTGATCGAAAAGGGACCGGCAAAATCGGTTCCAACGCCGTCAAACGGTCTCGAAGGTCGGATTCGATCAGCGGGCAAATCACCCATCTGTGGTTGCATCGTGGATGCCTTCAACCTATAACATGCAATACATCGAAACAGGACACTACGGATTGCTCTTCGGGCAGACAAAATCCAAAACTCGCGTTGCAAAATAGCCAACAAAGCATTGCACCCAGCATGGGCGTTACGAATGTGTCGATCAGACACCAAAAGCTGCACCAAGGGTCCGCCCTTGGGCAACAACAGAGGATGGCGAGTCTCATATGGAAGATCCGCCTTCCGGAGCCTGCCTCCAACCCGAAGAAGCCCATCCGAGTCGATGTACGGGTTCAAACGAGCGACCGCGCCCTTCAACTTAGCGCGTCCGTCGCGCAAAATACGAAGCTCTGACTCAAACCGTCCGGTCTGCACGGCACGGACCCAATGCAACAATGCGCTCCGGCGCTCTTCTGCACCTGCAATCGGCTCCAACCGCTTTGCCTGTGGGTTTCTACAATTATGTATGAAACGCTTAATCCAACTGGTAACACCCAGAAGCTTATCCAAGCTACTATACCGAGCAAGTAGCCAATCCGGCTCCGACGTCGTCTCAGCGACTACAGCATGTACACGGAGCCCAGTCAAACTCAAAGAAGTAACATCTGTCTGACAGACAGGCCAAGAAGTTTCTGATCCCATCAGCCACTCTGGACCCCACCAGAGCGGGTGTGACACCAATTCTGGTGCCGTACAACCTCGGGAAGCACAGTCCGCTGGGTTAAGCTCTCCCGGCACATGTCTCCATGTTATATCAATTCCAATATTCTGGATTTGGGAAACCCGATTTCCCACAAAAACCTCCAAGGTATGTGGGGCCGCGCGCAACCATGCAAGCGCGACCTGGCTATCCGACCAGGCGAAGATGTCTCGTATCTCGACCGTGGCCGCCAGCTCACTGGCAACGTGATGCAACAATTTAGAGAGAAGGTGAGCTCCACTCAACTCAAGCTTGGGAATAGTCAGCCTAGTCCTGATGGGGGCGACCTTGCTCTTCCCTAACAAAAGCGAGACAGTGACCCGGCCATCGGCGTCAACTGTCCGCATATAGACTGACGCGGCGTAGCCTCGCTCCGACGCGTCACAAAAGCCATGCAGGCTGGCTCGATATTTCCCGGGGGGCAACATTCGACGAGGCAAGGCAATCCGATTGACTTCCTTAATCGATGAAAACAACTCGAGCCAATCATCCAATGGAGGACCAAACAGCGGCTCGTCCCACGAGACGCCCAAAGTCCAAAGTCTCTGAAGAAGACACTTCGCAGAGAATATCACTGGACTGATCCAACCGCTTGGATCAAACATACGAGCTATTACGGACAACACCGTTCTCTTAGTCCAGACTTTTGGTATTTCCAAGTCCACTTGGAATGTAAAAATATCGGTTAGCGGCTGGTACTGCATGCCCAGCACCGCTATCCTGTTGGGATCATCCACATCCTCAAACAGGTGAGGGTTCTGTTGGTGATCCTCCGGGATCCCTTCTAGAACTTTAGGCTCATTAGACAACCACTTACGTAGCTCGTAGCCACCTGTCTTCAATATTTCAATCAATTCATCCCGCAGTAGGAGGGCCTCCTCAATACTTTGGGCTCCGGTGCACACGTCATCAACATACAAGTCACGTGACAGCACGGAAGCCCCACGGGGAAAGCGGATCCGTTCCCGCTCTGCCAATTCAAGCAATGATCTGATGGCGATATAGGGACTAGATTTCAAACCATACGTGTTTGTGTTGAGTTCATACACCGTCACAGGATCCTCAGGGCGCTCACGCCAGAGTATCAACTGGAATCGCCTGTCCTCAGGATGTATGACTGTCTGGCGGAACATCATCCGGATGTCCGCACCAAAAACCACTTGATGTCTTCTAAAGTTCAAGATGATGTCAATTATGTCCCTATGCAATTTGGGACCCGAATGCAAACACAGATTCAACGAAACCCCGTTCGAAGTGGGTGCGGACCCATCAAAGACAGTCCGCAACTTGCCCGTTGAGGCCTTCACCACCGCGTGGTGGGGCAAAAAATAATGCTCAGTTGAGCTCCAATCAACTCGAGCCGGAGACATGTGACCCAAATCCTCGTACTCGCGCATAAATTCAATATATTTATCGCGAAGTACGTGGTCACGCTGCATACGTCGCTCCATGGACAGCAGTCGTTTCTCCGCAAGCGCCCTACTTTGCCCTAGGCTAGGACGAGAGGCAACAAAGGGTAACCTAGTTACAAACCGACCGGAGGGCAACCTCTCCGTGGTCGATCGAAAAAGGGCTTCGCACTCAGCGTGTTCCGGATCCATCCTGGAACTCATAGGTGGCTCCTCCACCTCCCAAAACCTTTGCATGGTCTTGGCCAAGGACGCAGATGCGACAACCGGTAGCTCCTCCGCGGTGCCATTATCAAACACAGGGCCCATCAGGGCAAAACCAAAAATCGTAGACACTGCCATCAGTGAAGACGAACCCAGAGCCTTCTGTGTACCCAACAAAATCCAACCCAATACGTCCGAGCCCAGGAGCAAGTCCACTGGGCCGGGATGAAATACAAAGGGGTCGGCCAAATCCAGACCCGAAACCAAAGACAACACACCCGGCGGTATGTCTGTCGAGGGGTGCCAACCCGCAATGGTATCCATTACCATAGCCGAAGTCGTGATCCTCATTGTGGAGGACTTCAGCGAAGAAAAGGTGACAAGTGTCTGGCCCGTCAGACACTTCACTTGTATGCCACCAACTCCAAGAAGTGGCACAGGCGAGTCTTCCACGACTAAACCTAACTGGCGTGCCACTCGAGTGGTAACCAAACTGCTTTGAGCCCCTGAGTCCAACAGAGCTCTCAAATTAATGGCTTCCCCACGACCCCATACGCGGACCACCGCGGTAGGGAGCAGAACCGTCCGCGGCTCTGTCCCAGCAAGGGAGCAAGCTAGTTACGGGCTCCCCACTCTCTCCAAACCAGGGGCGCGCCACTGACCCGGATAATATGTCGGGCGAGTGCACATCCCCATCTGAGGGGGGGCATAACCCGCGGCCCGGCCATACCTATGGTACGGCGGGTGGTACTCCAGCCGTGGGTACTCGTGCAGCGGCGGAGAAAACCGCTGCGGCTGCATGTGTTGGGTATTGGTAACCCGCGTGGAGGGGGGTGTCCCCACTCTCACGTCCGATCTAGGGCCCCCGCCCATGGGGGCCCTATCCGGGGCCTGGCCAGCCACATACTGGCCACGACCTTGGGGCGCGTGGTCCCGGTCCGCCAAGACCCGCGCCGGTACGCGACCCCCCTCCCGAGGGGGGGTGCGACGAGCGAAGCCGCGTCCTCCTTCCGATGGTGGAGGGCTTCGCGCAGGAGCGCCCCCGCCCATAGGGGACCCCTGCCTCAACAACCGGGGGCCATCCCCGTTTCGGTTCATGCAGAGCATCACGTGGTGCAGCCCACGGCATGCACTGCATGGTATGGCATTGGGACAGTCACGTGCATAGTGACTGCCCAAACAATAAAAGCAAAGTTCATGCCGCCTTGCCATGCGGCGCCGATCTTGTACTGGCAGTCTCTGCCAGTCCCTGCATTGCAGCAGGCTGTGGCCCATCCGGCCACATTGCAGGCAGTCCGCGTCCCCCGCGACTGCTGCCGTGTGTGCAACCCGCACACCAGCTCCACGCGGTGGCGGTTGCCGTCCCTGTTGGGGCTTCCCTCGCCATGAGGGTTCCAAGGGCCTACGTTCAGGCGCTCTGGATGGCGCTGAGTCCGTCATGGTATTCTCAGCAGCCCGTGCCTCAAACTCCAAAAACTTCACCAAGTCAGTGAATGTTGGTAGGGTGGTGCTATCCCGTTCCGCATTCTCGCGCTCAAATCGCGAGCGGATGTCATTGGGTAATTTGCCCAATACAATGTGCACCAACAAAAAGGACCATTGGTCCACCGGCAGCCCCAGTGTGCGGAGCGCGTTACAGGCCACTGTAACGGGCGTGAGCAACTGCAGGCGCAACTGTGCCCTGTTGGCCACCTTGGGCAGGGCCATCAACTGTGCGGCGTGCGCATCCGCTAACAAACGTAAATTTTGGTAGCGGGAGTTCAATAACTCCCAAGCCGTATCGTACTGGTCGTCCTCCACCCGGAGGTGCTGGATGAGCGACCGCGCTTCACCCTCAAGAGTGGAGAGGAGGTAGGCCATCTTCTGGGCCTTCGACAAATCCTGTCGTGCTACGACCAGGGACTCAAACATATTTTTATATGCCACCCACTCCTCCATCCTACCCCCAAAGTGGGACAGCTGAAGGGTGGGGAGCCGACCAGTAACCGCTGGTCCTTCCTGTCTAACAGGTGTGCGAGGGGCTGGTCCGCCAGCCTGTCTCGCCCTTATTGCGGCCGCCGCCTCCACGATGTCATCGTGCAGACTCAGGATCTGGTCCAGGTCCGCCACGTGACCTGCGTAGACCTCCGGGGTAAGGTCGGCTTCGGTAAGCGCCGCCATGGCCGCTTCCGCGTTGTTCAATCGTGAGCGGAGCTGATCCGCTCTTTCCAGTATAGCGGCCTCCCTGTCCTTCCGGGACAGGAGTCCACCGGCCGTCACAAACCATCTCAATTCGTTGGCGAGTGTCGCCCTAGCATTGGAGGCCTTCGCCATCGCGTCAAGTCACAAACAAACAAACAAATAAGAAAAGATAAAAAAGGTAAATAAAGAACAAGATCAAGCAACAACACGAAAAACCGCGGTAGGTATGAGAATGGCACAAACCCGGAACGCACGGTACAAACCGCAAACAAATACAAAAAGGTTACAAATATTCTTATACAAACAAACTAAGAAAAATCTAATAATTTTTACAAACAATTAATTATTTTTTACAAACGAACAAATAGAGGGTAGATAAACTACGCTCTGCTACCAGAAAATGTGCAGAGCAACTACGGTCTGCTGCCAGAAAATGTGCGCAGAGAGAATCCGGACAAACGAAGCGGCGGGAAGAATTCTGTACCGGAACTTCACCGGGAAAAAACCACCGGTAAAAATAAGTACCGGGAAAAAATCTCCACGCGGCACCACGTTTGCCCGACTAAAACCTAACTAACTTAACGCAGTCTGCTACCACCGTAGCTTATGAAGGGAGCTACAGGGCCCTATATAATAACCTAACCTATAAATTAATTACAATGGAAAACCACTTACCAAGCTAAATCTTCTTTCTCTTCGGATCCAAACTTGAGTGTCTTCGGGAAGGGGGAATTCCTAATCACCCTACCTAACCCATGAGATCTCAATTCCCCAGAACACATAAATAGATTTCTTCCCGAAATCGGCTCGGCAACAGATAGATGTGAGCGGGCAGCCACGCGTCACATCCCACAGGAGAAAGTCACAATGACGGGCACACAAACACAAAGTTCAATAGTTATTTAACAAACAGGAAATTCACCAATACAACTCAAGATAATTAGCAATCAAAGAACGCGGGACCTCTCGCGTATTAAAAATCAAACCGATATCGCATGGGACAATGGCGACCGTCCGCGAGCCATCTTACACGCGAGCAATGTGAGAACCCCAAAACGCCTGGCGGCGATAACAGGAAACGCCTGCGTTTAGTTTTACCCAATATATTACAAACACACGGGAACAGTGCTTTTTCTCGGGATGAAAGATACCCTATGTCCTTCTCCGTATTTCTAACTATGTATATGCAAAATTTCAGGAAGATTGGTTCAGTACATGAAGCGTGAAGAGGTAACAAACCAACAAACTCACTTTCGCATTTATAATATTTAGTTAGGATTAGGATAGTTAGGATTCAACATGTAAAATTTTATTCTAAGTCCCTGTCGCGATATTCTGGGAAAGAGACATTCTGCGTAAGAAACATTTTACGACTAGGGAGGGGGTTGATCAGATGTAACCGTCTGTTGTATTGTGTGCACGCAGGCCCGCCGGCCGGCCACGTCGCGCGCGGCGCGACATCGGGCGCGCGCGCTGGGCGCGGCGTGGGCGGGCGGCGTGGTGTGGCGCGCGTGGAGCGGCTGGGCGCGGCGCCGCTACCTGCTGCGGCTGTGGCAGCGGCTGCCCGCGCGGCACCGCTCGCCCGCGCTGGCCGCCTGGCCGCCGTGCCCGCAGCCCGCCCTGCTGGCCCGCACGGACTGCCTGCTGCGCCGCCTGCACCACCGCTGGCGCTGCCGGCTGTACCGCGCGCAGTTCGACCAGGTCGCCAGGAACCGCATGCGGGAGAAGGTCACCGCCAGCGCGCTCTTCAAGGTCATTGCTACCTACTATCAAATACTAGTAGTTCGCCGCGAACTTAGACCTCGCGATTATTAAGGCTTGGGCAAACCAAACGCAGTACAGTAGCAGCGCTGTTTGAATGCGGGCCCGCGCAAGTTGTGATACAAGAAACTCTATGAACTATGGTACACCAAATTTTAACGCGGGCCCGCGTTCAAACTGCTCCGCGCCGCGCCGCTCTGAAACTGCCGGACGACAAACCAGGCGGCGCGGGAGCGGGGCAGCAGCAGCGCACGCGCGGCGCAGCGCGGCTCGAGCGCGGGCCCGCGCTTCTGGATAACTATGGCGGCCATGTTAGTATGGCTCACCGGGGGCAGGGCGTTCGCAGTGCAGCGCGGCGCGTCAAAGGCAGTTGACGACTTTTGTATTTTTTTACAACTCCGTGATGGATTTCAGTGAAAAGTTAATCGAATTAGTGCGTAAAAATCAATGTTTGTGTGATTTTTGAGACAAATATTATATAAATATAACATACAAGGTGCTACATACGAAAATATGTGAAAATTTTATCCTAAAGACTTTCCAGGTTGAGACTTTCAGTGTTGCATTGACAATGATATTCCCCATATTCTTCTCTTCTTGTATTGATATCATAAACCCAAATTATTTTGTTTCGCCTTAGAGCCAAATTGCAGTATGAATCTTCTTTATCCGAGTCCGTGTCGTTCGACATCTTGTAGCGCTGCCTGCCTGACCCGTCATACTGAACGCAGTTTAAACGCGGTCCCGCGTTGCAACTGCTTTGAACCTGGCGCTGCGTTCAGTGTGCCCTCACCCGCGCTTCTACTGACCTGCTCTGCTACTGTCCCGCGTTTGGTTTGCCCAAGCCTTTACTTGCGTTTTTATTGATATACTCTGATTTCGACTTTTCTAACATAATTTAGTTCCCTAAATAAAATCTAGATGGCGTTATCCAAAGTTAGAACACGCTATGGTTTCGTTTGCTACATAATCGCAGACATTTTTATTAATATTTCAAAAACTACTGAACCGATTTTGATGCCCAACGAACTTGAAAATTCTATTGATATTTCCTACATGCCTACCAAATTTCATCAAAATTGGACCTTCGGTTCGGCAGTTATCGCGGTACAAACATACATACATACATACATACATACATACAAACAATGTGTTTCGCCCCCAACTCGATTTAGAGACCTTCGCTCGCTTCGCTCGCTCGGTCAATTATGATCGCTTATTCTATTGACCGTCATACGATTTAATAAATAAACCAGTTTGCGAACCATATAAATAAAATATAGTTTTCTACACACTACACAGTTCAACTGGCTAGAGTTTATTACATTTTGTATTATTTTAACACTAAAATGTCAACATTCAAATTCACAGCTAATTAAAGCCTGACTAGAAATATAAAAACCCTGAATTAGAGGCAGCACTTATGCGTTTTATATTGCAACATTATTGAAAGCAGTAGCGGATTTAAAGAGTGGAAGCACGGGGTCAGGGACCCCCCCCCCACCTCATTCCCCACATCCCCGACTACTATTTTGTATACATATGTACAGTGGAGGCAGGTTCCATAACAGTACATAATTATCAAATTAAGATTCGAGTTGTTAAAATAACACGATTTAGTAGTAATAGTTTCTTACAAGTTTATTTCCAAAAAAATTATCCGCCACCATTAGTGATGTTCCGTTCTCGAAATTTTCAAAGAACAAGCTGAAACGTCCTTACAAATTTCTCGGAAATATTCTCGAGAACAGAAAACGGTGCCCTTCCCATAGAAATAAAAATACTGGATCCGCCCTTGATCGAAAGTCAAACTTTGACAGGAGAAATGACAGACAGGTTTTTTAATTAATTGTCAGTGTAAGAAGTTAGTTCTACTGCTTTTCCGCAACATGGCGAGGGTTTTTATATTCCTGGTCAGGCTATACATGTTAATATACCAGCCAAATCAAAAATACTTCAATAAACAGGCACTTTTTCACGTCAAAAATAATTTCAAATATATTCGAGTCCCTGTCGCGATATTTTTCAAAAGAAACATTGTGAGAAAGAGACATTGCGAGAAAGAGACCATTTGCAACTGAAGCAATTTATATAGTACTAGCGGACTCGGCAGACATTGTCCTGTCCTGAATAACAGGTGTCCAATTAAGTTTTCCAACCATCCGGGAACCACAGATCTGTTTAGGAGGAATTAGTTTACAAATACACATACAGACGAATTATGTATTTCGGCGGGAAACCGGTCCGAATCAGGAGGTTCAGGAAGGATGACCAGACCGGTTTGCATAGCTACTTTTACATTAACTTTACAGAAAAGAATATGTGGGCACAAGTAACTAATTCAGATCGTATTAACTGTCAGGATGAGGGTATTTCTAAAATAACATGCTCAGCTGGTAAAAGAAAGGGTAGTGTACCCCTATTTCAGGTAACAGTTCAAAATACCGAGCGGTTCCTCGGATGAACTTGGATTACTAAACCATCCAACACTATCTCTCAAACACTACACAGAACAATGGCCGACATGACCATTGATAACAAGGAATACCTTTGAAAAAATTTCACGGTTATAGCAAGGCGCACCTCCCCACGCCTGCGGTGACCATCAATCTCTCTTAATCTGCGGGTCTAAAAGCGCCACTTTGACAGAATCACCATATTATCATACTATGAATTACATTGCATTTTGTAAAATGGCCACATAATGGTATTTCATAAAGTTACCTGCGCGGAATTCATATTTACCAAATCATCTGTTTGACATTTTTCTATGAAATTTCTTAAAATGGTCCAATTTGTATGAATTGTTTTTCTGTCAAATAGCCAATTTTAGGCAAATCATAAAAAGTTACTATTTAGCTTCATATTACAATTCATCGCTCATTCATCGTCTAAAGCACAGAGTACTTTGTAATATACGGAAAGGTTTTTAACGTTAATTTGATGCGGTTTTCACTATTGTATTAAAGAAATCTAAATTATTAAAATCTGGCGTAAGTTTCGTCTTGATACGCCGCTTAGAATCCGAGATATACGCGGACGAAGTCGCGGGCACAGGCTAATTTGAAATAAAATTACTTTCATAATGACATTTATTAACAACAAGCTGTGTCTGCCAACCAAACTCTGCTTCTCGCAGAACCGCTAGCTATGTTTATGCAAAATTTCATGAAGATTGTTTCATTAGAAAGCATGTTTAGCGGTAACGAACTACAACAAAAATGAAACATCCAATATAATAAAAATAATTATTATTTGAAAATTCAACAATAACAATAGCTTCACTTACGTCCTATTAATTATAAAAACAGTCTAAACTCAATTTTTTTCTTAATTCTCCTATCATGTAAACAATCTTCACAGTACTTTTTGTTGAATTTTGTTGAAAATAAATCAAATATTAGTTCAAACATGAAAGTAATTTCCTAAAAAGTATATTATTGTAAAATCACAAAAATACTTGGTAAAATTGTTTGTATAATAGGACAATTAGACAATTATGAATAAATGGACTTTATGTTAATCTTAATACCTTAAACAAAACTATTTTTATAATCACAGCCAGCCAATTTTCTTTAATTGATCTAGAAACTTACAGCAATGAACACAGAATAAAATAGTAATCATTTTACGTACAATATATTTTCACTAGCTTATAGGATACCAATGTTTTTGATTTGACCCTGTTATTATTTAAGAAAACAGTCTAATGTTAATCATAATATAACAAATATATTTATAAAATCACAGCCAATCAATCCCTTCAAATGATGGTTTGCAGGTTTGTGATTCAGATTTAAATATTTTAAGTATTGATGCGAGTCATGGTGGTGCAGACCATGACTCATTTGTTTGGAGTCACCATCCTATAAAACGCCATCTCGAAGAGGTCAATCAATCTGGAAATGAAACAGTTTGGTTGTTAGGTAAGTAAAATTCAAATATAAAAGCACATTTCATGACTTTTTATTTTATGTATTTTTTTTTGTTACTTTCAGGGGATTCAGGATATCCTTTGCGAGCTAGCCTTCTGACACCGATAGTAAACACAGACGCGTTAGCGTAACTCCCCAGAACGCTACTACACCGATCTACATTGCTTAGTCCGCAATACATTAAAGTACCACTCTTTGGGAGTTTTTGGTTGTGCCCAATCCTTCAGCATTTAATAAATTTGCCACCTCCTGCCACAGGCGCGGCGGGCAGACTCAGCTTTTCCTCTCGCACTATTATTATATCACCGAGCCCTAGCTAAATTGGGATGGCTTTCCAGGAACTCCACAAGGATGTTCCATTGTGATTCAGACACCCTAGCTATTCGTTTTTCTATTCCTACAGTATGTAAAGTTACACTGTAAACGTTATTTTTAATAAATAAAAATAAAAATATGTATTGTGTTTACTCACTTTGACCAGGAGGGTTCGTGTCCGGGAGGATATTTGACGAGGCACACATTTTTTATTACTATAAAAATACTAGAGAGGAAGTTGTTTGGCTCGATTGATAAGAATATGCAGAGAAAAAAATCACTACGTTTTAAGAATATGATATTAAGTTATGCATGACATTTTGACACATTTTGTAATGGTTGGCATTGCCCAACTAAAAAAATCATAATCAATTTATTTTTACATGTGCTTAAACGGCATCTTGTTTGTGTTTATTTAGTAAAACATAACAAAAAATATAATATACTATAAAATTTTACCCTTAAAACCTTGAAATATTTAAAAAAAAATATAATTTTGATTGAATCGTAAATTACCGGTTTTATTTTTTTGTTATGGCAATATTAAAACCAAATGTGAATCACAACATGAACTGAATTGAACGGGATTCATAAGTTAAAGTGGCTATTTTACAAAAAATATAGGAATCCCTTATGATCTGCAACGAATGCTGAAAATGAATTTCGTTTGGATGAATTGGTCAAAACGGCCTTTTTAGACCCCCTGATCTCCCACCGTGTTTTCACCAACCAACCTGATCAGAATTATCATTACACGGCTGATCTAATTTTAATTATCAAGCTAACTGACAGAGAGTACACCTGACCGCACCGAACGCGTGTCACAACCGGACTACTCTTTCTGTTTTCACAATTCGACTGTTTTATTGACTCACTGAAGTACAAATTAATTAGAGAGCAGATATTAACTTTAATAAATTAGTTATTGATCAGCTATTGCCTTTGCTTTTTATTCTCCGACATGTATAATTGTATATGTAGTAAGATATAATATAAATAATATAAGACCAAGGGTGGAGGTGTACTTATTGCCGTTAGAAAGGACTTGTCGGCCCAACTTGAGTCTGATATGTGTTCTAGTGCGGAAGATTTATGGATTAGTGTTAAAATTCCACAAAAAAAAGACTATGTCAAATTATATATTTGTGTACTTTACCTATGCACGCAGAATCGTGGTTTTACTTTCTCACAACAATTGCATAACTTTCTATTGAAACTTAATAGTATTGCCTATTCAAATGATGCGAATAGGTATTTGATAGTAGGTGATTTTAACATGAGCGACATAAGATGGATTTCATCACCGGACTATGCACATTTGTTGCCTTCTGGTGCTAGTAGTATCGATGAATGTTTTTTTATTGACGAGTTGGCCTTCCTTAACTTACGCCAGTATAATGGAATATTAAATGAATTTAATCGAATACTTGATTTAGTGCTTTGTAATGACGTTGTTACTGTCTCCAATTGTTTGACTCCGTTGGTGCCTATTGATGCAAATCATGCAGTTCTAGATATCTCAATGGATTGCATCGAAATAGCTCCACTCAAACCTGCCCCACTGGTCAAATATTTGTTTAACAAGGGTGACTATGATAGTATTGGTAGAGAGTTATCTTTAATTGATTGGGAATCTGAATTTGCTAGCAGATCCCTTGAGGAAGCAACAAGTTATTTTTATGAAGTTTTTACTTATTTACGTAATAAATACATACCCTCAAAATTAATAACTTCTGGTACTTATCCTATTTGGTATTCTTCGGCCTTGAAAAAAGCTATTAAAGAAAAAGATAAATTCCGCCGTAAGTATAAAATATATGGTAATCTTTCAGATTTGCATTCTTTTGAGGTATTGAGAGACAGGGTAAGGCATATGGAGCGTACATGTTTTAATACGTATATTGCATCGGTTGAAGATTCAATCAGTAAATCTCCTAAGCAGTTCTGGGCCTACTTTAAATCCAAATCAAAATCGAATGCCATTCCTAGTCGTGTGAAATATGATGACGTTGTGGCAGATACGGGTGAAGGAATATGTGAATTATTTTCACAATATTTTAAATCTAGTTTTTCGGATCCAGATCCTGTTGATTCACAATGTTTTAGTAGTTTGACTCCATCCGATACTTTGACTGATATTCACCTAATCGAAACTGATGAAAGCGAAGTATATAAATTAATCACCCAATTAGACCTATCTAAATCAGCTGGTCCTGATAATTTGCCTGCTCGCTTTCTTTTAGGTTGTGCCAAAGCAATTGCTAAACCTATTTCTCTTCTTTTTAATAAATCCTTTAAGGAGCACTGTGTTCCCGCAATTTGGAAGTCGGCCTATATTACACCTGTCCCTAAAAAGGGCTCAAAAACAGAAGTTAAGAATTTTAGACCGATTTCTAAACTATGCATAATCGCTAAATTGTTGGAAAGACTTACTTATAATCGTATTTTTCCAGCTCTTAAACAATCAATCAGTATAGAACAACATGGATTCCTGAAAGGACGTTCTACGACTTCTAATTTAATACTTCTTAATGACATAGTAACAGACTCGATGGAAAAGGGGTCTCAGGTCGATGTTGTCTATACTGATTACAGTAAGGCCTTTGATAGAATAAGTCATAACCTACTAATCAAAAAGTTATTCACTTTAGGCATTCGGGGCGATCTCCTTAGATGGTTCGCCTCATATTTGGAGAATAGAACACAAGCTGTAGTAATTAGCAACTACATTTCTAGTTGGGTTCCAGTTCCAAGTGGCGTCCCTCAGGGATCGCTGCTAGGACCATTGCTCTTTACTGTCTTTGTGAATGATATTCACAGTTGTTTTAAGTCATCACATCTTTTATGTTACGCGGATGACATGAAAGTTTTTCGCTCTATTTCATCAAGTGCCGATGTTGAGCTTCTACAACAGGACTTAGATCGCCTAGCCGACTATTGTACTCGTAATAATCTAGACTTGAACCCTGATAAATGTGCTGTTGTTACATTTACGCGTAAGCCTAATCCAATCGCCTCTAAATATTATCTTAATGGTACAGAAATCAAAAAACTTTCCGGCACTCGTGACTTAGGCGTTTTCCATGACTCAAAAATACTATTTGATACTCATATAGATACTATTATTAGAAAAGCTTTCAAATCTTTGGGTTTTGTCATTCGAAATTCTAAAAGCTTTAATAAAGCTAAAACTTTAAAGATTTTATATTGTACCTATGTAAGGAGTCATTTGGAATATGCGTGTCAAATCTGGAACCCAATGTATGAGACATATATATCTCGAATTGAGGCAATTCAAAAAAAGTTCTTACGCTATCTATGTTATCGATGTCATATCAATTACAGTTCCGACCAGTATCTTGAACTATGTGCAAAGCAACATCTCGTGCCTCTTGTTGTGAGACGAAAAGTAGCCGATTTGGTATTTTTTCTAAAGTCGTCAATGGTCTTGTAGATTGCCCTGACTTGCTTTCCAAAATAGGTTTTAGAGCCCCACCTAGACTATTGCGGTATAACCCCTTAATTTATACTCCTGTAGTTAACACTAATTATAGACAAAATTCTTATTTATGGAGAACAGGTAATTTATATAACAATATTTCATCTGAGGTGGATATTGATTTATTCAATTGTAGCATTCCCAGTTTAAGGCGCCTTCTGACTAACTTCTTCTTCCCAATTGATCCAGTCGACGGTCAACAGCTGCAACAGTGATACCTATTGATATAATCTTTATTAAATTATTATTATTTTTTCGCCCTTCTCACTGCGGGCGGCATCACTCTAATAATGTTTAAATTTAATTGTGATTTTTACCAGATCTTCTAGTTTTTTTATTAGCTTATTAAGATTATTGTTCAAAATTCGACTTTAACGCACTCATACACACTCATCCGTAGTAAAAGTTTGATAATAGTGTATGAATAATATGCATCTAGTCGTGAAGACCTCTAAATGACTGTATGTTTTTTTTATTGTTGTTTATGCATGTTAGGCTAAGTTGTTGGTTTTCCCAATAAATAAAAAAAAATAAAAAATAAAAAATAATTAGGTTACGGTCATTAGTTCGAACCAACCAAGCTGGAAGCGAGGCCGAAGGCCGAGCTTCCAGCTGGTTGGTTCCCCTATATATATATAGCTGCATTACCACTGACTCACTGATTGACATAATTAGTTTGTTCTACGGAACTCGGAACTGGGAAAAAGTAATGATGGGAAAGTGTGCAGTGAAGTAATGAGGCACCGGGAAAAATACGAAAGTGGAACTTGGAGCAGTTCCGGACTGATAGGGGGTACTGCCCGCGGAAACCATAATAGATAGGTGGGGGGTGCTCGACCAAATGTCATAGAGGACCCTGGGCAACGACCACAGCCGGCGGTAGTCTATGGTTTTTTTGACTTTTTTTTTTTTCTCCATACTAAATTTTGTTTTTTCATACAAACTTCATTGGGGATTTTAGGGGGGAAAACGGACTCGTAGACTTTTACCGCCATAGACAATTTTTTATGTTGAGACCGTGGGACCCCCCAACTGACAGGTATTTTTTTTTTTCGAAATTTTTTTCGACGAGTTTTGTATGGGCCAGCCAAGTCACCAGCCGGGGAGCCGAGGCCGAAGGCCGAGGCTCCGCGGCAAGCGAGGCCGAAGGCCGAGCTGCGTTTAAATCGAGGGCTGGGGGGGGCAGGAGCGAGGCCGAAGGCCGAGCTCCCCCCCCCAGCCGCGCAAGCGAGGCCGGAGGCCGAAGCTTGCGCCCGCGAGGCCGCAGGCCGAGCTGCGTCCAGGCGAGGCCGAAGGCCGAGCTCCGTCTCGTGCGAAAAGAATTGGGCGAGGCCGCAGGCCGAGCCATTCGTCTTTATGGATGACTTATTAATTTCATCCCGAACCACCAGTAACCAGCCGGGGAGCCGAGGCCGAAGGCCGAGGCTCCGCGGCAAGCGAGGCCGGAGGCCGAGCTGCGTTTAAAACGAGGGCTGGGGGGGGCAGGAGCGAGGCCGAAGGCCGAGCTCCCCCCCCCCAGCCGCGCAAGCGAGGCCGGAGGCCGAAGCTTGCGCCCGCGAGGCCGCAGGCCAAGCTGCGTCCAGGCGAGGCCGAAGGCCGAGCTCCGTCTCGTGCGACAAGAATTGGGCGAGGCCGAAGGCCGAGCCATTCATGGATGACGTGATGATAACAACTCATACTTCAAGTCACCAGCCGGGGAGCCGAGGCCGAAGGCCGAGGCTCCTCGGCAAGCGAGGCCGGAGGCCGAGCTGCGTATATGAATCCGAGAGGCGAGGCGAGGCCGGAGGCCGAGCCCCTCCTCCAGCCGGGGCAAGCGAGGCCGAAGGCCGAGCTTGCGCCGCCAGCGAGGCCGTAGGCCGAGCTGCGTTTTAACAGCAAAGAGCATAAGCCAAAGTACTCTTTCGGCTCTTCACCTAATCCCAACCGACAACATTTCTTTGTAGATGACTTTTTCATTATTTCCCAAACTTTTTTTCGTGCAATCGAAACTGCCCTTAAATAATTGCCCTGCACTGCACGCGAGGTGCTTGCACCTCGCGCAGCCACCAAAAACTAGTTTTATACCTATAAAACTGGAAGTAAATATAAGTTCATGTGTCCGCATTTGTCCAGGGTAGACACGCACTTGACCAATTATTTATTTATATCCTGGCAAAAACCATTATTTTTTTGCTTTAAAACAGAGTTATCGTCACTAAGTTTTCAGGACAATCTTTTGTCCAATATTTGCTTTAAAGCCCAATGTATTTGCTGTAAGTTTGTTTTTAGATAATGTATCTAAAGTCATTTGCCTAGAAGTGCGATAATTTTTGTATAGTGAGCAATGTGTCGTGACGTTTCCAGGACCGCAAGGTGACGTACGCGTGCAGCGTGTCGCACCCGTTCGTGGGCGACTACGTGCGCCTGCGCGCGTCGGCCGCCTGGCGCCGCGGCGCCGGCGCCGGGCCCGCCGACCGGTACGTCGTGTTCGCGGACGTCGTGGGCAAGGTGAGTGCCGGGTGTGGCAGTAGTGTAGCGAGCGAGGGGCAGCAGCGGCAGTGACGGGGTCTGGTCCCGCAGGTGGCGCGGTCGTCGGGGCGCGTGGCGCGCTGCCTGTGCGTGGTGTCGACGGGCGCGCTGCTGCTGCTGGAGCCGCGCTCGCTGCGTGTCAAGCGCCGCGTGCCCGCGCACGCCGTGCACGCGCTGTCGCTGTCGCCGCTGGCGGACGACGTGCTGGCCGTGCACGTGCGCGCGCACGCCGCGCCCGCGCCCGGCTGCCTGGCGCTCGCGGGCGAGGGCGCGGGCCGCCGCTGCGGGGACGTGCTGCTGCGCACGTGCCACGTGCTGGAGCTGGCCACCAAGCTGTTCCTGGTGGTGCAGAACGCGGTGGGCGCGCCGCCGCTCGTCAACATCGCGCCCGAGTTCGAGGCCGACTTCGGCCAGCAGACGGTGACCGTGGCGTTCCACGCGCTGGGCGAGGCCGGTGCGCCGGCGCGGCTGCTGCGCCGCGGCTCCCGGCTCGACGTGCTGCTCTGATGTGTTCCAAGCGACCTCTTATGATATACCTACATAGATACTAGCTCTCTCCTTTACATTTTAGAACGTCGCAATTCTAACAATCGCTTGTTTATTCCTAAGAAACGCCACATGTCCCATACGAAAACCTATAGGCCTGTTTCACCGGTTGTGTTATAAACTATCAATGTGTATAAAAACTCGTCCGTTATTAGCTGAGTGACTGACAGAAACCGCACAGCCGAAACCACTGAACATGGGACATATAACAATTTGAAATGAAATTTAACATATAAATTCCTGGGGGTGCTCCCCTAAGAAAGGATTTACCGAAAATTTAAGCGCGTATGAAATCGCGGGCAAAAGCTATTCGTTCGACTAGCTTTTGTCTTTCGTTTCGTTCTTACATAAGCAAACGGTGAAACAGTTCTTTATATATATAATTTTATATTTTTATTTAAACGTAATATTATATTATGTAATACATATAAAATTCCCCGTCGAGCTTTGCAAATCTCCAAATTGAGCAAAGACGGCGCTAATTTTTAAATGACGTAATTTTCATTTATAATGCATCATCGAATTCATTGATATATCAATGAATTCGATGATGCATTATATAATCGTTCTCACTCGCACAATTCACAAAGTCAAATTTGTATTGGTTATACCTGGTATAGGTAGCAATGCAACAGGCAAAGGGATAGACTAATGAATAATTCTCAACATTAATATCTCGAGAAACTCAGCGTTTCAACTAATCAGTTGTTGACTATTCAATGATTCAATGTGCCTTTTGAATTCCCTAAACCACAAGAACCTTTCCCCAACATTATCAACTTATCCAAAGTTTTGCGAGTGAACAAACGTTGAATTTCAACTTTATCCTGTATCTGTATTATTTGTATCTCTAATTGTGTAACGTACAAGCGTACAAGTTTGTTTCGTCCACTCACAGCATTTACTAGCCTTATCAGAATGGCAGAAAGTAGATTCAGTAAACTGACGTCTCTTTGTTGTATTTGATGTATTTAATTAAGTAACGGTTACGAGTATTATTTGTCGCGTGTTATCTTACATTTTTCACATTTTTACTTTAACGTTAAATGTGTCCAGTCGCTAGTCGTAGAATGTGTTCTTGTAGTTTTGAAATTGTATGATAAGATAAACGAATGCTGTCTGCTTCAGGCGGACAGCGGCCAAAGATATGAATTTAATCTTCAATGTTACTGCCATTATAATAGAAGACTCGTCTAAGATTTTATTTAGCCAATTTACTGAATCTAATTCGTTGTCTCATGTAGGAACGTGTAATTAGAGAACCTAAAAATAGTAAAATAATTAGTGATTACATATTCTTAGTGTAGGTAGTAGAAATTAGCTAGGCACTGAAAAACAATCAATTGTTATTTGGAAAGTGGACTGTTTGAAACATAGCTCGATCCTGGCGGACTAGAGACAAGTTTGGATAAATAAAACATACTTTTTAAATTAAATAAATGTCTTTTTCAAAATTAGGTTTAAGTACGAAGTTTTATTTTTTACTTTGATATTACACAATCTACTATTTTCTTGAATATTTAAAACAATCTCTATTCCGCTTAGTATACCAGCTGTATGGTGTGAAACTATTGTTATCGGGCTCTGTGGTGGCAGGCGAGTTTTTTTGTTTCCTTGATTTAATTGCCGCCAGCACTGAGCCACGATTGCGAGTTCGTTTGCGTGTGGCGAGTGATGATGATGACAGTTACACAAACTAATAATTAAGTATCAAAGTGCCAAAGCTAGCGGCGACATAGGCTAGTTCGCGGTGTCCCGGAGCGGCCGGGAACTATCGGATTAAGTTAAGCATGTACAGTACAAAGTGTAAGTTAGGTCGGTCGCTCGTGTCAGTGCCTGAGTGCCAGTAGCTGTTACAGATGATCTATATTGCTGTTACACTCACTGTTTGTTATGTCGGTGCGCTGCGCTCGTCAGCTCACTAGCTACGTAATGTGAGACCCGTCAGTATCTGGCGATCGCATACCAAACTACGATGGTCGATTGTTTTGTAATCCGAGTGGAAAACAAAGAAGACAGTGGATTTTATAAAAATATCATTTTAAGATATTTTAGAGTGAGCCATGTATTGACGTAGCACGTAGGTCACTCAGACCGACGCGAATTCCGCGCTATTGCGAAACTTGTATAAATGCGCCCTGCTCAGAGCTCAAGGTTTAAAAACGGCCACTTTGACGAAGCAGCATATGATCCATTTCCTAAGTATTCAAAAATGAACCTTATTCGACCGATAAGGCTCATTTTAAAATATTTAGGAAATGGATCATAGTCCGATTCATCAAAGTGGCGGTTTTAACCCCCCAGCTCATTAAGTCTTTCTCAAATACGCGGTGCGAGCGATTCGCAGATTGGCTTCGGTTTGACCGGGGGATAAAAGCTAAAATGGCCACTTTACTTTCACTCTAAATATGTATGTAAAAAATGAACCTTATGTAACTACTAATAAGGTTTATTTTAAATAATTTAGAAAATGAGAAATGAATCATATTCGGATTCCTCAATATGGCTATTTTCGACCCCCGAGCTTCACTGTGGCTGTGTTGTCGCGGACGAGGGCCGGGAGGGAGCGGCTGGCGGGTGCCATCGGCCGCTACAATGACAATTATTTTCTGTTGAATGAGACGTTGCGTGCATGTTATGTTTACAATAACTAAATATGGAAATGTTTTATCGTTTATAATAAAACCGAAAAAAAAATCAGTTTTTCATTAACAACCTGCCAAGCCGTTATGCTATCAATGAAAGGTAACCGCAGAATGAATGAAATACGAGTACAGACATAAAATTTTATTGCATTACATAACAAATACAGGGTACTTATACATGTATATATTTTAACAACCCTCATAGGCTCATAGATTTCTAGTATTTATATTGAACTAAAAGTATCTACTCACTTAACCAGCCTACCATAATAAGGAGACGTACACAAACGTGGATATGCTACACGTGGATGGAATTTATACGTTTGTAAAGTTAGGTAGGTTCGAAAGTAGGTTGATAGGTACTTACTGTGTTTTAATTTGGGATAAAATAATTAAATCTAATGGTAGGAGCAAAATAATACTGTCAATCTCAGTAAGTGAAGGCGACGAGGAAGCACCGGTCTTCTCGTTACACACTCTGCCCATTCTCGCAGACTACATATTATTATTATAGAGAGTACCTATATAAATAGAGAATAGGCCCAGTTTGGTCCATAACGAATCTACGAATATCTTGTTTTAGGCCGGAGTACTCCTGTGGTTATCAAAGGTAGATGGAAATACCTGCAGTATTAGGACTATCATTCCTCTTGTCCTGTATGATGGCAATGCGTCGCACGGTGATCAATTTCCGACTTTTAGCTGTAGTTAATTCAATTTCCTCAAATGACGGTACTTTAAAAAAAAATTGCCATCCTATCAGGTATATCTTATAGCATATAACTTTGTAATATAAAAGTCAGGAGTTGCTTCGTAACTGAAATATAAATTATCAAAGTTGTCATAAGCTGTGCTACGAATTAATTCAGTATTATTTCATTGTTTTTCCGCGCGCAATCGGACAGTGATAAAATAACTACTTATTTGCTGGACAAAATAAAAATGGTGCACATTGCTAAAGGTATGACCAACATTTTGAATGCTTTTGTATCAAGTTTTATGTTTTGAAAAAAAATATTAAGACTATAGATATTTTACTCAATTTCATTTCTTTAAAATGTCTTACATTCTAAGGAACATATTAGAACAAAAAATGTTTTTTTTACTACCTTCTACTCCCCGGCGAACAAAGTTTTCGATTTTCCAAGTGACGGTAAAGTACTGAAAAATCATAATTTATTTAGATGCGCCAAGATGTTTAATTGTATTTAACAGGTAATTAAGAAAAAACATTACGCCGATAGAAGCAAAAAAAAATTTTATTTAATTTTCTATCTGTTTGTTTGTCTGTTAGTACGCGCATTATTTATTTATTTCTAAACTTATTCTATTTTTACAGCTTTAGCCAATGCAATAGAAAAGCACATATGTACTTATGTAGGTATATCAATTATTTACAACATAACTTATTACATAAATAGCAACCTTTGTAAATTCACACTGAGTACACTGGAAGCTATCTATCCTATCCGCGATTATGTAAAAAGTACTGGGTGAAAGTTGATGCGGTTTTCTTAGTTGGGTTATTGATGGTCTAACTCAAGATCTGGCGTAGGTTTCATCTTGATACGCCGCCTGGAATCTGAGATATTATTAAAGTAAATAACGCGCGGACGAAGTCACGGGCAAAAGCTAATAAAATTGATAGAAATCAAGAAAAAATTATATAAATAATAGTTATTCATCAAATGAAAGCATTTTCACTAGTAAACTTTTTTTTCTCAAAAATGCTCGTAAATGTAGACATTATTATAGTAAAAAGTTGACAGGAAGTTTGTGATTCCTGGCTCATACATTACTTCCTGGCCTTAGGCCGGGTTTGTATGAAAATACATTCCTGGCCGCTGCTCAAAACTTGTCAATTCATCTGTCAATGTCACATTAATTATGTAACTTGTCATACAGCCAATTTTGCTACCGTCATAAAAAAAATGCATTCTTCGAGCTTCGAGCATATTAATCACAGTTTTTTTTTTATATTAAGAGTATTTAAGTCTGTGATATTAATGATTTTACGTTGTGAGAGAAAAAAATAAAATCTATGCTACATTTTTTGCGTAAAATATGACTGGACTGTATGATGTTTCCTTGTCACTAATTGACAATTAAATATTCAATTAAAAATATCCGAATATAACAAATATTACCGACATTATTTATTATTTTTTTATTCATTTATTTATTTGCATCTCTTTTTGTACATTTTTAAATTTATAGTATTACAAAAATCCTCTCCATCGAATCAAAAGAAAAATCATCGAAAGAAATCTCCTCACAATGCGGGCCGTGTCCAGGAGTATTCCTGGAGTTATTGATATTATTTTTATATTCATTTTTTATTTCTTTATGATTTCCTTACATTTATTGAGAAAAGCACTATACAATACTATACATGCATCGGCGGGAACTAGAATGTGCTGGACTCGTAATTATTTAAGGCCTCGCTAGCGCTCGGCCTTGAAACCTACTCGTCCAGCAAATTCTGACTTCCCGGCCTCTGCAGTAATGTACACCTAAAAGTCCAAAATTGATCACCGTGCGTCGTGCTGTAGTGCGTGGGTAAGTTATATAAGATAGAACAACACAATATATGTATACACCTAGAATAAATACCAACGAAAGGAACCTATAATTTTGTTGGGTATATTAAGTACCGTATTCGGTTAGTTAAAAAACGTTTTAATAACAATTATGCTACGAGTATATAACAAACCTTTTATAATTGAGTGGTACCTACATAAATGTACGAAATCGATTAGTCGTTGCGTATACTAAACATATATATATATCTATATAAGATTCCTCTTTTTGAACCACCATCGTCTTTAGGATTCTACCATGATTTTACTCGAGGGGGGCGGCAACAGCAGCTGTGCGAATGTGAGATTTGTTGCACTCCTCCGAATGATTTTTTTTCTATGTCTATGAAGTCCCCCCTAAAATCCTGGATCCGCCCTCGATACAAGTTATGTTACTTCATAGACATAGAATGTTTTTTTTTCTATGTCTATGAAGTAACATAACTTGTATCAAGGGCGGATCCAGGATTTTAGGGGGGGGGGGAGTGCAACAAATCCCACATCCGCACAGCTGTTGTTGCCGCTTTACCTATGGGTTACTCATAACAAAATAGAAATTAAATACTAGCTTTTGCCCGCTTTAGCTCGCCCGCGTGGTTTCCCACGAGAATAGTGCTTTTTCCCAGAATAAAAGGTGCCCTAAATCCAACTCAGTACTTCTATGTGTACAAACAAAATTTTAGGAAGATTGGTTCAGTAAATAAAACGTGAAGAGGTAACAATTTATAATATTAGTAAGGATGATTCACTACTATTTTGCACATTCTTATGCTACGAACTTTATAAAATTAGGACAATGTAAAATTACTCATTAGCCTGCAACCAGTACCCTAGTAGAACCCTGTGAATTTCGAAGCTGTCGAGATATGTGTATCGCTTTTTAGCACAACGTGCATAAGACGGAAGGGAGCATCCAACGTGTCAACTGTTTTTTTATTATAAATGACAGCAGTTCGCATGCAGTTTATATATAGTGAAACACAAAGCAAAGTTACACAGATATGTACTAAAAGCACAGGGTTACATGTTTACAAAGAACAGGGGTTGGACGAATACGAAACAAATGAGGGTGTAGGGTATGGCGTATGCGCCTCACTTGATGGAGCACGTGAACTGCGCGCGCAGCCGCCGCAGCGTCTCCGACGAGGACGTGCTCTGCGACAAACAGACAATAATTATATCCATGCTTGCTGCTTATTTAAAGCACAAAAATGCTTAACTAAATAAAAAAATAAACAAGAGGTACTTACCTTTAGAGGAGAGGTGTGATCATTGTCGTTTTGCATGTCGTCTGCATGTAGACGCACTGCAACATAAATTAAAACTCAATCTGAACGTATCATTAATGTCGATAAGGTTTCATTCTATTTTTGGGATAAATAAGCATCAATAATCTGTACCTATATCATACTTATATTAATTCTGTGCCTATATCAAAAAATGCTGTATCTTTGCCAACTATATTGCCTTTTTTATTTGTTTGAATCATGATAATAATATGTGTTCGCTTGCTTTATTCTCGTTTTCTACCATTCTGTAGTAACGAACGATTCGTTATTATTTACTTAGTTTAGAGTGGTTTAGATTAGTAAGAAAAGACGCAGACAAAAATAGTAGTAGACAGTTACCTCTGGGTTCGGGTGTGGGCGGAGCGTTGCCGTTGTCGTCGGGCGGGTGCGCGCCGCTGCCGCTGCTGGGCGGCGTGCCCGAGCTGACCCAGCCCGCGCCGGACCCTGATGCACCTGTGGTCACATTTTCTTGTTATATTCTAGATAAAACCTCAACAGTCTACGTGTGGGTAAGCGGAATATAAAACGTTAGTGAACGAAGTAAAATACAGCAACGGGGAGTGGTATTACTATTGCTAATTTTTAGGGTTCCGTACCTCAAAAGACAAAAACAGAACCTTTTTAAGATCACTTTGTGAGAGAGTTCGAGATCCCAAGGGCCCCAGACCATTCTATATTCTCAGTAACGTTGCTACGATGAGTACTTTGCTATGTCCTATACAGTTACAGTAGTTTCTGACAAGTTTATCATTTGGTCTTTGTGCAGGGCGGCAAAATTCCTCTTTTTGAACCAACCATAGGTATGTCTCACTCAATGCGGGGGCAACAGCAGCTGGGCTAATGTCGATTTTTTTGCACCAAGGTTGCACAGTAGTCCACCACTGCCCTTGTACCCCGCCCAGAAAAAATTCTGGAGCCATACCCTTTGTGCTGTTCCCGGTAGTTTTCTACCCGTTTACTGTGTTGTTATGTATGTTTTTTAACAACCTCGCATCTAAATATTTGCATCTACATATTGTACATAGTTTACGTACTGTCGGTGTGGTCAGTGCGTCGGGACAGTGATAGACTGGGCGAGGAGTCGAGCTCGAGCGAGGACTGCGAGGCGCACGAGTCGTCGTCGGTCTCCGAGCCCGAGTCGGAGCGCGACGGGCTGACGTCACGCGTCGCCGGGCTGACGTCACGCCTCGCCGCGTCCGCCACCGCCACCGCCGCCGCCCTGGCTCCTGCCATTGACGAGCTCGACGTCGACTCGTCCGCTTCCTGCTCCATACCCTCCTGAGACAATACAAACACCTTCGATACAATTTTGGAGAAAGACGAGACAAAAGATACAAGCGAGGCCTTCGCGTGCAGACGAAGGACAGTCCTTGACATGCATACAATGTTATGTGCGGTGCGCTACTATTCATACAACGTATTTTATATAGCACGCAGATGCAAATGATAAAAGCACGCAGAGAACTGTCTCGTCTTCGCAGACCTTTTGAAGTACTTGCCTAATCGGCGGCTGGCTACGTGGCTACATTATGCGTTTATACCGTTGAACCTAGAGCAGCAACACTGAGCATGCGTACATACGTGTGACGAGCCCATCGCCACGTCGCCGACGGCGAGGCGCGGACGACGGCGCCGCGCGGGCGACGCGAGCGGCCGCACCGGGCTGCTGTCCGCGCTGGAGCTGCCCGCGAGGCGAGGCTCTGGGAAACGAGGAGTGCACACTATAATAGTTTCGTTATAATAAAGTTACATCTACAATTATTAAACCTATAAAATAATAAAATGCCAGATTTACGAATATCTATCGTATGTAATGTTTAAAGTTGCAGGAAACAATACCACAGTTCAAGTTGATGGTATATCCAGGAGAACGTCCGACTGGGGAGGGTGGAGTCGGCGGGGTGGGGGGCGCGGCGGCGGGCGCGGCCGACACCTTGTGCTGCAGCAGCGAGTAGAAGCCGCGGGCCGTCGCGTTGTGTGGCTCGTACTGCAGGATCAGGCGACAGTACTTCAGTGCCTCCGAGTACTGCCGCTGCATGATGGCCGATAGAAACTGCGCACAAAACCACAGTTTTAAGAGTAAGACAATAATCTACTCGCCATTGAAATAGATTTCACTGAATCAATGACAACTAGAATAGAACTTACCTCTGCCAGGAACTCACTAGGTGCAGATGCTGGGTCGTTGCCGTCGGAACCTTCCTCGGAATTGCGGGGAACGTGGTCCATGGTGTTGCGCTGTGCCGGGAGCGTGACCACGAGGCGGCGAGTTGACGGCGCGTGCGTCTCGGGGCGCGTCTGCGTGAGCTGCAGCGCGGCGATGGAGGCGGTGGCGAGCGCGGGCTGCGTGGGCGCGGGCGGGGCCAGCTGCCGCCGCGCCACGGGGACGGCGGCGGCGGGCTCGGCCGCGGCGGCGCCGGCCGGTACAGCCGCGCGTTCGGCACCGGCCGCTTGTACACTCGCTTGCGACGTCTGCCGCGGCCCTCCGCGCGCTTGCTCTTCTTGGCCAATGGCTTCTTAGGAGGGCCTGGATAGCTAAGGAAACACCGACAGCGTTACGTAGAATTACGATAGAGGTGGACTTATTAAACAAGTGCACGAAATATTACAAAGGAAGCAATACTTACAGCCTAGGATTGGGTGTGTAGGAGGAGCGCCAACGGCTCTGTCTGCCTGGCGAGCTAGCGAGAGCGCGGCGCAGGAGTCGGGGAGCGCCCAAGTCAATTACGTCGTCAGCCTCGTCTTCTGGAATTCCAATTGGCCTGAAAAAAAATGACATATGGACATGGTCTTTCTATATAAATTAAATATTTGTCCTGAAATATTGTATGAATTTACCGCTCGCCGGAGTTGCCAGGCTTGTGGTCGCGGGCCGCCTTCACCACGAACTGATCCGCATGCAGGGCGCTAGCTGCGGGCGGCGCCGGCGCACCGCCACCGCCACTTCTGCTTACAAAGTTGCATTTTATTTTTCATACATTTACTAACTACCTGTTGTTAGAGTTCCAACTTGATGGAAATATTTAGACGTTCTGTCAGACATAGGGAAATTGATTACCTACTCGTATCCTACCCGACGAATTGGATCCCACCAAAACATTCATGTAAAGTGCTGCCAAGAGGAGACCATAATGTAAAATAAATAATACTATCAATTTCACGATCCCTCACGATCGTGAGCACCCTGAAAAACCTATTTTCAGTTTTCCTATATTTTTTCAGTAGGTAAGTTGTAATAAATTATTTCGCTATTTTTATAATACATTTTTTGAATTTCGGTTTCGCCCATAAATCCAAGAGTTTCGATCGGACTCTATTAACTATAGATAGGTACTCGTACGTAATAAATGTATAATTCGAGATAAAGTAGATAAAGTAAATTTATTCATAATTGTCCT
>CM031587.1:12149335-12206540 GCA_018467065.1 Ephestia elutella | reverse complement strand
GTACTCATAGAGCTATTTTGACAACTCACAATGCTGGAGTTAAAGAACAGCAACAACGCAGCAATGTTAGATAAAATTTCAAGAAAACCCATTCATTTCAAAACAATAATTAAGCCTAGGTTGTAAGGACCATGAAGCGGTGGTGGCCGAGTGGAAGGGCGCTCGCCTGTGGATGCAAAATCCAAGGTTCGAATCCTGCCCGGGCTACATGAGTTTGTATACCAATCTGACTCATGTTAGTTTTCATCGACCACCACTTGCTTCCGGTGAAGGAAAACATCGCGAGGAAACCTGCACTCTGGTTGATGATTATCAGCTAGTGTGTGAAATGGAGAAGGCAATGGCAAACCACTCCATTAATATTGCCAAGAGAGTCGTTGTGTGTGTTTCAGAAAGTATTGTTTACAAAAATAGTTTATTTTTTGCTTTTGTATTTTATTGATTTAGAAGGCCCAAGTTTCCAGATATTATAGCTTAAACTTTCATTATTGAAGTGTCTTATTGCTGTTTGCTTATCTCTTCTGTATAATATTTTCATGTTATAAAACTCCATGTACTCGTCCTTTGGACACGCAGGTTAATTAGAAAATGCAATTACAAATTAAAATTCAGGTCCTAGACTTCCTTTAAAAATAAGGTCAGAGTTTGTGAGGATGTTTGTTACTCAATCACGCAAAATCTACTGGACGGATATTGATTAAATTTGGTATACGGGTAGAAAAATACCGGGAATAGCACATAGGGTACTTTTTATCCCGAAATTCCCACGGGAGCGAAGCCCCGGGCGTGGCTAGTGTTAATTAAAAAGTAAGCAACAAAAACTATTCACCCACCACCATTTTTCAAGTCATTGCTCATCTGAGCATCAGGTGCATCTGACAGATGTCTGCCCTCACTCGTAGGTGCAGACATCTGGCGGAATATTTTAATAATTTTCAGTCAATATTATATTTAACAAGCTAATTGTTAAAAAATAAAAAACACGACGGACAACTCACGGAATAAATTACTTGGTTACTTTATTGACTTCGTAGTTAACGAGCATTTTTAATAAAGTTTTTGGTTTTTTATAAATTTTCACGACTTTGATGATTAATTTTTGTGAATTTGATCCTGTCATAGAAAAGTGAAAATATATTCTTTACTAGCCACGCCCCGGGGCTACGCTCCCGTAGGAATTTCTGGAAAAAAATACCCTATGTGCTATTTACTGTATTTATCTACCCTTATACCAAACATTGATATCCGTCCACTAGGTTTTACGTGATTGAGTAACAAGCATCCTCACAAACTCACATCCAAACTTTCGCAATAATAATATTAGTATGATTGTTTGCAGCCACTCCACAAGATAACAGCCAGCAGTTGCTGTCTCCGCCGGCTTCAAATCCTAACACCACCATGTTGTCCACAACCACCGGCCTCAGCAGCGCTCCGGATAGCGATGGCCGGTACCACGGCACTGAGCTAGTCATGCTTTATGATTACAAGGTAAGTACGTGGTATTTTAAATATTTTATTTATAACTTGAAAATTTTAGGGGAACTGAGGCCATGTCATTTTCTTTGGCCATGTGGAGTGAACAAAATTTACTATATACAAAAATTATTTAAATTTCGAACAACTGGCAAATTCGCACCCAAAACCCATGTGGAATAAAGTATATAAAAAAAATATTAATTTCGAATCGGGAACGAACTTGCTCAGAAACCTAGATTATTGAAAAATAACATTAACTTTTTTGCTTCCGCTTTTCCTATTTTCGTTGCACGTGTGAAATTAAAAATTAAAATTCTATCTTTCAAAATAAATCCGTAAGTGTATTTTGTTTAAAACATGCCTGAAAACTAAAAGGTCTAACTTAAAATCTGACATAGCGTTTCCCCGCTGAAACCCAGACATTTCAACAATAGTAACTTACGCGTGGACGAAGTCGCGAGCATAAGCTTATGTTCGCGACTTCGTCCGCGTAAATGTTGTTCAACGTTGTTTAGGTTAACTTTAATAAACAACATTAATTCGGCCCGTGCTTACACTCGCTCACCACAAAATTCTTCAATGATAAACTAGCACATTTTTAACGAGCTCTCAACAAACTATTTCAATAGTCCAAACGCTTATTTGAAATGAAGTTTAGGCATAACGCGACTTCAACATTTTTGAGAAACAGTAATGATTTTACGGTAATTTTGTCAATATGTGTGCGAGTTTGTTCCGGGCTTCGTTGATTTATTTGAATTTTTTTGTAGAGCTTTTTTGATTGGGGGAAAATTGGGGAAGTTTGCTGTAGCCTGGAAATACCTCAAGGTTCGTTACACTTGACTTCTAGTCCTTTTTTCCTATTTCGTTAAAAAAATTCAGAGCTTTCAAATTGCCAAAGGGGTTTGGGTAAAGTTGGTGTCATTTTTTGATTTCGCGGCCACTCTCCTACCAATGTTATTATGATCATATCAAGGAGAACAAACTGTTTTATCCCTACAATGTACTCCCGTACATTAGCTGAACTGGCCCAGACATTGCCATCGTGACCGGCAATCGCAGCTTTTGTAACACATCTGGAGGCCATTAACTGTTTATCAACGTAATCTTGCCAGCTCATTTTGATAGAGTTCGATTAAAAATAAAACTACTTGGCTAAATCACAATTTTCTCTTCACAACGAGCAAACGCTCCACACGAACAAAAAGCACTGCGGTTCAAAATCAAAATGGCAGCGTACTGTGTCATAGACAATACAGACAGGAAGTATAATGCTACCAACGTTTCGAATAAGTCAATAGTCTGTTGGATATCAGCTATTTGCTGGTAGAAAGCATCTGGTCTCTGCTTCGGTTGCTGAACGAAGACTTGTTGCGTTCTCGGCTTTTGTATACTGAAGTATTCTTGTGTGACTGTTCGCGGTCCTTGTTTTTGTGGCCACAGGAAATGCACAAATGGGGACCGAGACTAACGCAGCAAGAGACGAGGTGCGCATAGGCATTTTACATATGAAAGACAGTGGGCCCTATTTTTGAAAGTATGACATACCGCTGAAAACGAATAGACTATTATGTCGCACTCGTCCTACTATGTCACTAAAAACATAAAAGCCGTATTTTTGAAATCACTCGTCCAGCAATGTTGCCAGTGATATGAAAATAATGCGAGAAATAATTTCGGCTCCATTCTACGCAACGAAAACCGAATCGGTAACGAATCGTAAAAAAAATGTTCGTAAATTTTCAATCAAAGAGAACGTAAGCGTTAAACGGAACGCAAAATTGAAAATTCTTATAGACTCCATCTATATCAGTATCCGGTTGTCTGTCATTCATGATTTTGACGTAAAAAACGTTCGACCACCAAATCATACGGAAACGAGTGGTCTAGACCACTCGTTGAGAATTATTCGACATAGACAATTCAAAAATACGGAATAATGGATATCGAATGAAAAATCATTCGGCTCACGCTTTTTTGGTGAGTCACACTTTCAAAAATAGGGCCCAGTGTCCGCATAGGGAGGGGAGCGGGGGACGTATACTTACCGTAGACAGAAATTAAAAAATGAACTCTTATAGGATAGATATACGACTTATTTTATCTTATTTTAACAAACTGTATAGCCACCTATTGGCCAGTAGCAGAATTATTTTCGTAAACTGTTTTATCAGTTCTCTTGAGTTCTGCTATTACTCACTAGATGGCTGTACTGACAGGCCCGTATACACCGCTGTGGGAATAATTACATAAAAATACTTACGAGTGAAAATATTACTTATATCGCATGATTCCTTGTTGTGTGTGTTAACTTAATGTGAAATAGGTATAATTAAATATCAAATTTTACATAATGTCTTCAAATGTCATCAACAAAATAAAAGATGAACAAAATAAAATTAACTATGTTTATGACCATAACAATTATGACAAATCCATAATGATAAACCATTTTAAAAAAAATCTGTATGACAATCTATGATTCTGAATTTAGTAGAGATGAGCATAAGTTAGTTGCGGTCCCTATGTGCTATTCCCGGTATTTTTCTGTCCGTATACCATATTTCATCGAAATCCGTCCAGTAGATTTGCGTGATTGAGTAACAAACATCCTCACAAATTCACGAACTCACATCCAAACTTTCGCATTTATAATATTAGTAGGAAGTAGGACATTAGTAGGATTCTCAGAACCCCTGCGCAGGGGATCTTAAGACTATTCCGTATGTAAGAGTTGCAACACACAATATAGAGAGCACAGAAAAATACGTCATGTAAATCAGAAAGGGGAGCTTTTTCCTAACAGATAAAAAAATCAGAAAGATGTTAGCAATTTTAAAACTTTTTACAAACTTTTTCTACAATGTAAATAAATTAATTGGAAACATTAAGCATTTTTATCTTGTATCCTTTGGACACAATAAGAAAAATACCTGTGAAAATAAGTACGAATATTTGCCTTGTATTTTAAAGCTTGATTAACATTAATATCACAGCAAAACAACAAGAAATCTGTTTGTTTTATATGACAATGAATGTTGCTATAAAAATACGTTATTAACATTCGAATTCGAGCTGAAAACAAATCTGTACATACTTGTTACCATTGAGCAATAAATATTTACTAAGTAAATTTATTTAATTGATAACTTTATCTTTCATCCCGGAATTCCTACAGTTACCTAAGACCAAAAGGAACCCCATGTATGATGAACCCCATGAGCTAGTAAAATTTGTTAAAGCATCTATGAAACGGAGTAGCGTTTTAATGGCCGACTATTTCCATCTCATTCGTACCTGCAGTTACTCGTATAAGTGCATATCTATCGGTACCTCCGTTTTGACATTTGTCTCTAACCCTGTATATAGGTATATGTGGCCCTACCAAATGCCTACCAAAAATGCTATTAGGGACAGTTTCTTTCTGTTTTAATTATTATAAAACAGAAATTAAAAACAGTGTTCAAAATTTAAAACACTTTATTCGGATGTACCCTCGTCTTCGAGCAACAAGGACTTCCGCGCGCGGCCCGGAAGGGAGGCGCCATAGATGTCTTTCCCCTCTGGCAAAAGCTTAGGTCCAGGTGGACTTGAGCGTTTATAAAAAGTGTTTGCATTCGGACTTTTCGCTAGACAGAATCCATCAGTCAGTGTGAATGACACATAGGCTGCAATACAAAAAAATCCGAATTGTTCAATTTTTGTGCTGCAAAAAAGAGGTCTGGGACATCTATTTTACAGAAAGATGGTGTTACATTTCTCTAGTAAGTAAATTCTTATCATATGATTATAAATTAAACAAAAAATTCATACATTTTATTATAATGTCATTGTTGGATTTGTTTACCAACATCAGTCCGGTCGCCTATAGAAACACGGATTTGTCGAGTGATAATTCCGTCCAACATCTAGATTTAGTGATGTTACTTTGCTTACATTGTGTGTTGTAGTCCTGTATCGATAAACTGCGATAGGTATAGTTTTAAATTGTTGTATGTTGTAACGTGTATTTTCTTATTTTTTTACAGCTTTCCTAAAAATACCTACTTAGAGATGTGTGTATGGAAAAACTTGTGCAACAACTAGCAAACCTGGGATGCCAAAAAGACAAGTCCCGTTTGTTAAGCTCATTATAAGGCATCTGATTTCCACGAATGGTGTAAGTCAGCTCGGATAAACAAGACTAAATTGAACTAGAGAAAATTATTAGGAATATTTGTTTAGATAATTTAAATTTTAGAAGTATTCCTTTCTTGTCTTTGTCGTACTTAACTAATAAACGTGATAACTTTGCAACTGTGATTTTATTTATTACTAGCTTTCGCCCGCGGCTTCGCCCGCGTGGATTTCCCACGGGAACAGTGCTTTTTCCCGGGATGAAAGGTACCCTATGTCCTTCTCCGTATTTCCAGCTATGTGTATGCGAAAATTCAAGAAGATTGTTTCAGTAGATAAAGTGTCAAAAGGAACAAACAAACAAACAAACAAACAAACTCACTTTCGCATTTATAATATGTAGTTAGGTTATGCTAATTCTGCGAAGTGCACACTCTGCGAAGTGCACCAATTGCGAAAACCACCTTTTGTTCGAGTGTACGTTTTGCGAAGTGCACATTCTACGTCAGACCCACAGATAGAATCACTAGTGTATAAAAAATGCAAATTACTGCTAGAGCCCCGGGTATGTCATTCATAAGAACGTATCCATATTTCCATACCTCCTTAGCAATAAATATTATAAATGCGAAGTAATACTGTTATACTCACGGCTAAACCACTCCACAGATTTTATTAAAGCTATTGATTTTAACAAATAAATATTTCTATTTCTATTGATTATATAGTTTAAGGCCCGAGAAATTCGATAAATTATAATTCATCGATAATGCAGAATTACATTTTTGCCATTCACTATTGAAAACAAAGTCAAAAATATGTTAATGTGTGTTCTGTCTTATATTCGTACACAAAAATCTGACGGGTGGTGACAGATTTGTCAATGTATTGTTTTATTTTTCATATGTGGTGTCGATTTCATTATGTATGTGTGTACCGAACAGCGCTTGCGTGAATTTCCCTCCCCCCGCAAAAAATGCCAGAAAGATTTGAATTTAAACATGTCGCTATGGCTTCTCCCTCCGTAAGGAGTCCGTGTTGCTCTATGACCCTCGTAGATTTGAATGTCATTTCCGTTTATTATACGTAGGAAATTCGTAGGTAAGAAGAACCATGCATTACTGATTAAGCTGAAGTTATTAAATCAAATCATCTGCTTTTTTTAAATCAATAACTATACAGGCTCATATTGCAACGGCACATGATAACTTGTACAATAGTTAGTGTTTGAATAATATGCATTAGTTGAATTAAATATCCGCTGTATTAATAATATTGTTGACCATTAATGAGTGTATTGTGATTTATTTTTTTGTTTCAGATACTGTCCACGCTTAGCTTTTTAGGCACAGGCAGTTACCAAACAATAATTGGGCAAGATTGGTTGATGCCTCTGAGCCAACCAAGTATTAGCAGATGTTTAGAAGAAGTTGTTGATGCGTTACTGAGTGATTGACAGACAACGCACAGCCAAAACTACTGGGCGTATGAAGAAATTTTGCATTTAGATTCCTTAGGAAATTTGGAGCACTACGAGAGGGTTTCACGAAATTCCCCCGGGAAAGTCCCGGACCCATGTTAATAATATGATTTATTTTCTCACCACAATATTCAGAACTTAATCTATTAGTATAACTAGGGTACAATACAGACTTTTTGTCTAGTTTAGGCACCAGTCTCCCACAATATCAATATGTATTAATTAATTGTACCCTAGTTATACTGATAGAATAAGTTCTAAATATTGTGGTGAGAAAATAAATTATGCCAGTGTCTGTATAATTGACCGAGCGAGCGAAGCGAGCGAAGGTCTCTAAATCGAGTTGGGGGCGAAACACATTGTTTGTATGTATGTATGTATGTATGTATGTATGTTTGTACCACGATAACTGCCCAACCGATGGTCCGATTTTGATGAAATTTGGTAGGCATGTAGGAAATATCAATAGAATTTTTAAGTTCGTTGGGCATCAAAATCGGTTCAGTAGTTTTTGAAATATTAATAAAAATGTCCGCGATTACGTAGCAAACGAAACCATAGCGTGTTCTAACTTTGGATAGCGCCATCTACATTTTACTTAGGAACTGAATTAGTTAGAAAAGTCGAAATCAGATCTAAGCAACGGTTGTAGACTTGTAGATGATTTGTAAGGTACACCCTCATATTACAAATTACTAGTAGTTCGCCGCGAACTTAGACCTCGCGATTATTACTCGCGTTTTTATTGATTTACTCTTACGTATGTATGTATGTATGATTGAAGAGTGCTGATGAAAAATCACAGTTAAAAAAATAGTATAATTTACAATATAAAAAAATTGGAAGACCTCTTAATAGCCCAGGCGCTAAAATAGTATCAATCAATCATCGAAATATATAAAATCTTGCGTTAGGGAGTGACTGACTGAGCTGACTGACTTACAGACAATGTACAGCCGAAAACGCCTGGGCATACGAAGCTGAAATTATCATTTAACTGTAACACGAATTGTATTTTCTTTTATGTAAATTATACATATAAATTATTTTTACCAAACGACTAACGAGACGAACGACCAAACCAAACAAACAACAATATGAATTAGACAACAACAACCGAAATTTACCACCACAAGACAATACTATGAAAAACGGTACCTATTTGGTTCTTATGAAATTTAAAAAAATCTTACTAAACTGATGTACAAATTAAAGAAACTGTTCAGCGCCATCTAGTGAACTATTACGAACTAAAATGGCAATATCTATATCTATACATATAATAAAACAGTAAAAATATTTTGTCTCTACATTTAGTATTTTTGACTAAAATGTATAGAGGGACACTTAAAAAGAACAATAGAAGCAAAAAAAAATTTTTGGAATTTCTTGTCTGTCTGTCTGTATGTATGTACGCGTTTCACGCACAAACTACTGGACGGATTTGAATGAAACTTTTTTGTTGTATAGCTACTAAGCCTGGGCAACATATAGGCTATAATTGATTTTGAAAACTGGAACACCTGATGAAGAACCATAGCTTTTATTTTATAAAGTTTTGTTTCATCAAATAACCCCTTTGACAAAAACATAATTTTACAAACCTACTATAGGTAAATTATTAATCAAGGGCTGGCAGCTTCTTTGGCCAAAAGCTAAGCAATGCCAATGGCAAAAATAACCTAAACCTAACGTTTTTTCAACCCTCAAAATCTTTCCGGGTGGTCATAAAAAAAATAACCTAAACCTAACTTCTTCTCCGCCCTCAAAGTCTTTCCGGGTGGTTATAAAAAAAACCTGAACCTAACTTCTTTTCCGCCCTCAGTCTTTCTGGGTGGTCATAAAAAAAAATAACCTGAACCTAACTTCTTTTACGCCCTCAAAGTCTTTCCGGGTGGTCATAAAAAAAAATAACCTGAACCTAACTTCTTTTCCGTCCTCAAAGTCTTTCTGGGTGGTCATAAAAAAATAACCTGAACCTCACTTCTTTTCCTCCCTCAAAGTCTTTCGGGTGGTCATAAAAAATAACCTGGACATAACTTCTTTTCCGCCCTCAAAGTCTTTTCCAAAGGTGGTTTCTTTTCCAAATAAAAAAATAACCTGGACCTAACTTCTTTCCCGCCCTCAAAGTCTTTATCAAAGGTGGTAAAACAAAATAACCCGAACCCAAATTATAATCTGCCCTCAAGTCTTTCCAGGTGGTCATAAAAAAAAATAACCTGAACCTAACTTACAGCTCAGATCGTTTGGAGACAAACTTTTTTTTTGTTATTAAAAAAATAAAAATTGTTTATTTACTCCACAACAAATGTTGGACTACATTACATAGGTATGTGATAAACATTAATTAAATTTAATACCATAAAGGACAGTATCGTTGTGGAGATCTGGTGCCCGCGCTAGGTATCAAAGATCCTGTGTTGCAGGTTACCAGGTCCCCCACCCGGTATGACACAATAAAAGGTATTAGCATGTTGATATCATGTCACAATACGATTTGTGAGTTAATTTACAAATAAAAGACGAGTAATGACTTCTGTACCTAACCCTACGATGAAAATCTTGGGATCAGTAAGTTTAAACTTGAAACTTCATATCTTCTAGTTTTGGTAAATAATATTTATCAAACGATGTACATATTTGCCATAAGATATTTTGTCTAACGTTGTTTTACCAATTGAAAATTTAGTTAAATAATTTGTTTGTAAAATGATCCATTTTTAAATGGATGAGTTTGTCAAAGCATATGTTTTTCAAATGTATAGTTTTACAAGCGTTGTTTATAAAATGATTGTTTTTTAAATAATAATTTGTAATATGAGGGTGTACCTTACAAATCATCTACAAGTCTACAACCGCTGCTTAGATCTGATTTAGACTTTTCTAACTAATTCAGTTCCCTAAGTAAAATGTAGATGGCGCTATCCAAAGTTAGAACACGCTATGGTTTCGTTTGCTACGTAATCGCGGACATTTTTATTAATATTTCAAAAACTACTGAACCGATTTTGATGCCCAACGAACTTGAAAATTCTATTGATATTTCCTACATGCCTACCAAATTTCATCAAAATCGGACCATCGGTTGGGCAGTTATCGCGGTACAAACATACATACATACATACATACATACATACATACATACATACATACATACATACATACAAACAATGTGTTTCGCCCCCAACTCGATTTAGAGACCTTCGCTCGCTTCGCTCGCTCGGTCAATTATTTAAAAAACAATCATTTTATAAACAACGCTTATAAAACTATACATTTGTAAAACATATGCTTTGACAAACTCATCCATTTAAAAATGTAATTTTTTTTTATATGTAATTTAATTTTACAAACTAATTACTAGACAAATATTGTTTTTTTTTTTTTCAAATTGTCATTTTACAAACAAATTATTTAACTAAATTTTCAATTGGTAAAACAACGTTAGACAAAATATCTTATGGCAAATACATCGTTTGATAAATATTATTTACCAAAACTAGAAGATATGAAGTTTCAAGTTTAAACTTACTGATCCCAAGATTTTCATCGTAGGGTTAGGTACAGAAGTCATTACTCGTCTTTTATTTGTAAATTAACTCAAAAATCGTATTGTGACATGATATCAACATGCTAATACCTTTTATTGTGTCACACCGGGTGGACCTGGTAAGCTGCAACACAGGATCTTTGATACCTAGCGCGGGCACCAGATCTTCACAACGATACTGTCCTTTATGGTATTAAATTTAATTAATGTTTATCACATACGTATGTAATGCAGTCCAAGGCCATTTGTTGTGGAGTAAATAAACTATTTATATTTAAAAAAAAAAAAAGAAAGTCTCCAAACGATCTGAGCTGTAAGTTAGGTTCAGGTTATTTTTTTATGACTACCCAGAAAGATTTGAGGACAGAAAATAAGTTGGGTTCAGGTTATTTTTATTATGACCACCTGGAAAGACTTGAGGGCAGATTATAAGTTGGGTTCGGGTTATTTTTTTTACCACCTTTGGAAAAGACTTTGAGGGCGGAAAAGAAGTTAGGTCCAGGTTATTTTTTTATATGGAAAAGAAACCACCTTTGGAAAAGACTTTGAGGGCGGAAAAGAAGTTAGGTCCAGGTTATTTTTTTATTGACCACCCGAAAGTCTTTGAGAGCGGAAAAGAAGTTAGGTTCAGGTAATGTTTTTTATGACCACCCGGAAAGACTTGCAGAGGGGAGAAGAAGTTAGGTTTAGGTTATTTTTTTATGACCACCCAGAAAGACTTTGAGGGCGGAAAAGAAGTTAGGTTCAGGTTATTTTTTTTTATGAACACCCAGAAAGACTGAGGGCGGAAAAGAAGTTAGGTACAGGTTTTTTTTTTATAACCACCCGGAAAGACTTTGAGGGCGGAGAAGAAGTTAGGTTTAGGTTATTTTTTTTTATGACCACCCAGAAAGACTTAGGGCGGAAAAGAAGTTAGGTTCAGGTTTTTTTTTTTTATAACCACCCGGAAAGACTTTGAGGGTTGACAAAACGTTCTAATTCATATTGTTGTTTGTTTGTTTGGATTGGTCGTTCGTCTCGTTAGTCGTTTGGTAAAAATAATTTATATGTATAATTTACATAAAAGAAAATACAAGTCGTGTTACAGTTAAATAATAATTTCAGCTTCGTATGCCCAGTCGTTTTCGGCTATGCATTGTCTGTAAGTCAGTCAGCTCAGTCAGTCACTCCCTAACGCAAGATTTTATATATTTTGATGATTGATTGATACTATTTTAGCGCCTGGGCTATTAAGAGGTCTTCCAATTTTTTTATTGTAACTTATACTATTTCTTTAACAGTGATTTTACCCTGTTCATCAGCACTATACATACATACGTAAGAGTAAATCAATAAAAACGCGAGTAATAATCGCGAGGTCTAAGTTCGCGGCGAACTACTAGTATTATTCCCACTTTTCCCAGGTGGACATATTCGAAGGCGGTATTCCCACGACGTTCGAGCACTCTGGCGAGCAGTGGGACTACCCCAACGCCTGGCCGCCGCTGCAACACATCTTTGTTGCCGGGTTGGCCAACACTGGTGTCCCCTCGGCCATGAGGTTGGCCAATGAGTTTACAGATCAAAGAGACCGCTGCATTCAAATTAACAAGCCAATTACCACTCTGAAACCGCTTAACCTTGCACCGACCGGAACCATAAAACTAGATATTCTCACATAACCAACCAGTCGGACTAATCTGAATCTGAACTGAAAAAAAAACTGAACTTAAATACAAATCCAGAGTCACAGAATTAATATAAGTACTACGTACAGAAAGGAAGCTCCCTGCTAGCGATGTGCCGCCGAGAATTTCTCGGTTTCCGAAAATTTCTTTCATGGAAAATTTCCCCACTCTACACTGGAGTAAATTTACTCTCGGATGAATCTGAATGATTGAAGTGAATGACTGTATAAGCCACTCAAATTCAATAGTTCGTTTCTCCTTTATTAAAATAAGTGTATTGCGTATTATTCTGTTCGGCAGGGTTATATGTCAAAACTGGAAAATGACATCTCTTTCGAAGTAACAGCTGACAGCCTGGCGGCCATGTTTAACCAAGGAATAAATCCTTATTCCTTCAAAATCGGGAGTATAAATATTATCCCTCGGTTATCTATTTATTCTTAGGTTAAGTTGTTGGTGAAATGTAAAATTTGCTGTCCCAGGAGTAACTTACGTCATTATTCTTGGAATAAGACTTACCTAACTTTGGTGAAATCGGCCCTTTGTAACATAGGCATATGTAAATATACACCCGTTCTAAACGCGGACGGGATGAGAATTTTTTTGGCAAGGCTTCGCCCGTTAGAGAACAGTGCTTTTTCCCGGGATGAAAGAAAGGTACCTACCATAGGTCCTTCTCAGTACTTCTAACTATATGTATCTATAGGAAATTTCTTAGGGCGTGCAATACCGGAAAGTTATACAAATAAAGGTAAGTAGGTGTCCGATAAGACCTCGTAATTTTGATCTTTCATCCCGGGAAAAAGCAGTGTTCTCGTGGGCGCAGCCGTGGTCAAAAGCTAGTATAAATATAAATGGTACAAACAAACTCATGTATTTACAATGTTAAATATATATTATACGTATTTGTTCTTGGAGACGTGGACTTATTTTTACACACTGCGTAAAAACAAAACTGCGTAGAAAATAACAAATTGAAAATAATAGAAGCATTCAGAACCCTAGTCGCGCTCGTTTGTGACCAAGGTGCATCATTTCAATCTGCCCTGAAAACTATGCAACATGAAACTAGAGGTGATCAGATACGAGAAGGCTTGACGCCAGGTATATTTTTATTTAATTATCTAGTAATTTTTATTTATTTCAAAAAAACTTAATCATTAAACCTCTTCAAAACCAGAGTGAATAGGCTGCTTCTGGGTAAGCTCGCTACATCGTAGACCTCATCTCTGTCCTCGGACAAGATTGTGGTCAAGAGCAACCCTTTATTTAAAAAAACACATATCAGTTACTTTGTCATTTTTTTATAAAACGCCGCGCCGCCGTTATTGAAGGATTCTCTCTCTTTAGTCGTATTCCTCATGACTCAGGGTCGTCGTGGTCATTATATGGAATAAAACACGCAGTGGTTTTCTATTGCCTTCTCCATTTAACTGATAATACAACTGGAGTGCAGGTTTCGATAACCTGAATATCTTTGTTTGTGGTCAAATCATTATCCATCATTATCTACAAGTAGATAATTAATTAATTGGTTTTACATAATTTACCAAGATTTACTTATCAGCTAGGTACATCATTTGCCTGCTATCGTAGCTTGTACCATTAATGACTATGTTACTTTTACAGTACGCACAGTTAACATTTCTGTTTTGGTAAGTAATATTATTCAGACGTAGGTACAGTCGGAAAAATATTACCTTCTGTACGTACTGACTTTTATCGGAGACTGCCTGGAGAATATAATAAATAACAAACTATAAATCTAATCTGTAATCTACAGAATGCAATGCACGTGCGCGAATCTTAACAAGCAAAAAGTTAAAGGACATGGAAAAATACGAAGATTTTAATGGCCAAGTCTTAATTTTTTTTTTAATATTTTGATACTGGTTTGCGTTGGTTGTATATAATACAAAATTATAAAACAAGTAGCCTTTGCACGAGAACTTTACCAATAAAAATAATAATAATGAAACTTACATTTCAACATTACCCGAATCGAGTAATATTTGTATGTTAATAAAATGGTATCTTTCAATTATACATATAGTAAATTATGTACCCTAAGATATTAAGGGTAAGCGAAAGTTAATTAGAGGCAAAGAAATTAAGGTGACAACGTTCTCGAACGACACCAAACTTGGCTTTGTATCTCAAATGTAGCCACTAGATTTTTTTTTTGAGCGCAGGGTGCTTGGAACTTTGAACCCCTCCCCGCCCCCCTGACTCGGGATCGCGAGTGGCTAACGAGCTCGATTAAGTCAGTTTAGGTCAAATAACATCCCAAGCTATGTGGTATCTCATTACCTAAAATTGCTCAATCTGTGTGATTTGTCCGTAAAAAAAAAAATCTTTTTCGTTGACGATATAAATTTTAAATTTCAGATAAAGAAATGGATAAGCAGGAACGAATGTTTCAAAGAGATTCCGTCGCAGCAGCGTACATCACCGTGGGTCGTCTCGACCGCCTGTGATTTTTTGGCTGGAGTCAACGTTGTGAACGGAAGCGAAGGTATTTTCTAACCCTTATTTAACCTAATCATCATAAATACTACCTTTAAAAGTTTATAATTTGCCTACTTTGGATCCCTCATTGTGGCGAAAGTTGTAGGGGATTTCATGAATTCCTGGATAATTCACTCAATCATCATGCGCTTTCTTTTTGCCTACCTACAGAACCAAAAATATGAGATTTCCAGCCGAAACTTTCTCCGATTTCCACGGGAAAGGTGTCGTTAGGTGCGGCTCGGCGAGCTACAGATGGTTAGGTGTTAAAACCGTATGCTTAATCTGAAAAAATTTTGAAAAATTTCGAAAAATGTGCAAAATTTGATGAAATTTTAGTTTAATTTAGTTATATTTCGGCGGTTTGTCGCACGAAACGTCCGAAAGGAATACAGGTGTGGACCAAGCGCCCGCACCGTGTTAAATGATAATCTGTGTATGCGTCTATAGAAATTTTTTGAGAAAAATCAAAATTCAATAAAAAACGGAAAATCTAATTTTCCGGAAAACTATGTGGAAATTTGGAAATGTACTAATGCCAATTTCTTTGTTTCAGATGGGAGCAGGTCACCTAGAAGTTTGAGCTTCGTCCGAAGAAAATTGGAGAAATTCTATTTTTAGTTTAGGAATATATATTACTAGCTGTCGCCCGCGGCTTCGCCCGCGTGAGTTTCGCTTAGATGAAAAATCTCTCTTGGAACTTTTCATCAGATGTTCCAGATCTTCAATTTTTATACGTCAGCAGAAAATGCTCATCAGGTTGAACGATTTTTGCTAAGGCGCCATTTCCATATATGTTATAGTGTAGCTGGTCTCTTGGAGCTTTTCATCAGATGTTCCAGATCTTCAATTTTTATACATCGCCAGAAAATGCTCATCAGGTTGAACGATTTTTGTTAAGGCACCATTTCCATATTACTTATAGTTTAGCTGTTCCGTTATGGTTCTTCATCAGGTGTTCCAGTTTTCAAAATGAATTATAGCCTATATGTTGCCCAGGCTTAATAGCAATACAACAAAAAAAGTTTCATTCAAATCCGTCCAGTAGTTTTTGCGTGAAACGCGTACATACATACAGACAGACAGACAGACAGACAGACAGACAGACAGACAGACAGACAGACAGACAAGAAATTCCAAAAAAAATTTTTTGCTTTCTATTGTTCTTTTTAGGTCTCCCTCTATCCATTTCAGTCAAAAATATTAAATGTACAGACAAAATATTTTTACTGTTTTATTATATGTATAGATAGATATAGATGTATTGATAACAGACAAACAATATTTTGAAAATTATGTCTATATACAAAAAAAGTTTTTCTTAAGATATAATGTTTCTTTTTTTTATTCTGATACTTAGGTACCTACACAAGTGTTCAAGAAGATTTAAAAAAAATCTATACCTAAACTTAATCACGATGAAACAGTTACGATTGTAAACAAAATAATTATTCCTATCGTTTCTATAGACCACCAAGAAAAAGGGCGCGACACGAATTGACACGATGCAATTAGGCAATCCCAAAGGGCTTACTGTTTCTTCTTTTAGAATTACCCTCTAGGTTCAGCAATCGACGGTGGGTAATTAACCGATTATGAAGCAGGCTCCACGTGCAGTATAGAGCAACGGATTCGTAAATTGATATTTTTGCCTACAGTTCAGCAGTCTCTATGAGGCTGGTGATACTTTTATAGCTGCCATATTGTGCTTTGACGATTAAATTAAAAAATAACCTAAATATAACTTAATTCATGAGATAAAAGGAATTTGGATTGGCGCCTGCAGCGATTCGGAGATTTATCATCTATGTTTCTTAACCGACATGAAAATATGAGCTGTTAAATTATGTATGTCGATGATTCACTTCTATGGATTTCATTCGTCTACAATTCAATGGTTTGATTCTTACCTTTCCGGCAGAACGCAGCAGGTTGTGAAATCAATTTGGCCGGTTCCTCCTTTGTCATTTCGAAAAAGGTTCGTTAGTGTCAGTTACACTGTATGAACTAATTTAACCTAATAACCTAATAAAGGATTTATCTTGTCAAGTCACTATGAATCTATTGCAAGATCCAGAACATTTTCACACTACGATAACAACATTTCAAAGATAAACCGTGAGAATAATGATAAAATTTGTGACATCTAAATCTTTGATGAATCACAAAATATCACAATATTTACCTAAAGCTATAATGTTGATATGTTTATTATTAAGTTTTTCATTTTCAACATTCGTCGTTATTATAATACATAAGGTTGTTCAGACAGTATTGACAGTTACAATAGCACAGGTAAGAAAAACACTATTGTATCTCTATTGTTTCAGACTAGTATTTTCCGTGTGTTCAGGTTTGCTAACTTTGTCATTTCGACATCGGGTTTCAAGGTGATTTAGTATATTGCCATTATAGCTTCCTACTCAAAATGCAGTCTTCATTAATCATGATTCATCGTTACACCTTTATCTAAAGATAAGATATTAATCAAATATTTGCAGCTTAACATTTTGCATATTTGTGACGTAATACTATTGTCTACCTAATATTTAAGAAGATTAAAGACTAAACTGATAGTCTAGAACGACCTTCCACTGATGGAGAATAATTACAAGATAATTAAGAATAATGCAAACCAATATAAAAACGAGTCAACGCGCGTGACGATGCCGACGAGGGAAAAAACTCTTAAAGGCTGCCACACACCGGATGCGTCTGCGACACCGTGCGTTTCATCTGCAGCACGGCTGCGGCAAAAGCAATTCACACCGGCTCCGCGGCGTCGCAGACGCACGCAGACGCAGCGTGCTGCGTCTGCGTGCAGTCTGCGACGCCGTGTTTTCGTTTCGGATCGCGGCTGTCATGTTGTTTCAAGATGTCGAACGACGAGGAAGAAAGCATTTCAAGTGAATTACTTAACTTGCAACATAATAATCTTTATTTAGTACTTACCTTCAATTCCTAATTCCCTTCCAATTTTTTCCCACAACATAGTTTTATATGAACTGTTCTTATAATTTTTGTCCTGTGAATCATATAAACATTTGTAACTACGTACTATATTAATTATCTTTTCGCGTATTTCAAAATCCATCATCACTAGTCACTAAAATCCAAACTAAAATCTGTAAATATTCACAACTGGAGTGCTGCGGCCGGTGTCGCAGATGCACGCAGACGCATAGATCACCGCGGTGTGTTTTCGACTAAAAAATCCTACGAAATACAACGTCAACACGCCCGAGCGAGTAAGCGACGTTGCCGTTCCGCTTATGCGCGACCGCACCGAGGCCATGTTCAGTTTGTATCGCGCGGACTGCCGGCCGACTGATGCACGCAGACGCAACGCAATGCATCTGCGACACCGTTGGTGGGAACCACCGCGTACAAATTCAAATAATACAAATCAAGACGCAGTGCAGCACGTCTGCGACACCGTTTGGTGTGTGTCAGCCTATCCTCAAGTTTTTGCAACACTGACACTGTTAACCTTGGGTAAGTCCAAGTCTTTTATCACATAATATTTGTTTTTACACTGGACACTAGCACTCTGATGGATGACGTAAATACTATCGACTGTCAATTTATTCGGAAAAACGAAAGAGAGTCGAAACGCGTGCGGCCTCTGTGGCTCGCCGTTGGCGACTGGATCGCCAGGCCTTAGGCCTTACCTTCAACGTTGCATGCCTTTCTAAACCATAACATTTAATAAGTTAGATAAAGTCTACATGTTACAGTTAAAGCACGTAGGCATACTGACTGGCAAACACTAGGTCTTACCAGTGAAAACTAAGATTGAAAACTGAATGCAAACCTTGTAGAGTTGTTTAATCAAACATAGGATTTACCATTATGGATGGTGGCAAGAGTCCGAAATAAACGCCGGACTCTATATCTGACTTACTGTTAAGAGTAGGAAAAACTTAGGTCTTACTTGTAATTCCTAGGATTAACCGTAGTTTGGGCTTTACACGGTTTTTACAGTGACACATCCCTGTGTTAGGTATGTACCTAAAATTTTATTTAATCACAATCGGCATTTAACACAACACTCATACAAAAAGAATTAAAACCGCCATTTATCGAAATTAGCTTCTTACCATGTCAATTTAAATCCAAATCGCATTTGCTATCAGCCTAGTACACTACTAATTCCACACAGGCTTTTATGAACTTCAAAATATACATTGATGATTTTATTTAACCATTTTTTACAAAAATTAGTACATGTGTGAAATCGCGTGCGCGCGGCGCCGCGGCGGTCCTGTGGTCCGCCCAGCCACATGTCACTCGCTGTAGACAAGTTATATTTTTTATTTTTAAGGTGAACAACCGCATGCCGTACCTGATCGGGCGGCTGCTGCCCGGCGTCTGCCTCTACTACATCCTGTTCACCGACTACCATCGGTTCGCGCTCATCTGGTCTTGCACCAGCTTCAGCGTCGCTTTCTCTGGTATTGTTATTTTTGATTATGATTTTCTTTGAAATATTCTAGCTACGACCTGGAGCGACTTTGACTAAGCAAAAATGTATATAAGTAGGTACCCAGTGCAAAGCACCAGACGGGTGATGGTCCTCTCTTTCTGGGACCATTTTACCCAGTTCACCCAGCAATCAAAGGCATATAGTGAGTGTTAAGGCCCATTTAGACGGTGCAAGTTTGCAGTGCAAACAATTGACTGTGAATAATTGCAAGCAACTGCTATTTACTTGCTTCAATTTAATTGTATGCAACAGAAACTTGTACAGTCAAAATGGGCCTTCCAGTCGGTCGCAGAAGTTGCCCGAGCGTGCTCCTGCATGCGGTCAGTCAGGGTGTGAAACTTAACTATTTATGAAAGTTCAAATTTCCTTCATAGTAATAAAATGTGTGCGCTGCTTAGTATCTATCATTAGAAAAACAAGTTGCACACTGCAAGTTTTGGAACACTTTTTTTTTTTTTTTTTTTTTTCATTTAACATACTATATAAGTATGTTAAAATTATTACAATCTAGCCAGTTACAGGCTAATAAGTAATTTTGCTTTAACCTAGTTTTATAAATAAATTGAATAAGAATGTGTCCATCGGCACTTTTCTTAATGTCTCTATTAAGGAGAAGTCACTTTGTTGTTGTGTCTTTATTCGCACTTTCATTGCCCTATGTTATTCTTAATATTCACTTAATCACTACACTAATTCGAACGGTTTAGTTCTCTTGAGCCGTCGCACTATGTCCGTATTATCGAGGAGTTGGATGACGTTTTCTGCTCATTCTCCGCATATTGCCAATCTTTATTATCCTACAACAGCGCCCACCGGTAAGCATTATTGTTCGGCTTTTAACGAGGGAACTCCTCTAAGGTTTAATGAATTTTTGAAATGCATTTCTAGTAAAATACCATGATTTCCCTAGCGAGAATGAAAACTTGCGCAAAAATTGATTTTTTGAAAAAAAACTTTTGTAACAAGCTAATAAATGTGTAACGACTTGCCCTAACTTATCAGAGCTCACCGTCATAGAATAAAGAATGGTAATGGTAGAAGTCGTCGGATGGAGTAAAAACACGAAAATGTAAGAAAATAGCTAAAAGAGTTTCTACTGCAAAATATGGTAAAATACAGAAAATTATAATAATCACTAATATGGTAAAATGGTATTTAAATATGGTAAAAATAAATCAAAATGAATTTGACGTTTCTTTTTTGTTTACAAACTTACACCTAAGACGCATGCGCGACAGTCCCAGCGGTATCCCGAGTGCGTTGGCAGACCGGTGGGTTTTATCACGGAATAATGAAATAAATTGTAAAATAAATAAAACTTTTATTTTTTATGTTATTTTAACTAAATTATATGGTAAAGAAATAGTAGATTTTACAACAAGTGCACAAAACGATTCATTTTTATCCGAGACCTTTAGCAGCCCGAGCCGAAGGCGGCTGATAGTAATGTCAAGGATAAAAATCGTTTTGTGGACGAGTTATAAACTCTGCTTTTCACTTCGATTGCGAGGAAATAAATCAAATTGAAGAAATTAATAAACGCACGAAAAATAAGAGCTGTTTCCCGCTGCTTTATTTTTTAATCTTACGACATTGATAGGCTTTACGCAGACTATACAGCCTACTATTAAATTAATTTTGTAATAATATTTTTCTTAAATTAATTAAATAACCTACCGTACTTGAATTTAAATTTTAATATCTTTTATGTCTTAAATAACACATAAGGCAAATAAATTAAAAGTAAATATTATAAAATAACAAATTCTATCTATGAACTTTTTATCGTGTTTGGCTGTATGGCTCATTTTCTTTGCTTTAATATAGATTCATTTATGAGTAGATACGTTAATGCCCTTGTGCACAAAATTCGATTTTGTGCAGCCTATATCCTGCACAAATAAGCACTTTCAGAGCATGAGAAGTGAAAAATTATTTTTTCACTTCTCATGCTCAGAAAGTGCTTATTTGTGCAGGATATAGGCTGCACAAAATCGAATTTTGTGCACAAGGGCATTAACGTATCTACTCATAAATGTATCTATATTAAGGCAAAGATAATGAGCCATACAGCCAAACACAATAAAAAGTTCATAGATAGAATTTGTTATTTTATAATTTTTACTTTAATTTATTTGCCTTATGTGTTTTTTAAGACATAAATAATATTAAAATTATTTAATTAATATAAGAAAATTATTATTGCAAAATTAATTTAATAGTAGGCTGTATAGGTCTGCAGCCGAAGCCTAATATCAATGTCGTAAGATGAAAAAATGAAGCGGCGGGAAACAGCTCTTGTTTTTTCGTGCGTTTTCTGTTTTATTTCCTCGCAATCGAAGTGAAAAGCAGAGTTTATAACTCGTCCACAAAACGATTTTTATCCTCGACATTACTATCAGCCCTCGCCTTCGGCTCGGGCTGCTAAAAGTCTCGGATAAAAATGGTTCGTTTTGTGCACTTGTTGTAAAATCTACTATTTTCAAACAATGTTGCGTAAAAAGAGGTTATTGAATGAACGTGAATGATAGGAAATGACGTAAATTGCCGTAGAGCGGAAGCCGGAAGACGTTACTACATTTAACTACTCATGTGGCGGAAGCGTAATCAGCGTTCGCGAAATCGAGTCTACATAGTAAGTAAAGGGCGTGCGGGATTACCCGTTGCCAGGCGAACTGTTGCTTGGCTATATGTGCTGACGCCTCGAATGATTGTGTGTAAAGCGTGATGCAAATGCACGTTAAGGGGACCTGGAAGACACTTGTTTATTTTTGAAAAAAGTGACAATATAAATAGGCAAATGGTCGCCAATTGCTTGCTATTTACTTCAGTAAAGCATTTTCGAATTTCCAATACATGGTTAAAAGAAGAGAATTTACTGCTTACTTCCGTAACAGTAACGTAACTTCATGAAAAACTGTTTAGTGGTCATTGCGAACAGACAGACAGACACCGCGGATCTATAGATCATTATAGCCCGTGAGTTATGCCATCGTCCGTGGCTGATTCATTGATGTCTATTGGAAAAGCGATAAAATTTTTATTATTTGAATTTCAAACGTTTTTATTTTAGCGGCCCGTGTTAAATAGAAAATTTCGTTTACGAAGTGTTTTTTATCAACAATCAGACAAGGAAATACGAATTTGTCAATACAAAGCTGGTGTTTTCTTAGTACTCATGCTGCTGAACCATCAACATGAGCCTACAACGTGCGAATTTAAAACAAGCACTTAAATAATTCATTAAGCGTCTTCAAGTGGAAAGGCAATCGTTAGTGTCGCGTTGCAATTGGTAAATAAGAGGAAATGGCTTCAAATGAGATGGAACTGCGTTAGTTTTGTTTTCCATATAAATACCATACTTTAAGTGTCTACATTGTTGTTTACCTCCTAATTGTTCAACAAGCGATTGAAATAATGGCAGAAAATCCAAAGCAAGTAAATGAAGATGACTTAAAACAGTTAAGAGAAAGGATGAATTTAATAGCAAGTGCGGATCCAGGGCAGTATCATAACGAGTTTTCATTGCGAAGATATCTTAAAGCATTCAAAACAGTTGACCAAGCATTTCAGGTAAGATCATGTTACCCAGCTAAGTATAATGTTTTTCTATTTGACTGGAATTTATTGATTTTAGATGATGCATGTTTGCTTGTTGATAAAGACGTTCTATCTTGGCGTTTCTCAATCAATCTATACATATTTATAAAAAAACTGTAAAGTACTTATGTCTGTACATGAGATATTTAAGAAAAAATATGGATTGCCGAAATTATTTTTATTCGAAATAGTCTATTCCCAAGTTGGTCCCATTTTAACCACATCAGAATCTGTTCGGTAATGTTAAAGATACCTAACAAAATATTAAAATACAAACATTGGATTATAGAGTAAAAGCCCGCGACAGCATGCCCTTCGTTATTTTGTAAAAACTCAAGATACTCTTTGCATGTCCCAGACGTACAGAAATTGTAAACGAAATATACACTAATTTACGTTAAGGAATAAAGTTACACGATACACAAGTATACACAATAATACCTTATACATATGCATACTACTAATCATATGTATAATGCATGCATTACTATTAACTAGTAGTTCGCCGCGAACTTAGACCTCGCGATTATTACTCGCGTTTTTATTGATTTACTCTTATGTATGTATGTATAGTGCTGATGAGCAGGGTAAAATCACTGTTAAAGAAATAGTATAAGTTACAATAAAAAAAAAATTGGAAGACCTCTTAATAGCCCAGGCGCTAAAATAGTATCAATCAATCATCAAAATATATAAAATCTTGCGTTAGGGAGTGACTGACTGAGCTGACTGACTTACAGACAATGCATAGCCGAAAACGACTGGGCATACGAAGCTGAAATTATTATTTAACTGTAACACGACTTGTATTTTCTTTTATGTAAATTATACATATAAATTATTTTTACCAAACGACTAACGAGACGAACGACCAATCCAAACAAACAAACAACAATATGAATTAGAACGTTTTGTCAACCCTCAAAGTCTTTCCGGGTGGTTATAAAAAAAAAACCTGAACCTAACTTCTTTTCCGCCCTAAGTCTTTCTGGGTGGTCATAAAAAAAAATAACCTAAACCTAACTTCTTCTCCGCCCTCAAAGTCTTTCCGGGTGGTTATAAAAAACCTGTACCTAACTTCTTTTCCGCCCTCAGTCTTTCTGGGTGTTCATAAAAAAAAATAACCTGAACCTAACTTCTTTTCCGCCCTCAAAGTCTTTCTGGGTGGTCATAAAAAAATAACCTAAACCTAACTTCTTCTCCCCTCTGCAAGTCTTTCCGGGTGGTCATAAAAAACATTACCTGAACCTAACTTCTTTTCCGCTCTCAAAGACTTTCGGGTGGTCAATAAAAAAATAACCTGGACCTAACTTCTTTTCCGCCCTCAAAGTCTTTTCCAAAGGTGGTTTCTTTTCCATATAAAAAAATAACCTGGACCTAACTTCTTTTCCGCCCTCAAAGTCTTTTCCAAAGGTGGTAAAAAAAAATAACCCGAACCCAACTTATAATCTGCCCTCAAGTCTTTCCAGGTGGTCATAATAAAAATAACCTGAACCCAACTTATTTTCTGTCCTCAAATCTTTCTGGGTAGTCATAAAAAAATAACCTGAACCTAACTTACAGCTCAGATCGTTTGGAGACTTTCTTTTTTTTTAAATATAAATAGTTTATTTACTCCACAACAAATGGCCTTGGACTGCATTACATACGTATGTGATAAACATTAATTAAATTTAATACCATAAAGGACAGTATCGTTGTGAAGATCTGGTGCCCGCGCTAGGTATCAAAGATCCTGTGTTGCAGCTTACCAGGTCCACCCGGTGTGACACAATAAAAGGTATTAGCATGTTGATATCATGTCACAATACGATTTTTGAGTTAATTTACAAATAAAAGACGAGTAATGACTTCTGTACCTAACCCTACGATGAAAATCTTGGGATCAGTAAGTTTAAACTTGAAACTTCATATCTTCTAGTTTTGGTAAATAATATTTATCAAACGATGTATTTGCCATAAGATATTTTGTCTAACGTTGTTTTACCAATTGAAAATTTAGTTAAATAATTTGTTTGTAAAATGATAATTTGAAAAAAAACAATATTTGTCTAGTAATTAGTTTGTAAAATTAAATTACATATAAAAAAAAATTACATTTTTAAATGGATGAGTTTGTCAAAGCATATGTTTTACAAATGTATAGTTTTATAAGCGTTGTTTATAAAATGATTGTTTTTTAAATAATAATTTGTAATATGAGGGTGTACCTTACAAATCATCTACAAGTCTACAACCGCTGCTTAGATCTGATTTCGACTTTTCTAACTAATTCAGTTCCCTAAGTAAAATGTAGATGGCGCTATCCAAAGTTAGAACACGCTATGGTTTCGTTTGCTACGTAATCGCGGATATTTTTATTAATATTTCAAAAATTACTGAACCGATTTTGATGCCCAACGAACTTAAAAATTCTATTGATATTTCCTACATGCCTACCAAATTTCATCAAAATCGGACCATCGGTTGGGCAGTTATCGTGGTACAAACATACATACATACATACATACATGCATACATACATACATACATACAAACAATGTGTTTCGCCCCCAACTCGATTTAGAGACCTTCGCTCGCTTCGCTCGCTCGGTCAATTAGAGACCTTCGCTCGCTTCGCTCGCTCGGTCAATTATATAGTAGTAATACATATTATGTATATGTATTAATTGTATGTATTGTGGTATAATGTATATAATTTGGTGAATATACACGAATGTATATCTATATATGTATTGGTAAATTATTGCTATTTACATGCACTGTAATAATGTTATTATGTTTTTAAAATAATTAAATAAAATGTTCATATAATTTTGGTCACATTTGTCCCAAAGGTATGTCCTTGTATAAAACTAAAATATCATTAAGAATCTCTCTTCCTGCCATTTTGCGTACGCACACGCTGCGCTAACCAACAAAACGTGCGTGCGCGAAGGCAGACGAACGGTGACTCAAAGAGCATATAATCACTACGTTTAAGTATATCCCGCTGCGTATATTGTTATTCTGCCTCAACGAGTTTAAATATTACAACTTTAAGGCCGTTTGTCCACCGCCGCCGTCACCGTCACGTCACCGAGAACGAGATGACGGCGCCGAAGTAGCGGTACATACATTTAATATGGGCCGTTTGTCCACCGCACGCCCGTCACCCGAGCGCCGTCATCTCGGCCGCCGAGATTGCGAGTAGATCGGCGTGACCGCTAGAACGTCGCCGAGATTTTGACGGGCCGATGTGCCGGCAATACAAAACACTTGAAAACACGTATGAACTTGTCCACACTGCCGTCACGTCACCGTCGCCTCGTACACGAGCTCAGTCATTATTTTGTCTGTCATCAATTATCATCATTGTAATAAAAATGGGCAAAAAATTTAAATACGACATTTATTCATTAATAGAAATTGTAGAAAGTAAAGAATGTTTCTGGGATAAAACCAAGGAAGTATCCAAAGATAAAATAACCTAGCCATCACTTTATTTCTTCGAAAACGCGACTACCACGCATGACAACTGGAACGAACTAAACCAGCGAAATCGGTTGCGGTGGACAAACGATCGCCGTCACGTCATATTAAACTCGGCCCGAAATAATCTCGTTCTCGGTGACGGTCCGGTGACGGCGGCGGTGGACAAACGCCCTTAGGGCGTTTGTCCACCGCCGCCGTTCAAGGCTTCAGGCTTCAGCCAGCTATTCATATCACAAATGCCAGTTTTCTACTCTCTTTGGTAGTCGCACTAAACATACTTTTTAATCCAAATATCACACTTATTGTCTACAAGGGAGCGCGCTGAAGGACTCAATTCATGGTGTCACATAGTATCAGCAATGAGCGTGTAAGCAATATTTTTCATGTTTGTTTATATTTCCGTCTCAATAAAATAGAACCGTAGATAATGTCTCTGAATAAGTGTTATTATTTTCCCGCGCTGTAAATATATTCCAGCTAGGACGATTAGACAACGGGTGTGTGTGTTGACAGTGGTCAACCTCCGACCTCCGTTTGACAATAGTCTAACGGAGGTCGTCAAAACACAAACAGCTTCTGCCCGCGGCTTCTCCTGCGTGAATGTCGTTTTTCACTGAAATTTCCAAAAGTTTATTTCTTAGTGCTCTCTTACACCTACAAGACTAAAATGTCTACGTTCAGTGGTTTCTGCTCGGTTTCGATCAGTCACTCAGCATCAGTCTTGGGTTAATATGCTTACTTATGTTTTAATATAGGTACTGGTACAGTACAGGTATGTAACTACGTAATAGTTGTTAACAAACGAACAAACAAACGCACTATCGAATTTATAATATTATTATTATTTTTTTCCTTTTCGTATTCGGAATCGGTACCTGATTAAATTCGAATAATAGGATCGGATTAAAACATAAAAAAAAAAAATATTATGGTGAGAGTGCATCAACTCAAGTCGATCAATAGAAACAGACATTCGGTGCACTGAATTATGTTGCGGCCCTGAAAAGGGCCTTTTTCTTTGTTCGCACGTTCGCGCGTTTTTAATACAAGAAGAAATTCGACGACGACGTGAAAGTGTCCATCATTCCATCCATACCTTAACATGCGTGTGCAGCAATCAATCAAACGGAGACTGACAGATGTGCATGTGGAGGCGGAGGAGGGCGGACAATTTACGCCTGCTTCTCCGTCTTCTTGGGCAGGAGGGGGTATTTATCAATGGAGCGGTATTTATAGAACCAAGGTTTGGTAGGAATGTTCGGTTGAATTTTAGAGTAATATTTAGCCTTATGGGCGTTATTTAACCAAAAGGAGTTCCATTGTACGTTTAGGACGCTTTGGGCTCTTTGCTTGAGATCTCGTGGGAGACAGAAGTTATATTTATCAGAACCCAAGTGGATTGCCTGTTTTGCAAGGCTATCAGCTGTTTCATTTCCGTGAATACCTACATGACCTGGGATCCAGGCAAGCACAACTTCAATGCCAGCGAGGTGGCATTTATGCAGGGTTTCTCGAGTCATCAGGGAGATGGAGAAGTTATCCTTAGCGTGGAGAGGAAGTTTTGCAATATCTTGAAGGCTGCTCTTACAATCTGAGAGTATTAGTGACTTATTCAGTTGATGGGATTGTACAAAGGATACAGCTTCTAGCAGGGCAATAGATTCACCTGAGAATACAGTAGACTGCGGAGGGCATTTGAAATTAAGTATGATTTTGAATTTGGGAATCCATATTGCGATGCCAACGTTACCTTCGTCAGATATTTTTGAGGCGTCAGTGAATATTAGGAGGTAATCAGACCAATGTTCTTCTATTAACCTGTTAAATTCTCTGTTTGCATCTAGGGATTCCTTATTTACGCCTATATCTAAAATAACTTTAGGATGGAAAATAAGGGCATCATAACTAGTGCGGAAAAGGGGATTGCCGTCAAACTTTTGAACTGGACAAGGAATATTATTATATTTTTGGAGGCTGATAACCAGGGGTGGGGTAGGTTTGTGTGACCAGTAAGGAGAATATGCAAGAGTTTGACATATAGAGTTTAAGATGTTAACAAGAGGGTGAGAGGAGTCTCGTATAATTCTATAGAAGAAGCGGTCGGCTAAGAGCTGTCTCCGGAGATGAAGGGGAGATTCCAAGCACTCAACCTGAAGAGCTAAGGCGGGGGATGACTTCATTGCTCCCGTGATTGTACGTAGGCATTTTGCCTGGATTCTATCTAACTTTGCAAGCGCAATCTTGTTACAAGGTTCCAGTAAAAAGGATCCATAGTCAAAGTGACTACGAACTACAGCCTTGTACAGCAGAAGTTGACTGTAAGGATGGGATCCCCAACGGACACCCGAGACTGCACGAAGAATATTGACTCCTTTTTCTGCTTTTTTAGTGATATAATCAAGATGATGAATACCAGACATTTTAGAGTCAAGATAAACACCCAAGAACTTAATTCTACCTTGGAAGTTGATGGGTACTTCATTAACGGCTAATCTTAGGGGGGGAATGTTTCTTTTGCGAGTGAGAAATTTTATGTTATTCTTTTACTATACATTTCTATTGGACGTAGTTGTATTCCAAGTACTGAGCATATTTTAAAAATTTGGCCAGTAGTTACAAAATAACCCTGTATATAAAGGAATACTATTTAATTAATAAGAATTGATCCGGAATATAACACGCTGCTTTTAATAAATACAATATGCTGGAGAACGCTAGCGTTATTGCATTTTAAACTAGGAGAAGCTGGCAGCTAGTTTATGTATGTTTTTTGCGTTAATAAATATATAAATACTTATAAATAAATATTTTAAAATCGTGGCAGAGAAAAGAAGTTCATTATACCATATTCTTACCTACATTTTATGCAAATAATGAAATTTGAATTTGAATTTATAAACGACTCTTACCGTTGGAATTTCGGAAAAATATGATTGTTTTTGAACTTAGGTATAGGTATTTTAATTGCCATTTCTATAACCGATGTCGTAGTGATTTTGGGTAATTTAAAAGACACATGAAAGATACCTACATATACAAACATTATTACGTACAAAATCAAAAAGATCCTATATTTTTTTTGTCTCACTGAAATAAGTCGAAATTGCATTAAAAAAATAATGTCATTTGATTGCAATTTATATAATTATTCATTAAAATTACTTTGAACGTAGACGATACGTTTTCTACAGATTATTTACAGAGTCTAAACTGAATTTAAACATATAATTTTAGTAAAATACTGTTGTTTGAGTCGGAGACTATAGCATCGATTTTGTCGACGAAGTCCCGTTGTTGCTGAATTTGGCGTCCGTCGACGCCGTGGTCAGTGCTCTTCCGGTGTCGGTTGTACTTGTATTTGCAGTTTCCTATTGTAACTCAACCTCAAGACCTAGATCCATTGGCTGCAGTAGTTTTTTTTTTTTCTTTTAGTTAAAAACGTGGACTGGCTTAATTCTTTTACAACAATGTAAATTATTTAATTTGATATTGATCTTTTGCTTGGCTACGGCCTGACCTTTCATAAATTAATTATATTTGCTAGCACCGTATCGGCATTTTTATCATAGTCGCCTATTTTTAGAGTAAAGATATCAGAAGTCAAAACAGAGGATGGTATGACAAGTACCCTAGAACTGGTACAGGGGAAATTATAGATAACGAGCAGACGAATATCGTTTATTGAATGAATTATCACTTTTGATTCATTTTTACACCGCGACTGTACTACGAGTACCTAATATATTCCCGCGGGACACGGGATAACCAAATGGCTGAAATTTTCAGTACTGGAATTTAGGTTACTACAGTTTGGAACACAAAAAGATTTTTCAACTAAGCGAAACTCACGCGGGCGAAGCCGCGGGCAACAGCTAGTATGATATATGGTCTGCGGTGCAAGGGCACTGTCTGCAGTAGCCTGCATGCGCGATTTTGCACCGTTGTAAAAATACAACGGTGACGTTATATCCTATTATGTAAACAATCTTACCATCTCTTTTTATGATTTTACAACAATATAAGTTAAAAATAGACTTTTTATGAAATTACTTGCGTGGTTAACAAATGTTTTACTTTAGAATGTTTAGGTTGGAACTAATATTTGATTTATTTAAAAAAAAAAAAAAAAACGGAGTTTATATAAAGAACGTATTAGAAGAGGAAGGTCATAAAGTCCAATCTGAAAGGATCCAATAAGAGCTTTGTGTTCGAAGATACTGGTGAGTTTCAAGTTTTTTGAAAAAATTGGTTTAATCAAAACTTGTGGGTTATCTATTTTAGTACAATAAACTAAAATAGATTCAACTAATCTCTAAAACTTTCAATTCAGCTGGTGGTTTTGAAATGCTAGTTTCTATAGCTAGGATTTATATCAATCATAAAAGTTTTGATTCAGGATAATATTTGTTTTTAGACACTTTTCTTATTGTCTGTCTGTCTGTTGTGTTTTGAATTAAATTTGATGCAGTTATTACAGTTATGTATATTGCGGAAGGTCCAACTTAAAATACACAGCTTAGAACCTGTCATTGACCGAGCGAGCGAAGCGAGCGAAGCGTCTCAGTTTCCACTAGCCGAAAATTCTTTTGTCTGTCCGGATGTTATCGCCTACAGGTCGCATTTCTGAACCGATTCTCATGAAATTTTGTGAGCAGGTTCGGTAATTTTATAGAATTTTTTAGTCGAGCCAGTTTTTCGAAATTATAAAAAATGGCGGAGATATATAAAAAAAATCTCATATCTCAGCTATTAAAAAAAAAAACAAAAATGTCATTAGAATTTTTTGTTATTCTTATTAAGACGCAACTTTTTTGTCTGAACAACATAGTGAAATTCAATAAAACCGATTTAATTCCATATATTTAAATTCTCATACGTTAGTTCACAAAAAAAAACAATAGATGGCGCAGCAAAGCTTTTAATATACGTAAAACTCGTTGACAAGAGTAACTTGATTTAATTTTTTTTTTTTATCAAATATCATATTATATGGCTTTTTCAACCGACGACGACTTCAAAAACCAAAAAGAGGAGGTTCTCCAAATTGGCTATATTTTTTTTTCTATATAGCTCCGTCATTTCTGAACCGATTTGAAAAATTCTTTATTTGTTTGGAACTTCCAGTTTGGTCCCATAGTCACAGGATCTGATGACGAGATCCTGGAGAAATCGAGGGAACTCTTTAAATTTTATAGGCATACCTGAAGCGATATTTTTTATATCAACTTTTGTATTTGCTTAAAATAGCACATTCTTTATCATCAGTTCCACCTCAGGAACTGATGAGTAGATGCTCCACGTAATTGCAGTTGTTACTCGATTACTCGCAGATAGCTGGACTGATTAGATTGACTGATTGATTCGTATTGCCGAGTACTTTTATCATATATGGTAACCAGGGTCTGATGCTAGAGCTGGAAGGGGTCTATAGGAAAATTATGATATCAATTATGTGTTACATTCTGGGGATCGTTACGGGGAAATGCTTAGACAAAATGAGGCACGAGGATGGTAAGAATGGGTCGTTTTACTTTCTTTCCAGCATTGGTAGTTGGTTTAAAAATACGGGTTATTTCGTGGTTATAAGGGCTCGCGAGGTCTACTGTTCTCACAGAACCACTAGTATTAACATTAGTAAACAGCAATTTAATTTTTTTTTCTTTTTTTGCCTTTTTGTGATGTAGGAGATAGCGGCCGCCGCTCGAGGCCGAGTGATGCGTTGCCCAACATACTCACGTTGTTATCGTTCTTCTTGTCGGGGGGCAGCGCCGATGATAACAATTCCGCTAAGTTTGTGCCACATTCTAATGGAGCTGCCAGCTCGCGCGCCGCTGATAGGTCTTCAGCTGGAAAAATTGGTTTTTATTCATTTCATCATTCTCTTTTTTTTTACTGGCCTGTAGGTGTAGTGTCTCACTGCTGGGCAAATGCATTATATCCTATTATATCTAATTTAATTCATAAAAAAATAAAATTACTTTCAAGGTATTAGTATCCTAACTAACATCATAAATACAAAAGTGAGATTGTTTGTTTATTTTTTTGTTTGTTACCTCTTCACGCTTTATCTACTGAACCAATCTTTCTGTCGCATACACATAGTTAGAAGAACGGAGAAAGATATAGGGTACCTTTCATCCCGGAAAAAGCGCTGTTCCCGTAAGAAATTCAGCCGGGCGAAGCCGCGGTAAAAGCTAGTGATCAATAAAAAAGCTATAATTTTAATTTGCATACTAATTTTGTTTCGATTAGTCTTTTTCACATCAATTAAAGAGTCAAAGGAAATTGTTAATACATTTAATTAAAATTTCAATAATCTTTAAAAAAAACTCACGTTCAACATGCGCAAACGCACAGAAGAGTCCCCTGGGGCAGTACCCCGCTTGCTGCACGTCGTTGCATTTAGTAGACTTGTAGATCTCCGGGTGGAACTGTTGCTCAGTCCGAGTATGGCAGTAACCACAGGCATCACCCGCTTCACAATTGCTAGGCTCCCCCCACTCTTCGCCGTGTTTCACATTGGGACATGGCGTACTACGATATTTGTATTTTCTTGGAGACCTACGTTTATCCTAAAAAGAAGTAGAAGAATGTTAAATTAAATTATACTAAGAAAACAATAATAAAAAAATAAAATTAAATGTATTTATCACAAATTGCTTCCATGCTGGTCTGGGAGCGAAGAAAAAACATAGAATGCGTCAGCTGCTTCCCTTCCCGCACAGATTGTAAAAGTCAATCGAGAGAAAGGGCTTTAAATTGGGGATTCCTCCACTCATAGGCAATGGGCTGGCAACTTGAATCTGAATCTCCATTCTATCAGAGAGCCCACTATTCAGCTAAGCGTGGCCTTCGAGTCTCACGACTCTTGGCTCTCTCTACCTTGTAAGGGATAAACGTGATTCTATGTTTGTATCACAAATTAAGTAAAGATGATATATTAATAGATTTTATTCAAATGTTTTTTTCATAAATGCATTGGTTATAAGACTCTTTGAGAAGTTAGAATATCATATAAGACATTAACTTACGGTCTTGGCTCGTTTAGACATATATATCACAAGCTTTTGCCCGCGGCTTCGTGAATTTCCCACAGGAACAGTGCTTTTTCCCGTGACGAAAGGTACCCTATGTCTTATTCAGTACTTCTACTATGTTTATGCGAAATTTCAGGAAGATTGGTTCAGTAGATAAAGCGTGAAAAGGTAACAGACAAACTCACTTTTGGGAAACAAATATTACTTAGTTAGGATAATAAACAGAGCTGTATTCTCAACTTGCTCTGTGATCATTTTCTTTGAGAATTAACGCTGGGAAAATTTATTCATTAACGAATTCGACACAAGATATAAATATTCTGATATAGTTATGGAATTCTTTTCCACGGGTGTTTCCCGACAAATTAATTTAGGGGTTTTTAAAGCAAGAGTAAATAGGCATATTTTGAGTTTGCGTGTACCACCCTAGACCTCATCTTTGCTTCCCATCAGGCAAGATTGAGGACAGCAAGGGTCGCCGGGTCATCATTTACAACATGGGTAAAACCTTTTTTATGTCAAGCATTGCAACAGACAATCTAATGTTGTTAAACGCATGTGCGTTTGTTGCGAATTGTTATGATATCTACTAACAATAAGTACATCTAAGTTTGCAAATATTTAAATCATTTTACCATTGATATCAGGTATTGATGATAAACGTTATCAAATGTTGTTGCTTGTTCTGGGATTAAAACAAAGTTGTCATTGACATAATACTTGTCTTATCATGAATGAGATACCATCTCCGAAATTGTTTTATTGTTATTCTACATCTCATTTTACGTATCTTCATCAATTGTTTTGATGAGGGTTATTGTTTTTACATAACTGACCATAAAAGGAGTGTTATGTTTTCAGCGTTCATGTACGTATGTAAGTTTCTTTATTCCACTGACTAGTTTGTGCTACTGGCAAGTGAACTCGGTCAGATAGTACAATACTGTGTGCCAACTACTGAGCAAAGAAACGATAACCTTCATTATGAACATTGATGTTCTTTATCGGCGGTTTCCGCGCTATGGTACATTTTACTGTTGTAGTAGTAGGTGCTGTGTCGAAAAGGCTGCTTCGACTAGTGACATTGAAAGGATAGCTGCATTTGTTTGCTTGATTTGCTTGATTTCTTTTCGGGAAAGGCCGAGGTGGTCTTGGAGCAGAATTAGCTTTTGCCTGCGACTCCGACCGCTCAGAATTTAGTATTGTTTATACCTATCTCATGTTCTAAGCGGATGAAACCTGTGCTAGATTTCAAGTGAGACCTTTTATACAAGTGTGGATCGAGACTAGTTATTACTTTACTTTCACAGTTCAGAATATAACCCATGAGTTGAATAATTTCCTGTCGAACACGAATGATTTCCATTATACATAACTTGTAAGATAAAACAAATATCCAAGAACCAATAAAAATCAATATCAATTCATAAATTTAAGATTACTAATACATATTCAAAAAGCAAAAAAGCTTCAACATATTGTCTCTTAATCTCAAGTTATTTTATTTCCTCGTAAGCAGCGCAATCGTGGTGTAATACTATTTGTCAAGCGTTCATAGGCTTGAATTGTTTTTTGTTGTATCTTAGGAAATACTTTGATTACTGATGTGATTCCTTCACATGCAGGTGTTCCTGTTATTGTGAATTTTTGAACATGTATTATTATACACATACATACATGTATTATTATACATTATGTATTGTTTGTAACATTTTAATTTGATGCCTTTCAAAAATTCACAATAATAGGACCACGGGGCTTCTTTCACTGGTGGTTCTATAAAGTGATTTTTTATAAAAGGCTTCATATTTAAATGTAACCCTATTGTTACAGGCTCAACTACTAATGCAAACGAAGAAGTTACACAAGAAAGAGACGCTATATTTGTTTTTGTAACTACGGTGTCAATGCTTTATGCATTATGTCGTGCTTTGCATGGGGGTTATAAAAGAATATTAAAAGCTTTAATCACCATCGCAAACGATACTGAACAGGCACGAGAAACAAGAGACGAAGCCCTTAGTCTGTCTAGAAAATGGGAAATCTAGAATTTATTATACTGACGGAAATCTGGAGCACCATATTGGAAAGAATAGACAAAACAAGTAATTATCTTCAGAAAGAAACAATAACACTGGACGTTGCAACCAATTTGTTGACTTCACTTTATGATTTTATTACTAACCTCAGGGATAAATTTGATAACTTCGAATCATCTGCCAAAGAAAATAACCCAGAATCTGACTACAAGGATCTATCTCAAAGAAAGAGACGTAAAAGCTCACGGCTGGAATTTTTTGATGGCTCTGCGCCATCAGTCCAATTGAATGGAAAAGAGCGATTCAACGTAGAAACCTTTCTCCCAATAATCGATACCTTGAGTGTTCATCTAAAACAGCGACAAAGTTCATATGAGACCGTCAGTCAACGTTTGATAATTATAATTATTTTCAATTTTTTCTTAATAACGGCTCAGGTATTTTGATCAGGGGCCCGCGTTGGGCCACATAATTGCCAACTCAGCGGGCCCGGGCTACCTGCGTCCCAAAGCGTGGCCTTCGAGTCTCACAACTCTCCGCTCTGTCTACCCCGTAAGGGATAAAGACGTGATTCTATGTATGTTATAAGTTTGTCTTATCTGAGTGAATTTTTATGTCTGTCTGTGTCATCGTAGCTCCCCAACGGAAGAACCAATTTGACTGCATTTTTTTAAATCGATAACCTTATTTTTCGAGAGTGTTCTAAGCATGGAAGTAATAAGTACTTACTTCCATGGTTCTAGGATACATTTGATGAAAATCGGTTAAATCCCTAGATTATTGAACCACGGTAGATAGTCTTTAGGGAGATGAGTAATTGGTAATTGTCCTGCCCAATTAACAGTTTAGGTTTTACGTCACTGTTACACAAATAGTATTTTATGTTACGTAAATGTTCATACGCGTCGACATTAACTTTCGACAGGCACTGAATAGGTAAATCCAGTTCGTTTATTTTTCGTGCGCGCACCTCGTACACTTCATTGTCAATATTTGAGAGTTTAAAGTTCACTATTTCACTTTGGCACACGATATCAGAGTTCCACGCACCACGCATACGTATCGTCTCGGGCTGACCTTGTAAGTTAATGCAGGGCGCCGCCGCTGCGGCCGCAGTCGTTCGCGGCAGGCTCCGACGAGAACATCGGTTTTTGCCTACTTTTATTTAAGCAATTTTGATTTAAGGCAAATTGTTAAACAAGAAACTATAAGTTTGGCGATAATTTTTTTTTTATAAATTTGACGTAACCTAGGATCCACTTTATATTTAAAAATTAAGAGATGCCAAATAAATAAATGAATAAAAAAATATATAATGTCGGTTATATTTGTTAGGTACATTCGGACATTTTTAAATATTTAATTGTCAATTAGTGACGAGGAAACATAGCCCATACAGTCCAGTCATATTTAACGCAAAAAATGTAGCATTATATTTCCCGGCGCGGCCCGGTTCGGCTGGGCATGATGAGGCATCTCCTAGTGGCCGTCGATTGCTCTGACGCAATGAACTCCCAGGACTTAAAGCCATCACGATTTCTGTGCACTTTAAAGGTAGAACATTTAAATTAACCTTTAACTGACGACCTATACGTCTCACAGACGTCATTAATTTTGTTTTGTAAATATTTATTAACCCCTCAGTCCGGAAGTCGAAATGTAAACAAATGACGTCATCTACGGGGTCCGTGGTGACGCCGCTCACCAACAGCTCGCCACAAGCTGCCCCTGCGGTGACTGATTGCACTGGAGATCCAGCGGGTGATGGGGTCGTCACATCCCGACGCCTTTATTATTATTATGAAAAGTTGACCTTAAGAATTTGTCTTTGCTTGAAATTGACATGAGTAGTTGTCATTTTACGAAGTTGACATTTTAAGAAGTTGTGGACACCAAAGTTTAGAGTTCATTAGTTAGGTATCTATTGCCAATTGAATTGTTCGTTGATGTACCTATCAATTTAAAATATATAAGGTTAAATTTTTGGTATTTTTGTTAGTTTAATAGTGGACTTGAAGTTTGATATTCTTCGCCATTCAGTATAAAAAATTTTGTGGTAAAAACACTATAAATAGTGTAAACGTAAATCTGTAAAACCAGTGATGTAAAAAAGTTAATTTTGACACGATACCGAAATAATTATATACAAGTTTTTTCTATTAAAATATAAAAAATAAAGAAGTTATTAAGTGTTAAAACTAATAAAGTTTATTGCTTACAACGTTGCGAATATGACGAATAAAAAATTTATAAACGCGTAAAATTATACAACAAATGAAATTGTTGAGTATTCTATATCAGAATCTTAGTATAGATAGACCATCTGTGTCAAAAAATGCAGTTTAATAGGGTATTTAACACTATGTAAGAAAAAATATAAAAATGTTTGTTCATAATAGATTTCGAAAAAAGTAAACAAGAAACGTCGATATTTATTCATAAAATTGCAATTTTAATTTTATAATTCCATTTTAAAAATCGTCTTTTCTAATCTGTTTTTCAAATGTCTAAAACGCCATTCGCCATGTTGGATCCCGCCGTGACGTCATTCCGATAGTAAACAATCTACTAATAAGATTTGAAGAATCTGGTAATTTTTCCGCGTTGCTCGCCTTGCTTCGAAAAACATTATTAGGTAGGTCTTACGTACAATATTAAAGGCTACAAATATTACCTAACAGAGTCGAGGACAATCTAGTATCCGTATCCCTACGAAATTGAATGGATTTAGGACGCCTATAGGTCGCGGGATGCGCATGGATGCGGGCAGCGCAGGACAGGTCGTTATGGAAATCCTTGGGGAGGCCTTTGTCCAGCAGTGGACGTCTTTCGGCTGAGAGAGAGAGAGAGGACGCCTAGACATAATTATAGACCTAGGCGGCCTAGTATGGAGGTTGTACAAGCATAATGTGTCGCATTGTTGACGTCACGCGAGGCGGAGCCGCGGGGCAACGGCTAGTGTATATATATATCAGAAGTAATTTTTATATAATTAATTATTTGAGTTATGCTATGAGTGTATAAAGTCTCAAATCTGTTTTTTCGTTTTAACGAATTACAGTACGGATTTACACTACTATTTTATTACAATATCTAATGTACACAATTTTAACCCTTCTTTTACCCGAAATACTCATGAATCGCTATTTTATACACAACAAATCTTACGCTATGAATGCAATAATTCAACGTGTTCACAATTTAATGTAGTTTCTTGTGTGTTATTAATCTTTCTGTACAATAATCTCATAGTGTTAAGATATGAATATTTGTGAATAGTGACGTAACGAGACGGTTGGAGTCTTCAATTACTTTTAAAAAGGTTTTTATGTAACATTAGTCTAAAATAAGTAAACATGTATTTGATAACGTATTTATTTATATTATTCTCTAAAATATTTGTATTTGTAATACTTATTTTGAAGACCTTAGCAAACTTGTAAAGTGCATGTTAGTAATACAAATTATAGTGAATAAATAAATATGAAATATTACAATGAAAATAAATACAGTTTCTTAATACTGGTAGGAACAAAAATAGAGTCAGGTTTTTCATAATCTAAAAGACATATCTCAAAAAAAGTAGCCTGTCCCCGCCGCACACTGGTTCCTATTCCGAAAAACATGGACTTAGCAACAAAAGTTCGATTTTGAATATAATTAGTATGCCATTCGATAGAGTTTCGTTAGTGCTACAACTATTGTCATATACATTTTTCCATAAAAGTGAATAATTATTGAGAAATTCGTAAAAGACGAAAATCAATGTATGGGAAGAAACATATTTTATTTTTTTCTCCGTGCGCTTGAATAGTCCCGCGTTTTAACCCATCAATATCTATAGTATTCACCATCTTCTATGAGAAAAAAATATATCACGTGCGGTCACGCGCGGCCTTGGGAGAAATTGACAATTCAATTCTTGAAATTTTCTAGGTGTTTATTAGGGGCTAGTATGCTGAGGTTAGAAATCATAAATGGAGTTAAAATGATCTCAGACGAACATTTGAGGTAATGAAAGTATTTTAATATCATAATTAACAAAGAAATTATATAAATTAACTTTATTTTGCAATTTCATAAAGTAAACCAAGCAATTAACAATTATCAAGCAAACAAAAACCTATTCTGATAAGGAAACAAAAGAAAATAACAAATATTAAGCAATTAATATACAATTCTCATAAAGCAATCCAAGCGAATAACAATTATTAAACAAGCATAATCTATTTTCATAAGGTAAACCAAGCAATTAACAATTATCAAGCAAACAAAAACCTATTCTGATAAGGAAACTAAAAAAGGTTATTTGCTTTTGAATAACAATAATTAAGTAAATAATATACTATTTGTATAAAGCAACTCAAGCGAATAACAACCATTAAGCAAATAAAATTTGGTTTAACACATAATTTTAACAAAATAATTAAGTAAATACTTATCGACTACAACAAAAAATATAATTTAATACCCTTTATATAAATATAAAATAATAGTAATTTAAATTTATTTATTTATTTATTTATTCATTAACAATTTACATTGTGTTTGAATTACTTACAGCTAAAACATATTATACAATTAAAATAAAAAATTACAATTATAATCAAAAATACATTAATGGATCTTGTATTTCTTCCGTGTCCAGTGGCATTATTTCTTTTTCATCTTCTTCGTTTTCTATATCTTCGTGATCCAGTAGTTCCAATGCTTCTTCCAGCATTTCAAACTTTGTTGATTTCCGAAATTTGGGTCTCAAATGAGTAATATATGGATCTGAACTGATTAAAAAGTTATGTAATATATCTTCATTTGATTGAATTCTTCCAATTTTCCTTGAGTGATACTCACGAACATTTCTGAATTCCTTATTTCTAGCTTCCCCAGCTTCTTCTGACAATACACCAATTGGCAATATTGAAAAGTGCTTACAAATATCAGCTCCATGTATTAAAAGTTTATGAACACTTGCTGGCATATTGTACCAGGGATACAGATGGATGCACATTTCTGCCGTTTCCGATGAATATGTCCTGAAATCTTCAATTTTAATGGCCTCTCCCGATGATATTGCTTGAAGTATCACTGAAAATCGTTTAATTAATTGTTCTTCAATATTCAAAATTTTGGCAGTTTTTGAAAAATTCCGAAAAATCTTCTAGCGGTGTTTCCATCATTTGTTGTCCCGAACCCTTGCTTCACGATGTCTATCAATAGACCCATTTCTGCTTTGAAGGCTTCCTGTATTGCTTTCTTTCTTGATTCTTTCACATTTTTATTTTCATCGCGGGCAGTCCATAATTTGAAATCCAAATTATAAGCAACATGCAGAAGATATTCCATGCACCGAATCCACATATGCAGCGTAGAGAGACCATATTTGTAGACATCTTCTTGTAGAGGCTTCGAACGAATCAATTCCAAATTATTCATTTCCGATGGTTTTGCAAGGCAAATATTACACGTTGCCGCTGATGGTGTATTGGTTACTGCAGTTGATACTTTCCCATCAATCATAGTGAAGTGAACCTCATGTGTGACTTCAAAATCTCCATATTGTGTAGCACTCAAATTCCTTATTTCTTCCATCAGTGAAGCTTCTTCTTTCTGGATATGTTCCTTGGACTCCTTGATAAACTGGAACTTCACAGGCCTGCAGTAACTCGTAGATGATGGTCTAGGGTTTTCCCAAACGATTACGTCAGCATTTAACAGTTTCAGGGGAACTAAACTAGTCAAAAAGACTGATGAATCATCCAATGTCACTTGAGTCTTCTGCTTATAATTGCTTTGAGAAGAGGCCCCATCGAAGCCACACTTATATATTAACTTTAGTTGTTTTTGGGGAATATCTGGGTCAATAGTAAGCAGCAGACGTTGTACTGTCAAATCCACCAGACTTTGCAACTTAATCCTGGCCCCGTCTTCTGTAACTTCGACTTGATCGTTGGGAGGATAACATTTCTTCTTAGCTTCTAAAACTTTTTTGTATGAAGGCACTTGTTTTCTTCTCACTTAGTGTAGTCCGGAGCGTTGAGTACTGCCACTTGGAAAGCTTCAACGATGTAGACAAAGCTAATGCTTTATCTTCATGAAAGGCAGTGGGTTTGGTTCCACCAGTCAAAAATGATTTCACAGCCACGACTTTTGTTGGATCTGCCATCAACTGATGTATGATACTGGCTAAATCAGCCTTTCCATTTTTTTCAGCGCCTCCACTAGTAGATATGCCAGCTCCTCCTCAGATTTTTTCACTCCACGAAGCCGTTCGTCTCTTCTTTTGTTTGTTTCCTAAATCAGAAAATGCTCTTCTTGGTTGCACTTCAGTTGAGGTACTGACACTAGAAGTAGAAGGCACAGAAACGTTTTCATCCTCACTGCAAGTATCTTCCGTAGGTTCCCCAAATACCATTTTTAAGTCGAGAGAATGGCATTTTGGCCAGGATACTTTTGACTGAAGCCAAGAATTATTCCTGTTTATAAACGTCTTCCGGTTTCTACTTGCAGCAATCCATTTTGTATTTAAACGACTTAAAAATTTTGTTGCAAATGATTTCACTATATCCAAATCCATTGATGATATTTCTTGACCGACACAATTCACTATTTCTTGATACAGTTTATCAGTGTTCTTCATATCACCACTGTTATATAGATATAGGAACAAATCCAAATTCGAATAAAATCCAGCCATTTTAAATATTTCGAGGTGTTACTTCTTCAAGAGTTGAGTAATGAATGATTTAATTAAAATAATTGTCTCAATATATATATAATAAGTGCAAGCTCAACAGTACAAGAGTGGGGGGAAAGGTGGTGTGCAATATAATAAGTGCAAGCTCAACAGTACAACAGTGGTGGGGTCTTACTGCTGTAAGACCCCCACCATTTCCTCACTCTTTATCTACTTCCCACCCCCTCCCCTCATTTTGATACTGCAAGGAAAAAGAGAAAGTGGTGGGGATTCGAACCTGTAATGATGTCAAACCTAAATATCTAGTGGTACATCATGCAGTTGCACGGGACATTGCAGTGGATACTCGCTAAAAAATATATTTTTTACAAAATAAAGTTAATTTATATAATTTTTTTGTTAATTATGATATTAAAATACTTTCATTACCTCAAATGTTCGTCTGAGATCATTTTAACTCCATTTATGATTTCTAACCTCAGCATACTAGCCCCTAATAAACACCTAGAAAATTTCAAGAATTGAATTGTCAATTTCTCCTAAGGCCGCGCGTGACCGCACGGGCTGTATTTTTTACACGACTGACCAAAAAAGGAGTGTTATGTTTTCAGCGTTCATGTATGTATGTATGTATGTATGTATGTAAGTTTCTTTATTCCACCATAAGTCCTGAACGGCTTAACAGATTTTGATGTAAGAGGTGTTGTTGGATTCCTTGCATTCGCCCGAGTGACATAGGCTATGTGACGTCATCATAAAAACAAAATGGCGGATTATATACGCGATAAACAGCTGACCGAAAAAAATAAATTTGATCAATCTTATCGAGTGTAGTATCAAATTGAAGGGCTTTGAAAGGCAATTTCAAAAATATATATAACTTATATGTTTGTATGTACTTTTAGTTGTATAAATAAAATAGATAGTAAGATCAACACCGTTAGATCGTCAATGTACAGACATCTCCAGAAGTGGAGTCAGAATTTCTCATACTAATTGATTATAGAAGTGTTTGCACTTAAGACCTTATGATTGTGTGTTATTTGTAAAACGCCTATGTGTCTGTGCAATGTCAACCGACCGAATACGATGTTTCCATAGAAGTAGGTAGGCTGGCGCGGCGAGTCGGCGAGCGCTTCATACTTTTATGGATTTCATAGACATACTATGAATGATACGGAACGTTCATAGTATGTCTATAAAATCCTTGCTCTAACTTTATGGTATCGTTACTTCGTATGGGTGGTCAGTATGGACCAGCTATGAAAATGAATATTTGACGGTGAATGAAAAAAAAGACAGACGCAAATTTATCACTTCAACCGAGTTCTCGTTTTAGTTGAACGCATTTGTTAGTGATAGTTATTTTAGTACTAGCTGTCGCCCGCGGCTTCGCCCGCGTGAGTTTCGCTTAGATGAAAAGTATTTTTGTGTTCCAAACAGTTTCAGATGTTTCGGATCTTCGATTTTTATACGTCTACAGAAAATGCTCATCAGATTAATCAAGTTTTGCTAAAGCGCCATTTCCATATATGTTATAGTGTAGCTGGTCTCTTGGAGTTATTCATCAGATGTTCCAGATCATCAATTTTTATACGTCAGCAGAAAATGCTCATCAGGTTGAACGATTTTTGTTAAGGCGCCATTTCCATATATGTTATAGTGTAGCTGGTCTCTTGCAGTTCTTCATCAGATGTTCCAGATCTTTAATTTTTATACGTCAGCAGAAAATGCTCATCAGGTTGAACGACTTTTGTTAAGGCACCATTTCCATATTTCTTATGGTTTAGCTGTTCTGTTATGGTTCTTCATCAGGTGTTCCAGTTTTCAAAATGAATTATAGCCTATATGTTGCCCAGGCTTAATAGCTATACAACAAAAAAAGTTTCATTCAAATCCGTCCAGTAGTTTTTGCGTGAAACGCGTACATACATACAGACAGACAGACAGACAGACAGACAGACAGACAGACAGACAAGAAATTCCAAAAAAATTTTTTTGCTTTCTATTGTTCTTTTTAGGTGTCCCTCTATCCATTTTAGTCAAAAATACTAAATGTACAGACAAAATATTTTTACTGTTTTATTATATGTATAGATTTGTGGAATATTACTTTACCAACACTTGCCAATACAGGCCATTATAAGTAGGTATTATGGAGACTATTCGGATTTACTTTGCATGATAGTGGTTGCAAAATAGTCTCAATTTCTAATGAAAGGAACTGGATTAAGTGTGAGTATTTTTAAACAAATAAATAGTTGTGATTTGAAATATGTGTGTGTAAATGTGTAATATTTTGTGATTAATTTAAACATAAAATGATAACATAAAATTAATGTATTGTATTGATATATTTTTCTTCGTGATTTTGCTTTGCATAAGTGATAGTTTTGAAATTAAATATAAACTAAATACCTAATTATATATTATTATATTTTTTTAGTGGACAACACGTTGGGTGTAGCGACTTGCTGCAGGGTAGCCTTGCCGCAAAGTAGAAGACCGGCTATTATCTCTGAGCAGCAGCAACAATAATGTTGGAAGAATATGAAGGCAATGATTTTACCTACCAGGCGTTATGCTGATTTATTTGATGTTTCGATGCCTATCTACTGTTCGTCGTGCATATCAAGCTGGTGGCGTGCATAAAAAAACTGGATAATTTATTTCGCTTCCAGAAATAAATGTCATCCTTGGCCAGCGCGGTCTTCTAACCTCAACTCCATAGAAAATCTATGGGGCCTGATGGTGCATAGAAGATGAGCAAGGAAGAATTAGTTTCTCATTGTATGGATGTTTAGGACAGTTTTTTTGTGATTGAAATATGTGTAGAAAAGACAACAACGGCAACTTTACAAAATAGTGAGTTAATTATTTGTGTTTAAATTTAATCAGTGAGTTCATTCATTAAGTAGGTATATTCCAACTCTCCTCTTTCTATTGTATCAAATCTGGTTTTATAAAAGTATAAACATTATTTAAATTATTTTTATACTTATAACTTGTTTTTGTATTTTGCATTACAAATACAAGGTTATGTTTCGTAATAGGAGATAAATTGTTAAATTGTTAGATGTTGAGGTTTAGTTTCAATCTTCTTTTCATGATGAAAACGAATACTTAAGCTATAACCTCAATATTTACTAACAAAAAGCGAAAGTATAATTTAGTAATAATATATAAAATAAATGAACAGATTCTTATAAGTAACTTACTACAGAATGCTTATTTTTAAGTTCTTATTTATTCTGTAATTAGATAGGGAAGTGATTAAACATAAATTTTGAATTTGTTAGTGTAGTTTATAATAATAAATTTTACATAAGTATACTATACCTATTTACATGAATAAATAGTTGTCATGATTTTTGAGAATTTTTATTTCATAACAAATATACTAGTAGTTCGCCGCGAACTTAGACCTCGCGATTATTACTCGCGTTTTTATTGATTTACTCTTACGTATGTATGTATGTATGATTGAAGAGTGCTGATGAGCAGGGTAAAATCACAGTTAAATAAATAGTATAATTTTCAATATAAAAAATTGGAAGACCTCTTGATAGCCCAGGCGCTAAAATAGTAGGTATCAATCAATCATCAAAATATATAAAATCTTGCGTTAAGGAGTGACTGACTGAGCTGACTGACTTACAGACAATGCACAGCCGAAAACGACTGGGCATACGAAGCTGAAATTATTATTTAACTGTAACACGACTTGTATTTTCTTTTATGTAAATTATACATATAAATTATTTTTACCAAACGACTAACGAGACGAACGACCAAACCAAACAATCAAATAACAATATGAATTAGAACGTTTTTTCAACTCTCAAAGTCTTTCCGGGTGGTCATAAAAAATAACCTAAACCTTCTCCGCCCACAAAGTCTTTCCGGGTGGTTATAAAAAAAAACCTGAACCTAACTTCTTTTCCGCCCTCAGTATTTCTGGGTGGTCATAAAAAAAATAACCTAAACCTAACTTCTTCTCCGCCCTCAAAGTCTTTCCGGGTGGTTAAAAAAAAAAACCTGTACCTAACTTCTTTTCCGCCCTCAGTCTTTCTGGGTGGTCATAAAAAAAATAACCTGAACCTAACTTCTTTTACGCCCTCAAAGTCTTTCCGGGTGGTCATAAAAAAAATAACCTGAACCTAACTTACAGCTCAGATCGTTTGGAGACAAACTTTCTTTTATTTATAAAAAAAATAAAAATAGTTTATTTACTCCACAACAAATGGCCTTGGACTACATTACATAGGTATGTGATAAACATTAATTAAATTTAATACCATAAAGGACAGTATCGTTGTGAAGGTCTGGTGCCCGCGCTAGGTATCAAAGATCCTGTGTTGCAGGTTACCAGGTCCCCCACCCGGTGTGACACAATAAAAGGTAAGGTAAATATTAGCATGTTGGTTGATATCATGTCACAATACGATTTGTGAGTTAATTTACAAATAAAAGACGAGTAATGACTTCTGTACCTAACCCTACGATGAAAATCTTAGGATCAGTAAGTTTAAACTTGAAACTTCATATCTTCTAGTTTTGGAAAATAATATTTATCAAACAATGTATTTGCCATAAGATATTTTGTCTAACATTGTTTTACCGATTAAAAATTTAGTTAAATAATTTGTTTGTAAAATGATAATTTGAAAAAAAAACAATATTTGTCTAGTAATTAGTTTGTAAAATGATTACATTTTTAAATCATCCATTTAAAAATGTAATCAGTTTGTCAAAGCATATGTTTTTTCAAATGTATAGTTTTATAAGCGTTGTTTATAAAATGATTGTTTTTTAAATAATAATTTGTAATATGAGGTGTACCTTACCAATCATCTACAAGTCTACAACCGCTGCTTAGATCTGATTTCGACTTTTCTAACTAATTCAGTTCCTAAGTAAAATGTAGATGGCGCTATCCAAAGTTAGATCGCGCTATGGTTTCGTTTGCTACGTAATCGCGGACATTTTTATTAATATTTCAAAAACTACTAAACCGATTTTGATGCCCAACGAACTTAAAAATTCTATTGATATTTCCTACATGCCTACCAAATTTCATCAAAATCGAACCATCGGTTGGGCAGTTATCGCGGTACAAACATACATACATACATACATACATACATACATACATACATACATACATACATACATACAAACAATGTGTTTCGCCCCCAACTCGATTTAGAGACCTTCGCTCGCTTCGCTCGCTCGGTCAATAAAAGCATATCAATTACATTATATAAAAATACTCTTGGCTTATGAATTGAGTTTAATATGAAAAATAAAATATCTGGATGTGACTCGAACTTTGACCTGTATCAACTGCAGTCCATCCGACTACCGATTAGATCAGCAGATGCATTAGCTTGTGACGAAATTATCAATTGGTTGCGTGTCACCGTACTCACCACTATTGGTTTGCTTTATAATAAACTATAGGTAGTGTATTAGTGTATTATTATTTCTGAGTCAGAATTCACTACTTAGTACCCCGTAAATTTGATAGATGGCAGCACGTAGGCAGTATGAGCACGAAGCACTAGCATGCAGCAGAGTTGTGTCTTGGTGTGGGTGGGTAATATGATAATTAGCTTAGTGTGAGTAGTGTTCTTATTGTAATTATACGTCCGTAATATGGACGTAACGCACACAATGAAGGACTGCGCGCCTGCAAGGCAATATGATATTTAAGGTATGACTCCACTTTTGACTCTTGACTGTACACAGAGAGTCCGGCCTTCGGCCTCGCCCCGCTCTTTGCTCACAAGCCCGAGCTCGGCCTTCGGCCTCTCTTGCGTGGCTGGCAGCCCTGGAGCTGCGTTCAGGCCAGGCCGAAGGCCGAGTCTTTCGTATACATGGATGACCTTATGATTTCATTTCAAACGGCTCTTAACGTCGAGTGGCCGAGGGTCTCCTATAATGGCTCGCCCCCCGTCGATTATACGATTCTAGTTTACGTAGGCAGTACCCCAGATCCACTTTGGCGCGCCTTGCGCCCATAAGGCAACAGTTCAAAGCTTCGTCTAAACTACCACCGGCTGTGGTCGACGCCAGGGTTCTCTATGTCATTCGGTCGAGCACCTCCTCCGCCTATATATTATAGCTACTCTCTGCAGGCAGAACCCCAGGTCTACTTTCAGGTCTATTTTGGTACCGTTCCCGGTGCTGCTGCATCTGCGTTTAAATTGAAGGATGCTTTCCTTCTCCGCCGCATCGTCTCGTGAACAAAGTGCAGGACGAGGCCTAAGGCCGAGCCCTTTGTATACATGGATGACTTTTATATTTCATCTCAAACCTCCAGTAAACCAAGGACCCCCCCTCCCGGCCGCGCAATCAAGGCCACAGCCCGAGCTGCGTCCAGGACAGGCCGAAGGCCGAGTCTTTCGTATACATGGATGACCTTATGATTCAAACGGCTATTAACGTCGGCTATGACTGGCTGTGGTCGTCGCCCAGGGGCCATTGTAATATTTGGTCGAGCACCCCCCCCCCGCTCCTTATCTATTATCTATCTTAGTTTCCGCGGGCGGTAATCCCAGCTCAGGTCACTTTGGTTGGTATATTTCGAGCACCTCCCCCGCCTATATATTATAGGTACTCTCCGCAGGCAGTACCCCAGGTCTACTTTCAGGTCTATTTTGGTACTGTTCCCGATGCTGCTGCAGCTGTGTTTAAATCGAAGGCTTAGCTTCCTTCCCCCAGCCGCGCTGCCGTTTCGAGAATAAAGTGCAAGACGAGGCTTTAGCCTAAAAGTCGAGCCCTCTGTATACAAGGACGACTTTTATATTTCATCTCAAACCTCCAGTACACCAGGGGCACACAACCACCCGAGCTGCGTCCAGGCTGGGCCGAAGGCCGTGCCAGAGCATAATCACGAGACGGATCTCGTGAGCATAAAGGGGGGCGAGGCCGTAGGCAGAGTCCTTCGTATACATGGACGATCTTCCGATTTCATCTTAAAGCCCCAATATTCAACCGAGATACTGAGTCCGAAGGCCGATTCGCCTTGGCCCGTGAGGCCGATGGCCGAGTTCCGTGTATGAGAAGCCGAGATGCGTAGCGAGTCCGAAGGCTGGGGCCCGCCTCCAGCCGGTGCAAGCGAGACCGAAGGCAGAGTTGCAGCTTCATAGCAAAGAGCTAAAGCGAAAATAGTCTTTCGGCTCTTCACCTAGTCTAAACCGACAACTCTTCTACGTTGATGACTTTTTACTTACCTCTTAAACTTTTCTTTAACATACTCGAAACTGCAAAAGTAAAATTGTCCTGCACAGCACGCTAGGTGCTTTAGCCTCTGCCTCGCCTCTCGGCTTTATGTACGCAGCTCACCCATCAGGCCTTCGGCCTCAGCCCCTCTGCTGGTTTGAGATGAAATGAGAAGGTCATTTATGTATACGAAGGGCTGAGGCCTTCGGCCTTGTCACTCTCTCTGCTCACGAGACCGAGCTCGGCCTTTGGCCAAGCACAAGTTGTCAGTCGTGTTTATTATTTTTTTATAATTAGCTTGTTATTTTGAATACTCACAATAATCCTACACACCATTTCAAAAAATTCACAATTACTGGACCGTTTGTAATTTGATTCTCGTCTATTTACTGCGCTACTCATTAATAGACGTTCTTTACGTAAATTTAATAATTTATTCAGTGTTGAGCACTATGGTTTGGTTTGGCAATCATTTCATTTTATTCTTATGAAAACGGAATGAATGTCCATTTATGAATCAGACCAGATCGTTATTTATGAATAATACTTTTTTTTGTCGTCTATAAATAAAAGGAGCAACATAACACAATACGTTTTATAATTATAATTATTACTTTTTGAGGAACTATGTGTATGCGTCAAAAAGATTGGTCCAATAGATAAAGCATGAAGAGGTAACAAACAAACTTACTTTCGCATTTATAATATTAGCTTGTACAAATTCACAAATTTATTACACAAATAAACTAGAATAATAAAGATCAAGATAATTTTTAATGGAGTTTAGTAGCTTCACGGCGGGAATTTCGGGATAAAAAACAACCTATGTGCTATTCCTGATTTACTTCTACACGTAGACCAATTTTCATCGAAATCTGTCCAGTAGTTTTCGCTTGAAAGAGTCATAAACATAAAATAATATGCATCCATCCATTCTCAAAAACTTTTTCATTTATAATATTAGTAGCATTGGCTAATTCAACAAAAATATCTGCTGTATAAATTGGAGGAAATAAGTCTCTAAAAATATACTCATTGTATAAACATTAGCAATGAGATATACAGGGTGTTTTTTAAATCATTGGCATCCTTTCTACTGGTGAAAGTACTCATGCACATGAGCAACTTTTTGTATGGGACCGACTCAATCCGATGGAAAAAAATCTGCTGAGATCAGGTATTTCTAATTCACGGTATATTTTTGCATTGAATCACGTATATTTATCGGTTATTAGGTAGCTAATGAATGTGTTAAATCTCTTGTTTCATGTGCCTGCGATTTGCAGCGGATGAAAGGGCAAGGGAACCAAGGTAAAGTGAACCATTATGACGTTGCAAGGTGTTTTCTCCGTAGGAGGAACAGCGCACCGGTCGGCTTTGTATCCGGTGCTTTTTGTTACGGAGCCATTATCAATCAACACTAGACTTTTATGCTTTCACATTTGTTACTTACACTCGTCGGTAAAACAAGTAGCTGATTTTAGTTCTATGGTAAGTTTCATGTAGGTAATAAAAATATTGGTACATTATGTACGAATCAATATAGAATAGGTAAAAATTTTGCAACATTTCTGCACCCACTCATCTATACATCCATACTAATATTATAAATGCGAATGTTTGGATGTGAGTTTGTGAGTTTGTGAGTTTGTGAGTTTGTGAGGATGTTTGTTACTCAATCACGCAAAATCTACTGGACGGATTTCGATGAAATTTGGTACAGAGGTAGATAATGACCTGGAATAGCACATAGGCTACTTTTTATCCCGGGAAAAAGCACTGTTCCCGTGGGAAATTCACGCGGGCGAAGCCGCGGGCAAAAGCTAGTATATAATAAAACAGTAAAAATATTTTGTCTGTACATTTAGTATTTTTGACTAAAATGGATAGAGGGACACTTAAAAAGAACAATAGAAAGCAAAAAAATTTTTTTGGAATTTCTTGTCTGTCTGTCTGTCTGTCTGTCTGTATGTATGTACGCGTTTCACGCAAAAACTACTGAACGGATTTGAATGAAACTTTTTTTGTTGTATAGCTATTAAGCCTGGGCAACATATAGGCTATAATTGATTTTGAAAACTGGAACACCTGATGAAGAACCATAGCAGAACAGCTAAACTATAAGAAATATGGATATGGTGCCTTAACAAAAGTCGTTCAACCTGATGAGCATTTTCTGCTGACGTATAAAAATTGAAGATCTGGAACATCTGATGAAGACTGCAAGAGACCAGCTACACTGTAACATATATGGAAATGGCGCCTTAGCAAAAATCGTTTAACCTGATGAGCATTTTCTGCTGACGTATAAAAATTGAAGATCAGGAACATCTGATGAATAACTCCATGAGACCAGCTACACTATAACATATATGGAAATGGCGCCTTAGCAAAACTTGAATAATCTGATGAGCATTTTCTGTAGACGTATAAAAATCGAAGATCCGAAACATCTGAAACAGTTTGGAACACAAAGACTTTTCGTCTAAGCGAAACTCACGCGGGCGAAGCCGCGGGCGACAGCTAGTTCTTAATATCGTAATCGTTATCGAATAGTAAGAAAATACGATTACGATACTATAACGAGAAAGTTTCGTGCTCGGGGTACTGATATATACATATCAGCGTAAAAGCTGCCTGTTAATTAACAAATAAATAAATAAAAATTTCCTCTCAAAAAGAATCTTTTTGTTGACTGTACCAGGGTACACAATCATCAGATGCGACAGGACAGACGGGCGTTATTTTATTATAATTATAGACGGACGGACAGATTTTCTGATGACGTATAAAAATTGAAGATCTGGAACATCTGATGAAAAGCTCCAAGAGACCAGCTACACTATAACATATATGGAAATGGCGCCTTAGCAAAAATCGTTCAACCTGATGAGCATTTTCTGCTGACGTATAAAAATTAAAGATCTGGAACATCTGATGAAAAGCTCCAAGAGAGATTTTTCATCTTAGCGAAACTCACGCGGGCGAAGCCGCGGGCGACAGCTAGTCTTTATTAAACACTTAGACTACGCCTCGCTTCCGTATATATTTTGGGACAAAAAGTACCCTAACTTGAAATAGCACTCTATTCCAAGTTATATTCTACTCTGTGCATCAAACTTTTTCAAATACCGTTCAGATTTTGTGTGGTTGACTATCAAACATACACACATCCAAACTTTTGCATTTGTAATATTACTTAAGTAACAATATAACATTTTAAAATATTGACATAATGTAGTATTTTTGGAATTAAATTTCCAATATAATAACAGGCTACAACTTATGTATGTACCTTCCGTGCGAAGCCGGGGCGGGGCACTAGTATAATCATCAATTTACGTAAAACAACCACTCAACTCATGCACTATTTTACGTCCGAAATAGGCAAACTGTTGTCTATATAAAACTTGTAACATCTTTATGTACACCGTTGACAATAAATGATTAACCCGGGTTCAAATCCTACCTGTGTCACATGAGTTTGTAGACCAACCTGACTCATGTATGGTAGTTTACTCAGACCACCTGCTTCCGGTGAAGGAAAACATCGTGAGGAAACCTGCACATTGGCTCAAAGTCAAAATCAATTGTTTTTATTTAAATAGGCTTAAAAATAGCACTTTTAAATAGTCAAATTCTTGTTTTTTAGTTAGATGACGTCATAAAATGATTTAAAGCTAAGGTTACCACCGCCTCCAAAGCGCAAGTGGAGAAGAGGCGGCGCAACAAACTCCACTGCTGCATTTTCTCCAAAGACGTCACTTTACAACATATGTCTTAGGCTGACTATTTAGTTTGCTAGTGTGTATACGGCTACTGCCACTAGATGGCGGTAGTCGTAAAAGTCATGTCAGATGCCTTTAGGCGACTTGAATTAAATCTGACACCAGTGTTAGTAATGAAATGACACACTCGATAAGAAGAAATCTTATTTCTTTCTAGGATCTTTGCAATCTTTAATCATAAGATAAATAAAATATTTGAGGACTGTTTGCATTTTTATTTTGTGTTATGAACTTTATACATTACTTGAAACTATTTACATGTAACAAATGAACTCCATATTTAAATGAATCTATTGATTATGATACATTTATGCGTGAGTGTCGGCTGTGCCAATTACTAATACATCTATCTTGTCATTTGTTTCTATCTTGTTTATGAATTTTCTGCTCATGCAGAAAACAATAGGATTTGGCTTATACAATTACTCTAGTAGTAAAGGATTTCGAAACTCAATGGGCCAGTCCATACAAAAAGCAAAACATCACTCAATCATTAACATTGCTGAATCAGTCACACTTGTATTAAGTTGTGAACAAATATCAATGGAAATATCAGTGAATGTTTGAGTATCAGAATAGTGCATACCTTCCTCTGGTTCCTCATATCCAATGTCAGCATTAGCAACATCTGACTCCGGCTCAGTTTTGATTACAACAGGGATTGATACATCAGTGTTGTTATATTCAGCTCTGGAGTACTGTAATGACCCATACTGGCAGATAGCCTCACGGTCCACCAAGGATATTGATTTTTCAGTTATCTGTCAACATACACAAACTTACTGCAAAACAGGCTAATAAATACTTAATTCAAATTTTATAACATCACAAAGGATGAAGTTCTAGGTACCTCTGATTGTCTGTGCACTATAGCATTGAGCACATTCTCTGCCCAAGCAGAAGCCCGCATCAACTTGAGGCACTTGTTGAGCTGAGCGTAGCAGATATAACACGCCGCCACGGGCCTCCCGTCAGCCATGTGCAGCTGAAATGTTCACAACACAACAGTTAAACACATTTTGTTTTCTTCCAAACGAAAGTATTTGGATCATTTGCGCGTAAGTTTTCCACATCGATCATTAATTTCTCCATCTTGATCACTATAAAAATTCGTCCTTGATTATATGTAAGTACATATAAGCAAACCTACCTAAACTCCATTTATTCTTACCAGTCCTATCATGTAAACAATCTTCACAGTACTTTTTGTTGAATTTTGTTGAAAATAAATCAAATATTAGTTCAAACCTAAACATCTAAAGTAAAACATTTATTAACCACGAAAGAAATTAGACTTAGTTACAGAGATAACAGCGTTTATCTAAATAGTTAAAACCGCATCAAAATTTGTTGCGTACTTTAAATGGACTGTTGCCAGCCAGTGGTAAATGAAGCACTATGCTGCAAAACAGAGTTTTCAGGATTTTTGATTTTTTTTTTTTTTTTTTTTTTATTCGACTGACCAAAAAAGGAGCGTTATGTTTTCAGGGTTTATATGTATGTATGTAAGTTTCTTTATTTCAGCATATGCCCTGAACGGCTTAACAGATATTTATGTGAGAGGTATTTTTAGATGCCTTGCATTCCTCCGAGTGACATAGGCTATGTGAGTTGTCAGTCGTGTTTTTTATATTTAATAAATTAGCTTGTTTATTTCTTGGTTGGTTGAAATAAAGAATAATTCTAAGTATACATATAAAAACCTTTTTATATTATGTTATGCTATTTATAATTTGATGTTGTGTGTAGTTTTTATTCGCGTATTTATTGATTTATTGACTGACTGACTGATTACAGAAAGAGAAGACTGGCGTCAAAACGAAATACGCACAAAACCCAAACTCGATGATGCAGCACGAATATGACTCAGTCTTCTTCGTGTGTAGGAAGCCTTACTGTATGTAGGCCTTATATGTGATAATATATTGTATGTCATAAATATGTTACGCCAAAATAAAACTATAAAAACGTGTGGTAACATCTATCGCGCCACAAGCACAATATCCACAAGTGTTATAGATAGTTCATAATGCTTAAAACAGATGCGCTGTGAAAGGCTGAAACGCGATCGAAAACAGCAAACTTAAACAGCAATATATAGGTGAGCCCTATGACAGCAGGATGAACTGATTCTTGTTTGAAAAATAACTTTAGAGGACGAAGATACAAGTGTTTAATTTGCATCGACTACGATTTATGCGCTGCATGCTATGAATCTGGCATACCTATGGATTCTTTTTCTTCTTCTAACTTCTCAGAAGATGGATGCCCTGATTTGCAAACGCGTTGCTGGATGGTAGTTAATACCGTCAATAATCTACACAGTTTACGATTTGACTAGATGCAATCTAATTGGATTGACCATGAAGAATTTAATGGGCATGGAGTTCCAGAAATTAGTCCGTTTGAACAAACTCTCAGTTTGATTAGATATTTAAATTTAGGTAAAGTACTTCTGATTTAAAAAAAATTGGTAACACTAGTATTTTTAACTAAACTAATTGCTATTTATTAAATGTGTATACCTATTTATTTATCAATGTTTATTTTTATTTATTTCGTACATCTAATCTTCAGCCAACTTCTTGGCATCGTCCTCTGCCTGCCGCTGCTGCCCTTTATATTTAAATTGAAGTTATCAAGAAAAGTTTTATATTTCAATTTATACTTTGCTATAGTCAATAGTCATTATAAATAAATAGCAAATATGTTTAAGGTAAGATTTACTGCTACTTTTTTATACAAAGTTGTTCAGAAAATTCTTAACATTTAGAGTTGAATTTACTTCCAAAAATAATGTTTAAAAATATAAAACGTATATTTTTATTTACAGTGTGTCATTTTTTATTTCAGTTTGTCGTCGTTTTCGCTCTCTTTAACTGTGTCAGCCTTGGGTGCGTGTCATCTCGCTGTATTGTAGTTTTAAATCCTACCAACCATATTTGACCACTTTGATAATGTGGACCGTTATAATAATAGCAAAAAATTAATGATTTTTATTTTTTTATTTATTCAAAAAACAAAAAAAAGTTAAGTAATAAGACTGTTCCTCACCTGAAATGGCGTGACGAACTTTTTCATAGCTTCAGACTTAGCGAGTAGACACGTGACACCAAAACTAACAGCGAAGCCGACCACCACCGTCACCGTATAGAGCACCCTCGACAGCGTTACATACTGGAGAAACGCAAACAGCGGCAATGTCAACGTCGCAACGCCGATCAAGGGCAAAAATAGGAACGAGCAAACCAACCCTAGAGTCCCCCGAATCAAACCATACGTGGTACAGCCGTGAGAACACATAATAAACATCTGCAACCAACTCAACGTAACGCAATGCGGTATTGTGTACTTGAAGAAACCCTGCCAGTTCCTACGGCGAGCCATCCCCGCCAAAATCATCGGAATTATCAAAGAGAAGAACATGCGCGAGTTCAAACAAAACTCGATGCTATTACCCAGAATATAAGAAGGATAATTCGATATGTGCAAATCGAGAAACCGCCAGCCTTGATGCACAACTGTGTCTTTTTCGTAAGGATACTTCGCTAACACATTTATGCCGAACGATAGTAAAGCTAGCACAACATTAGAATGCCAATGGTGAAAAATCATATTTTTTAAAAACGGTATTCCCTAAAAAGCATAATTCTTATTATAAACTGTGTTCGTAGCGTCGTGTTTTCGTATTTTACTAGCATTTAAATGAAAAACATTGTTCATGCAGTTTTCTTAAAATATTAAAGGCTTTCTACGTGCCTTTGAAGGCTTTGGCCTAGTATTAGATAACGAAAACTAACTAATCATACTAATATACTGATACTAGTACTAATACTTAATATTATATTATTATATATTATAAATGCGAAAGTTACGATGTTTGGATGTTTGTACGTATGTATGTTTGTGAGTTTGTTCTATAAACTAAACCTGACTCTATTTTTGTTCCTACCTAACTAATATAGGGTAGATGACAACAAGTCAAATTAGATACTTTTTTCTAAATGTCAAAAACAGTAATTTATATGGGACTTGTATGACAGTACTCAACAGTGACGTC